>CM060929.1:678324277-678924277 GCA_030765085.1 Allium cepa
AGCAAACGCACATGTCCCATAACCACGTGTTTTACTAAATTGTTTAAATCTCTTCATCGTTTCCTTGAAAGTACAAAATGGTGTATTTCAAAAATAACATTTCATATTCTCAAACGAACAAGTCCAGAATTAAGCGAATCAGTAAAAGAAAGGGGTTATAATCCTCGATTTTGCTGAAATGTTTAAGTCACTTTCTCATTCTTCTGAATGCGCAAACTGTAAAAATTCTGAAAACAATTTCATTTATTTTATAACGGTAAATAATTTACATTCTCAACCGAACAAGTCCGGAATTAAGAGAATCAGTAAAAGAAAGGGGTCATAGTCCTCGATTTTGCTGAAACGTTTAAATCGCTTTCTCATTCTTTTGAAAACGTAAACCACAAAAATTTTGGAAAACAATTTTATTTTTAAAACAATTTATAAATCCGTGATAAAAACAGCAACATTAGTGATAATTTCAACAAGGAAATTGCACTTCTCAAAACACCGTTGAAACGGATCTCAAAATCAGCATTGCGGGATAACCGCTTGAAAATCCACTTTAAAATATGACGGATACTGAAGTCAAAGCGACAGTACTATTCATACGTCAAAGTCTCATCAAAATAATTTGCATCAAAATATAATACCAGTGAATTTTCATTCATAAAAAATGTCAACAAAACACCGTGCTTCAAAATTTAGCAACGGCGTAAAAATCCCGTTATAAAAATAACGGCAACAAATTACGTTTAAAACCAAACATCGGTTTTACGTAAAATTAATGCAGTATCGTGCAACTCAAATTTGAACGTATACTACAAAATAAACAAAGAAAGCATTCTATTATATCTTTAATTAAGATATTTTAAAATTTCAACATATTTTCAAAACTTTAGTTTTGACTCAAAGCACAACTAAAACATCGACAATTAGTTGAAACACATGTTCCATCTAAGTTATGTTTTATATTATGTCCATAAACCCCAAGCTCTGATACCAACTGTAACGCCCCACCTCTATGCTTACAATAACAAAGGGTATTAAAAGAAATACTATCTGTTATTATGAAGAATAAGGCTAGATAGGAGCGGCCATCCGTAGTTAGGCCTTACATTTGTATTGGTTATTTCGATAGGAATGGTATATATATTTTTTTTTCATCTCTTATTTATTTACTCCCATCAACATACCCAATTCCAATATAAAACGAACTACGATGGTTCATAATGGTTTAGGACAATAAATATAATAATAACACATATAATATAAATGCGGAACACAGATAAAACAGAAAGTCTCATATATATAATAACTGATGTCAGTTACAATACATGTGATACAATACATATGATACAACTACAACTGTTGACTCTGGAAGTTACATATACAAGTACATTATCGTGAATAATATACATGAATATACAACATCCTATACTAAGACAATGACTACTCCAAAAAAAGTATGAGAAGGCTTCATAGCTCTAGCAGCAACCCAAAGTAGGATGTCAACAACCTGTAAATACTCGGTCTGACCCGAGTATTACATTCAAAAGAAAATAATACACGGGTCAGTCTAATTCAAACTCAGTTATTAGTGCACAGAAGCAATAATAATTAAATTATGAATAGACGACAGTCACAATACATCTCGTCTATCCGATCCTCAAATAAAGAAATCGGATAACGATAAATATAACACGTAACAGTGTTAAACAACAAATCAACAAATTAAACCAAATAAGAATACAGTTCAGAATATTTAATTGAATAAAAAAAACAGTTCAAACCATTGAAATATCAATTAAAATATTAATTCGGGTAGGGCTGCAGTACACGCACGCGTGCACTGCCTCGCCACTACAGCATATGGAATATGCAAAAGATCAAATAATCAAAACAAGATAGAATATCATAAAAGCCATACCGTGTGGCTGCAGTTCACGCTTGCGTGCACTGCCTTGCCACTATAGTGATGATGTACCCAATGAATACCGTGTGGCTGCAGTTCACGCTTGCGTGCACTGCCTTGCCACTACAGTGATGATGTACACAAAAGATCAACGAACCAAAATCACTGAAGTAAAAGTAAATGGCACCTACTCAAATCACAATGAACCAGATGGAACTGCAACAGATGCAAACTAATGCACAAAGTAAATGACACAGCAACAATAGAACCAACACACAAAAGTTCACAATTCGACACGACATCAAATACAACTTTAATGCAACCAGTCTAAGTGGACAATGCAAACACAGTCAAATGAATACAATGAGGTTCTACCTAATGCAACAACATGAATGGTCACTGGCATGACCACCCAAACATATATGCAGTTATGAATAATGCAAGCTAATGCACATGAACCGGATGGCAATCATTTCAAGGCAATAGTAACAACTACATGAAACTTGAGATTGCAACTTAAATAGAAAATGCACATGAACATGATGGCAACAGTTCAAGGCACAGTAACTTATGTATATGAACATGGAGGAAAGGCATCAATACTAATATGCAGCAGTAACTTATGTATATGAACATGAAGGAAAGGCATCAATACTAATATGCAGCAGTAACTTATGTATATGAACATGAAGGAAAGGCATCAATACTAATATGCAGCAGTAACTTCTGTATAGGAACATGAAGGAAAGGCATCAATACTAATATGCAGCAGTAACTTATGTATATGAACATGAAGGAAAGGCATCCATATCCATTTTAAAATTTAATTAACACCTTCTTCTAACAAGGCTACCAACCCATGTATCATCACTGAACCTCACATGTATGCAATCAGACATGTTGATGCAATTGAATGGTTTTTCATCTATACTTTTTTTCGTGTACAGTAGCTTTTAAGAACAGAACACACTACACATGAGGCTCACGCATGCCCATATGATGCATGTGCACAACCAATGTGCAGGCAAGAATTATAAACTGTTACAGATGGGGCACTGCAAACTACAACCTCACAAATGAACTTGGGCAACAACTTAGTTTACACGCACACAAACAATAATACCCACATGCATGCAATTATAATTTGAAACAAGGTAACTCTGTATACTCAACTTAAATGCAAAAACAGGGCTTGGGTGAAAACGTGACCTATTCAAACGTTTTAAACAATTATAAACTCAAGACCAAATTGCAATTTCACAAAAATGGAAAGAAGTCGAGAATCAAATAGCTTCAAATGGCCAAAGTCGAACGAAATCACATCATCAAATCAGGTCAATAGCCGAAGTCAACAGGAACATGAACGAGTAGTTCAAATCAATATCGTGGTAAGCACGAAAAGAAACATCAGAGAAATCGAACTGTGTCAACCATGTGAACACTATATATACAGAAATCGAACCGAAGCATAGTATCGTCTATCAAACAAAAGTCCACAAAATCCAGTGGCCGAAGTCGCAAAATCGAACCCAGACAGAAAAATAAAAATATCAACATCAAAATGAAATCAAACTGCCGAAACGAAGTCAAACAACAATCAGACGAACATAATTTTAAAATTCGAAAGTTATAAAAGCAGCAGTTTAAATTAGATGTGAGTGAAAGTCAAATTCACTCACCTTGTTCGAAGTGAGGACGAACTCAGTCAAGCAACCGCTTTATCAAAAACGAACAAGTTCAAATCAATCTAAGTCGTGATGAACTTCGTTTCCATTTGGATGAATCGCACAATCAACAGCCGAAGCCTTGGAAATCCCCAATTCGCGAAACCCTTGCTTGAGGAACGAAAGAACATGAAAAATTTGAAGCCGCCATTATTACTCTATTTTGATTTAGGGTTTTGGGTTCTTTTTTTTTCGAATTGAAAATAAGGTAAAGGGGAACGGTCATCCATATTTACTAAGTAACACGGCTCCAAAATAATACAGAGACGTGGGCCAATACCAATTTTAAACCCGAATAACCCTTAAACAAATTTCGAACGAATTGCAACTGATTTGAAAACCCCAACATCAAATAGCTAGCGACAATAATTGTTTAATAACGATAATAAATTTTCACAAAAGCTCGGGTTATTACACGAAGCCTTCCCATCACTCCAGAAACGACGTGCACGTGTGCACGGTGCACACTTCCCCTGCCCCCTCTGGCCAATTTTTCGACCATCGACAGATCGATGTCGACTTCGCCAAACCACTCAACCACCTACATCGACGAAAACTTCAACAAAGCCAAATCAAACCCAACTGTTCAAAACTTGGAACAATACCCTGATCGGAAATCCTCATGCCGCCGATGAACTATGCCTCAAACAACCTCACCGATCTCATCCAATACATCGCTTCGTCTCAATCCCCAATTCCCCCTGTCGTGATCAAACCAGAAGCACTCAAATCAGAGAAATCGTTCAAGAATGCTGACAAATCCAAACTTAACTTAAAACCCTAATCAGCCTAGTCATTCCCACCAAGTTCATCTAGAAATTCCCTTGCCAATTTTCCCAAAATCTATGACACACGAGCCATCTCCGGGTCAAATCTCGACCAACTATATCATGCCGATCGTCCGCAATTGACGATATTTCCAAAATCGACTATTCCCAAAATTCTCAACAAGTTCAATATTTAAAATCATGAAATTTGTATCAAAAATCATCATTTTGTACTACAAACCGGATTCCGTAATCAAAGATTGAAATTAGCATGCTTGATTTTTTTACCTATTTTCAGATTGTCACTGTATTTTTATATTTTTTATAAAAACTACTGAATATAAAAATTGAAACTATTTCTAAAATCAATATTACACTGCAATCAACACTTTTTATCTAGGAAATAATGCCTAAAAACACTTGCATGAAGAAAATTTGAATTTTGAATCAGGGTTAAAGCCTGAAAAGTTGGACAGGTGTTTATAACAACCTGTTCCAGTCAAGTTCACAAGTACTAACACACACACACGTATAAAAGTCAATTTTTTAAATCAATATACTCAACACAATTCAATCACATTCCAAAGATCACCACATGCCAATTCAAGGTATACCAGATTTAAGAGATTATTCACTTGTTCAACTCAAAAACAGAGAAGCCTGGAATTGATTTTAGTTTGAACTTATTGATATGCAATCTTTGATCTAGAATTGATTTTGATTTGTTCCTAGTTGTTGCATTATTGATTTAGCTTTTGGCTTGAAGACTGAAATTTGGAACTTGATTAAATTTTGAAACCTAGAATCTGCTTAGTTCCTTTGATTATGTTTTGATTAACTTGCCTCCAGCTTTCAGGTTGAAGATGCTCTGATTTTCTTGTTTGATCAGATTTGCTTTTAAGTTAATATTTGAGTTTGAATCTTGTTTTAACTGAGTTGAGCTTAAGCTTTCAGGTTTTAGTTTGTTTATTTTTTTCTCCTTGGTTTTGTTTTTTTTCAAATATTGCTGCCACTTGTTGATTCAAATTGACAAATGTATAATTCATAAATTCCCAAGTTGACAAGTGTGAAGACTTATTTATATATATTAATTTCAATGTTTTAACATTAATATATTATGTTTAGAGTTTAAAATATACATTTGTACAACTTTTATACATATATATCTCAAAATCTTATATACTTGCAAACTTTGTTTTATGTGTGTATATATATATAATGGTACTTAATCTATGAAATGCTTGAAAGAAAGAATATTTTAAATATATATATATATATTTTATAAACCATTTTAGTTTAAAAAGTTTTTTTAAAAGAAATCCTAAGAAAACTTTTTTACTAAATTTATATAAACGATCACATTTAAAAATAAATATTAATCTTACGTGTTGAAAATATAGAATTTTATTTTAAATAACTTTTGAAAAGTATTGTATTAAATCCAAACATTATCTTCCAAATCATGATATATTCACATACATATTATAAATTTGAAAATATCTTTATTAAATGGAAACCAAACTTCCTATTCATAATGTATATACATATATACATTATAAATAAAATATTTTTTTAACTTAGAAAGATTGATTTTTATTAATTAAATATTATTAACCTTGAAAAGAAATAAATTTTGCCAAATTAAATTATTATTAATTTTTGAAAAGATAAATTCTGTTAAATTAGATTATTAAATCAATATTGCACATTTTAAATAATTATTAATAGAAATTATCAAATAAAAAATGCCCAAAATTCCGGGACATCCCAAGGATAGACGACTTGTTTGATAAAATGAGTGGAGCTCGAGTGTTCTCGCAGCTAGACTTGGAAATGGTTTTCCATCAAGTGAGAGTATGAATGCGTTTCGAATAAGGTACAATCCATATGAGCAGTTAGTGATGCCATTTTCACTAGCCAATGCCCCTACATTCTTTGTAGATCTTATAAACCAAATCTTTCATAGTCAGTTGGATAGATTTGTGTTAGTCTTCATTGATGATATCTTACTATGCTGTAGGAATAAGGGAGATCATGAAGCCCATCTAAGATTCATGATGGAAACGTCAAGATAGCACAAGTTGAAGGCGAAGTTTTCAAGATGCCACTTCTAGAAACAAGAGATGAAGTTCCTGTGGCATGTTGTTTCAAAGATTAGATTAGAAGTAGCTCCATCAAATATATAAACTATTAATGGTTGGAAGAGGCCAAAGACAGTCACAGAGACGAGAAGTTTCCTAGGATAGGCTGACTATTACTGTAAAATCATTAAGGATTTCTCGCATATAGAAGTACCCTTGACTAAGCTGACCAGAAAGAAAGTGAAGTTCGAGTGGACCAATGAGTGTGAATGGTCATTTTTGGGGTTGGAGAAGTTATTAACAAATGCTCATGTCTTGATCGCGCCTGAAGGGAACCAGGATCTGGTAGTGTATGCAAATTCTTGTGGAATAGGTTTAGGGGCGGTGCTGATGCAAAAAGGGTGAGTGAAAGCTTATGCATTTATGTAGTTGAGACCACATGAATATAGATATCCAATTCATGATTTAGAGTTGGTAGCGGTGTTGTTTGCACTAAAAATTTGGAGACATTACTTGGTGCGAAAACGGTTCAAGTTATATAAAGGTCACAAATCTCTTCAGTATCTAGTCTCCTAAAAGGCATTGAATATGAGGCAACGGAGATGGCTAGAATCTTGCGGGCATATGATTTTAAGATAGAATATATGCCAAGAAAAGAGAACAAAGTTATCGATGCCTTTAGTAGGTAGCATTAGAATTGTGTATTAGCCATGATTGAAGAATGGAAGACATTATAAACGTTAGCCTCTTCTAGATTGCATTATATGCACAATACTGGATCAAATAAGGATTTAGGCATGTTGGTAAGTTTGAAGGTATGTCCAATAGTTGTGGAAAGGATTGGTGCAAGGCAAAGAGAGGAGCCTCTAATTTATGAAAAAATTAGGCGATTAGAGATGGTGGCAGATTTTGAGGTTCTAAAAGGATTTGAGATAGATTTAAAGGGAAGGTGAAGAGAAAAAGGCAGACCTTGTGTTTTGGACATAGGAGATCTTCGGAAGGAAGTCTTGGAGGAAAGCCATCTGTTGAAGTTTACTATTCATCCCAAGGGTACGAAAATGTACCATAATGATATGAAGAGAGTCTTCTTCTGGGATGAAGAGGGATATCGATGAATGTATGAAGAGATGTTTCACTTGCTAGCAAATACGCGTTGAACACCAAAAACTAAGCGGATCACTTCAACCTTTGGAATTACTGGCTTGAAAATTAGATTTAGTGTCTACGGATTTTGTAAATTGGCTGCCAAGGTCAAGGATGGGAAATGATAACATTTGAGCGATAATCGATAGGCTAACTAAGAGCGCCTTCTTTATCCCTTTGCAAAGATGACAAGAACAACAACTAGCTTAGCAAAGCTATACATGAAGAACATAGTGAGGCTATATGGGATACCGAGTGGTATAATTAGTGATAGAGTTCCATTGTTTATCAGTGAGATCTAGAGAAGCTTGTCGAATGCATTGGGTACAGAGTTGAAATTGAGAATGGCTTACCACTCACAGATTAATAGTCAAACTAAGAGGGTGAACCCCATACTTAAGGATTTGCTGAGAGCATGTGTCTTGGATTTCAGAGGACCTTGAGAAGATCATTTATATCTGGTAGAGTTTGCATGTAACAATAGTTAGCAGACAAGTATCGAAATGGCCCTGTTTGAGGCGCTACATGGTAGACCATGTAAGTCACTTATTTGTATGTTGGAATACAAGATAGAATTTTGTTGGGGCCCAATTTAGTGCAAGATGCTATTAAGATAGCAGACTTGATTCACACAATAATTAAAGTAGCGCAATTGAAGCAGAAGAGTTATGTTGACAAGCGAAGGAAAGAGCTTGAATTCATGGTAGGTGATTGGGTATTTGTAAAGGTTATCCAATGAGAGGAGTTCTACGCTTTAGGAAGGTATGGATAGGACTGTTCCAGTGATTGAGAGAATTTCTAACTCGCGTATCGAATCGAGTTACCCAGTAGCTTGGAGGATGTGCATAATGTTTTTCACGTATCACATTTGAGGAAGTGTGTGCATGATCCGAATTCGATGATAAGTGTAGTAGAGGATTTATCCATAGAACCATATGTAGCTTATGTTAGATGACCAAAAGGATAGTAGGTCATGATACGAAGGAACTAAGGAACAAAATCATTAAGCTGATTCACATCCAAAGGAGTGACGACATAGATGATAGTACCAGGGAGGTGGAGAATAGGATTAGGAATAACATTCCTGACTTGTTTTGACATGTGTGATTGAGACATGCATGTTTGTTACATAGAAAAGTAGAAACACTATTATGATGTGATGTTTGTATGTTTTAGCAATGATACTAATACATAATGATTGAATGATGATGATTTACACTAGTGGGAAAATGGTTCGATTACTGTACCATGTGCACATTGTTTGATTGTTGTAATGTATGTACATTGCTTCGACGATAGTGGTCCTTATCCTACATTGTATAATTTGAAGACAAAATTCTTATAAGGAGGCGAGACTGTAATATCCCATATTTTGGGGGGTACCAAAATATAGGGAAAATAGGTAAATTAATTGAACAACAAAATAACATGAAAACAATACATCTAAGAAAGAGGGAATAAAGGATGAAAGAGGAACTAAGAGTTTATTAAGATTAAGCTAGAAATGGGATTTTAGCCCAAGGACCAAATTAATAACCCCCTATATTCATAAACTTCCATTCATTCTTCCCTTATTTACAAAATAAAAGAGATAAGCTTAGGTCGACCATCATTTTGAGAAGAAAGAAGGAGAAGGAACAAAGAGAAAAGGAATCCGAGCTTTTAACTTTAAGGAAAAGAAGAATTATAAGATTTCCCTAATTTAGGTGAGTAAAAATTTTCTCTAAAACCTATCCTAACCTATTGGGTTTGGATTCAACTCTCATATGAATGTTTATGGTGATGTTAAATATGTTTGAATGATTAAACAATTAATTAGTGGTGCACAGAATTTAAATGAGGTAAATTTGTTTCATGTTGTAGGGCCAAACATGAATTAATCTAAGCTAAATGATTCCAAATTTGAAATACGATGTTTGTATTGATTAAATAGAGATGATTTTTTAATTTCGTTATTTTTGGAATTAATATGAATTTTCAATGTTGGAAAAAGAGTAAATTAATTATTAAAAAAGATAATTTTATTCTTTTGACTTGAAATTATAGGAAAAAGTAAAATATGATAAGTTAAATTTTTGTTGATTTTTGGGATTGTTTCTCAGTAATTTCGATTTTATATGATTTAACTAGTGAAGGAAAGAACTAATTAATTAAGGATAAGTTAATTAAGGATAATTAATTAATTGATTAGTAAAGTAATCAACATGTTCTGGAAAGAAGACTATAAAGCAAGGAAGTAGCCAATAAGGTTTCAACACTAGCTGGAATTAGGTGAAAAGAGAATGCTTGAAAAGGTAAGGAAACAAATTTTTACCTGATCACAAGATCGCCACTTTCAACTTCTGAAACCAAATATTAACACACAAAAATTAAAATCCGTGATGACTATTGAAGTTAACATGTGAAGCAATAGTAAGGCTATTTACTCACGATTGCTATTCTAAGATTAACACAAGATGGCTAAAATGGAATAACCCACGATGGGTTAATATGGAATAACCCACGATGGCTTCAAATGGAATAACCCATGATGGCCTTAGTGAAATAGCACATATTAGCCTTTGGAATGATAAAACACGATACCTACTAAAGGATTAAATGTGATTGTCACGAACGAGTAAGCATTGTGGCTATATGTACGACAGTGTATGACGACTATAGGTAAAATACTTTATGATAGCTAAGTATGGGTAGTAATAAGATCGCTATAGGGAAGTCATCCCATGATTTCTTGTAACGTCCCGTATTTCTAACCATTTGAAAATATTGAATTAAATAATGATTTTGAATAAAACTATTTAAAAATTTAAATTTTATGATTTACAAATGTTCTTTAATAAGTTTAATATGAGAAAAAAAAGAATCATTTTGTTTATTTTGGAAATCTATTATGTTTCCATTTTAGTTCAAGACTGGTTAATATTTGGTCAGTAAAATTAAAATGATTTTGTTTTAGTGTTTATTTTGAGTTTTGAAAATAATTGCATATTTTCCAATATAGTTAGTGTCAATATTGATTGCATCTCTGATGTTAAATATTCTATGGAAAATATTCTTACATATCATGATTTAACCGTAATAATTTCCTTTATATTTTCATTTTTTACATTTATTTCCATTTTGGTTGAAGTATAGTAAATGAATTTTGCTTAATATTTGCTCTTTAAACCTCATCAAACTTTGCTACTTACTAAAATAAGACATTACATAAATAGTAAAAGGGAAATGAAGGAAAAAAGTGAATAAGCACGTGATAAGAAGTTCGAAATTCATATATGAGTGGAAATCAACAAAAAAAGATAAGAATCTCCTCCTAAGAATGTTCATTTGCAACTCCGTGTTAGCACACCTATTCCTACCTTTGATTCATTGGTCTAAAATATTTATATCTATCTATTTTAAAATATGAACAATGAGTTGCTTTTTTTCACTATTAAGTTTCTATATTTTTTAAAACATCTCTTTACGTGTGTGCCAAGTGTATTCAGTTATTGAAATTAATTGCAATTAAATTGACTGGAATCTTTCAATAAAAGAAATAGAAAGTTAATTGTAATTAGTGTCTTTTAATAAAGGAAACATATGTTTGTATCAAAATAAAAGGAACGTTTCAAATAAAAATAAAAGAATGTTTTTAGAAATAAAAAGGATGTTTCATTTTAAAGGCAAGTACAATTTTATAAAAAGAAAAAAAAAATTGAATTTTGAAACAATATATACATATACACTTAATGGTATTCGAATTTTGAAATATATCAGAGAGTTTATGGTTATATAAATGTTGTGGAATCAATTAGAAATTATAACAATTATACATTTAATTCCACGTGCTTACATATAATTATATTTCCACTTTATATATCGTTAAAACTTCTAATTTGGAAACAATTAATTAATGAGAATTTATTTTGGCTTAGTCCTTAAACCTTTCACATGTATAGTGTATGAATGCAAGACATTTATGTTCATTTTATACAGTTATGGCATGTAATTGTGAAAGAAAATTCTTTTTATATAGGATGTAATAGTGACCTTTGGTCCGAAACCTCTTCTTTTTTTGCTTTAAATTTATTTTCATTGAACAATTAAAATAATATACACTTATCAAATGTGTGTATATATAGTAGATATAAACCCTAATATCTACCAGTGTGTTTATATCAATCCTATCATTGTTTATTACATTTACCATGTTAATAGTTGTAACTTATCCTTTCCTATTAATTTGATGTAGAATCTATTAAACGCTAGTATGATAGGAGAGATGATAATTATTCAAATCATAATTAATGTCATTATTTGGGAGGGGGAAAAAAGAAGGAAAGGAATTTCACATATATGTAAAGGAAAAAAAAAGTGAAAAAGCATAATAAATCCTAACCATAGAATTCAACTAAAATTAGGAGCCTAGCCCTCATCCCCCATCACTAAAAAAATCCCTAGCCTCCATTCTAGCATTCTTCTACTTTTTCAAATCTTCTTCTTCTTAAAACCTTCTTCTTTAAATATTAATCTTCATTTTTCTTTTTCAATTCTTCTTCTTCAAATATTCTTCTACAGATCTTGTTCTTCTTCTTCTTCTTCAAATCTAGATCTAAACAAACTTCTCTATCTCTTCCAGAACATTCTAAAGAAAATATTAATAAAACAAGGAAGCAAGTCAAAATAAAACAAAATGAGAAAGAAGCAGAGGACCCATGCCTAACTAGAAGTGGAAAAAAATAAAAAGGTGAGTTTTTAATCATGATCTAAATATTTTTAAGTAATTAAATTGAAATGTTATTTGGTTTAATTGAATTTGAATTTAATATTGTGTCATACTATTGAAATTAATTGAGTTTGAATTTAACGTTGATGTTATAGTATTAAATTGAAATGAATATAATTGAAAGAAATTTGAAGTCAATTTGTTGGAATGGAGATTTGAATTTAACATTAGAATTATAAAAATAGGTTGAATGAAATTAATATGAAAATAAGACAAAATTTCATTGTTTGGAGTTTAGATATGAATTTACATTTATTGTTTATGGATGTTATGTTGATGTATTGTACTATTAAATGATTGCTACGATCGAATTGCGATATATATGGTTTACTATTTTATGCCATTCCAATTAATTGCTTATTAACACTCTATTATACCGTATCCTCGTTGCATATTATTGATGTTATATTTACTAACTCTATTGCTAGATAGTGGAATTTAAACACCTTAGACATTTAGTATTGAAATAAATAAAAATTGAAACTGAAGTTTTACTCTTTTGGTCTTAGAATGGAAAATCTAAAATTTAACACTGTTTTGTCCTTATTTGAAGATTTTTCACAAATGAATGTGTTTAATTTTAAATTTTTAACATGTTATAATAAATGATATTTTGAATAGGATACTCTATAGCTTGGTAGGAAGTTGGATTTATCAAAATAAAATATTTAATTGAATACGAATAAATATGTAATTTGTAAATGGTGTCATTTTAATTTTAATTTTTTACGTAAATCCATAACTGAAAAATAAATATATTTCGTAAAGAAACTAGTACCAGATTATTTCATCTAATAATTTTTGTATTTTATCCTTTAAAAATAGGATTATTGGAATTTTGAAATTTTGCAAAAACGTTAAAATGGTCTAACACTTTTTCTATAACACCTATTGGAAAAAAATTAATATAGAGACCTATATTTATTTCAGCCATCTAATAATAATAGTGATTTAATCTTTGTAATTAGTTGTTTGGAAATTAGGAAAAATTATTAAATTGATTTGGAAAAATATAAAAATATATGATTTTATGGAAATTCTAGAAAAATGTTTTAAGAGCTTCGAAATCTGAATTGGGATTTTTCAGCAAATTTTTAGGCGTTTAATAAATTATTTAATGTAGAAACTGACGTATTTTGACTATGAAATATATTAAATATCTTCAGAAATTTCTGTAACTTTTTCTTAGATTCCAGAAGAAAAATGGGGAACTTTTCATATTAATCACATTTTGAAATTCCTAACTATTTTTGCCGTAAAAATTAAATTGGACAAAATAGCACACTTTATAAAAGAACGATTGGTTGTTAAGGAGACCGAGGTCGGATAATGGCATACTCTCTATCATTTACCGAAACCACTTTAATAACCGTGTCTATGGAGGATGTTTCTAGAATATAGAGGTTGAATAAGCAAACATTTGCTGGAATGAAATAAGAGAACGATGATGGATGGCCCACCACTTATGTCAATTTGCAATGACTAAAACATGAGCTATACCGGGCCATTGTGGTTGGCTACCTTTAGTGGGCATCTTTCTCTCATATTACTATCTTAATTGATGCACCATGGTTTTGGATTGATGGATACGGTCGACCATTAGAGGTTACGACCAACTAGAGAGGGCAAAAATGGTAGTATCCTACCTTGGGCGTTGCCTCGTGTGCCTTGTCATTTGATTATCCCTATATGAGAGCACTACCACTTTATTTTAGTATTGTACCTATAAGGGAATCACTGGCTACCGATGTTATTGGTTGTGTAACAGAACCTGCATAGACTTCATGCTTAAAAATATGTTAAGGTAGCGTAAAACCTTAACTACATTTTAATATTTACATTACTTATAGACATTACATATGTAGCGTATTTTACTACATATAGATGGTTTAATGGATCCTTAAGAGATGGAAAATCCCATAACACCTGTTAAGTTATTGTACCCTTATTTCATAATTTTAATTTATACACGTAAGAATGTATAATCCAGGCTCGAGTGTATTGTTTTTCTTTATGCCCGGGTCAGCTTTAGTTGTTTCAGTGTTTCATGACATATGTTTCTTAAAGATGAAGACAGAGCTTGTAGACCATTTTCGATAGTATTATTCCACTGTATTATTTTGTTTTGTTTGTAAGCCCCGAGTATTTTATAAAAGGGAACCAAATGTATATTGTAAAACAGCATCATGGACTGTTTATGTAATTATTATATTTTGTTATTCCATAGTCAGATTATGTGTATTGTTCTCTTCTCTTCTTTAATTCTTATTACAAAACCCATTGATAGTCTGTCTTTTTGATCGTTTAAGTTAGACATGTATGGTTTATTGTCGACTTAAATTGTTCGAAATGGAGGGTCGTTGCAGTTGGTATTGGAGCTTTGTTCGAGTGAACACCTAAGCCTATTGGTGTAAACTCATTAAGAGATCAGGTAATGGAATGCTTTATTATGAGTTGAGTGTATTATATATATGAGAGTGTACTTGTTATTACTTATATCACTGTTTCAAAAGTTACAAACAAATTAAAATGATTTATATACAAGGTTTGTAAATGTTTTGAAATATAAGAAGGAAATTTTTTTTTTGAAAATAGTTAAAAAATAGTTTATTTTATGGATTTAGTTAATATATACAAATAGAAGTGTGAACTTAAAAATAAAGTTAAAACTAAAAGTGCAAACTTTAAATTTTAAAAGTGTAAATGTAAAAAAATGAAACTGAAGTGCAACCTAAGTAAGATTCAAATATATGTAGAGAAAATCCTGTAAAACCTATATTTTTTTGACATTACTTTGTATGATTTCTTATTGTATTATAAGTTAATTCTGTCTTGAATAAAAGATAACAAATACATAAGTATCCAAAAAATGGTACTGTAATTGGAAATGTTTTATATAAAAGGTGAACTTATATGGTAAGGATTAAATAAATTTTTGGAAATAAAGAGGATTTTGAATATATATATATATATATATATATATAGTAGTAGTAGTATTACTTATACATATTTATGATTACAAAATTTTTTTAAAGGAAATTTTGCTTTGGACAATTTGAGGAAAATGTCTTAATTGGTTTTATGACAATCTAAATAATTTTCCATGTGACTATCAGATGATTAGAGTACTTAGTAAATGATTCTCATTTTGATTGTACGATTGAAATGAGTTCAAATCCAAGCAAACCTTAAGCAAGTGATAGTAGATAATTGTTAAAACTATTTTTTATATATTGTAATATTTAAAATAAATCCTGGGTAATTAATTCTAAAAGTGCGTGAAAAAAGGATTAAATAAAAGAATTTTGATAATGTGTTTAGTTATACAAAATTTTGATACAAGTTTTTGAATTCTCAAAATTAGGATGAATGATGTAAACAAGATTTAAAACACATTAAACTTAACAAAAGCTGTCTTATTAAAACCATGTTTTTGTTTAACATCTAAATTGCATAAACTATTAAATGCTATTGGGCCTTCATTTGGATTTAAAAGAAGAAGAAATAAAATAAGGTATTTGGGATATACTCTCAGGACATAGTAGAGTATTATATGTGTTTAAACATAAGTTATATTTACGAAATGTTTTCATAAATGATGTTATTAGTAAAAGAGATACATTTTGTATAAATAAATGTGAAAAAAATTAGGTTTAAGATTGAATAAATAAGTTATCCTATAGGATAAGTTCTGTAAGTTAGAATTGAATTATTTTTCGCACGATCACCTATGATCTGCAATTTGTGTATAAGGTTTCTAGGTAATCTACACCGGCTTGGACTAGGCATTTTGTAACGTTTCGATTTTTCGACGCTCGAAAGTCGACATCAATACGTCCACTGTATCAAATGCCGCACAGTCGAATGCCCAAAAACCCAACCGTTAGGGTTAAAGAAGAAGAAGATAGATGAAGAAACAGAAACAATAACAGAATCTCACATTTCACAGCGGAACAAATATAATAGTTAAATAAATATCTTAAAACAGAATCACTATATCAGTTAATGCATTACATCACATTACATTATCATAGTGTACAAAAACAAACAGCGGAAAGAAATATTACATATATAAGTGATACACCTCGCCATCTAGCTCCAATTCCTGATTCCTATAGCAACTTCTTGACTTTTCTTCCGAATAACTGCTAACCTGACCCTAGGCTGCCCGTGTGGAAAATTATGGGCACCCAGAGTTTAGATAAGGAACAATAAACTCCAGGTCAGTCGTGGGACTGGTGTGAGATCAAAAACAGTTATTTTCACAAAGAAAATAAACAGAAATCCGCTATGTTTTTGGAAAATGAAACTACCATAAGGCCTCCCGGCACACACACTATGCAATCGCACACATGGTGGAGATTTCTCCTTATGATAGTCAAATATGCTTACTACGCAAAATTCTTCTTTTATATTATTATAAGTACATAGCGAAAAACATTTCGAAAGTATAATATTAATCTTAGCCAGCATAGGTACCATTTTAAATGCCTGCTATAACTACCATTTGGATTTCCAACAAATAGTCAGGCTAAGGAACTTCCTACTGCCACATGGGTACGCCTCTGGCGAGACGTCCCGAGAACTTAACTAGCTCTCTGCTAACACAAAGCCGGGTTACCTCTGTAACTAGGTAACCACTACACGAGTATGCCATCCCCTGGTCCTTTGGGACCTTTATCCGAGGATCCTCAGCCACAAAGCAACAACCACAAAGAAAAGTATTTACAGTAACCACAAAGGTTAAATATCATGGCTCCATACCTGACACCACCCTTTTCCAGAATGAAATGACATACCCTAAAAGGTGCGACCCTCATAACCTTGCTGCATCATTCCTGTTTTAACCATTTCCGGGGTGTGAGGTCCGATGAAGTCTCGTCACAAAGCTACACTTTTCACAAAGTCATGCTTTGATCAACAAATGATCAGCAGCAATTCGTATGCCACATTACCAATTTGGGAATATATCACTAGTAACCATCAACTACATAACCTCTGAGCTCGTACGTCTCAGAGAAGGGTGTTAAGCTAAGAGAATAAATTCTCTGCCACCAACAGAAATGTATTTGATAGAAACCAGCTTTACATCTCAAAGTGTAATGTCAGACACACATCCATACAAGTCCGTTCCGAGATCGAACGGAACCGAAGGCACTTCAAACAAGCCCTTGCAAATCCGGATATTCACTAATCACGTCCGGAATCCCCATCACAAAGGGTGATAGAATCTCTATACCGGAGCAACCCGATGCAGAGACAATCGACAGGTAATCCTTTCGCTTTCGAAAATAACCGGTCTTCAACACCGTCTTCAAATGCAATCCCATTTCGTCGTATCGTTATTCGGAATGGGTTTTATGACACAAGGTCCTCTCCCGGCTAATCCGAATAACGAGCGCTTATTTTTAAAAATACGTGTTCATTCAAATTTCAACAAATCACAATTGTTTGCAAAAAAATGGCCAAACACCTCTAAGTCGTATGAATTAGTTGATTTTATGTTGTTTCTAGTGATTTGGGTGATTTACGCAAATATATAAAAAGCAGGGACTAAACTGTAAAAGACACACAGATTTATAGTGGTTCGGCCAGAACGTGCCTACGTCCACTTTATATGTTATTCTCCTTTTCTCTTCAGATTACAAGTACAAAGCTTTTATTACAAGTAATTGAAAGTTGTTTGAAAGTTCTATCCGTGCTTGAGCTCTCAAACTTGTCTGCCATTGTTGTACCCCTGCCCCTCTATTTATAGAGTGAGGTTGCGGATAGGGGTCTTGGATGTACATAGCTGTTGGTGGGCCTGGGCTGGAGCAATCTGGCCTGGAAAATTTGGATCGGCAAGGCCCTGGCTCGGTGGTGGTTGGTCCGGCTTGGTCTTGGAGGTGAGATGGTTCGGTGGTGGTTGGTCCGGCTTATTCTTGGAGGTGAGATGGTTCGGTGGTGGTTGGTCCGGCTTGGTCTTGGAGGTGAGATGGTTCGGTGGTGATGAGGACATGGGTTGGTTCGGTGGTAGTTGGAGGTGCGATGGTTCGGTGAAGGTTGATTTGGTAGAATCTTGTCCGGTGAAGGTTGATTCGGTGATGGTTGGAAATGGATTGGTTCGGCAGGTATGGAAAGGGGCTGGTTCGGCAGGGGATGGTTCAGGGGCTCCTTCTTTGCCTTTGGATCGGAAGTATCTCCTTTGCCTTTGGATCGGTGGTGGTGGAAACGCACCCAACACTTGCCCCCCAAAGTGGGGCATATGCCAGCGTATCTCGCGCTTTGTTAGTTTGGATAGTTCCATTCGGTTCTAAGCACCGAACTGCTCGGTCCGGTCACCTCATGCTCGCCTATAAGTAGGTGCCTTATGCCACCGTTATTCCCTACCAACCGCAATAGCTGAATCAGATTCCTTCCTGCCGAATTAACCTCATTACCGGATCACGTTTGACTGCCGAATCATGTGAGTTAACCTTCTCTTGCCGAATGACTTTTACGTTTGAAATGCCGAATGAACTCCGTGGAGTTCAAGTGCCGAATGGGTCTTGTGCCTTGGACCACCGAATGGGTTTGAGAAGCATCAGCGCCGAATGAACTTTCGGTTTTGAACTACCGAATGTACATATGTACTTGAATTACCGGATGAAACCGGAGACTTCGAGCACCGAATGTACTTTTAAATTTGCTTTACCGAGTGAACTTGAGAGTTTGAATGCCGAATGATCCGTATGTTTGAACTATTGAATGAACTCTGGGACCCTGAATGCTTAATGAATCTCTAGCTTTTCATGTTTCGACCTACGAATGAAACTCTAGATTGTACATACTTGCTTTTTTATATTTTTGTACTCCTTGTTCTAACAACATACTTTTGCTTTTGTGTTTGCAGATAAATGTCTTACAAAGTGGAAACCCGATCAGAAAAGAAAAAATCTACGGACAAAAGTGAGTCTTCCGTCGTGCCCCTAGTCCAGCCGGGACTAGCGCGAAATGGACCTTCCCCGAGGTCATTAGTGAACGGATATGGCCCTCAAGAGCTTCTGATCTCTCCTCCCGATTGCTTTCCGAGCTCCCTCAAAGAGGGAAAACTTGATGTCATCGCTCGCTCCTCGGGATTGACAGAGCGAGCATGCTGCTGCCGGGAGATGTTGTGATGCCGTATGATCCTCCTGAAGGATATTTTGCCTATAGCCGATACCATTGCATGTGCGGGGCCATTCCTCCGATCAATGCGTGGATAGTCAGCTTCATTACCTACCTGAAGGTGGCTCCTTTCCAGCTTCAGCCCAACTCCTACGCCATCTTAGTGTGTCTATTCGTTATCTTCCAGAGGAGGTATGGGCGCCCTCCTTCTAACCGGGAAATCCGATATTTGTATAATCTGAGGGGCTACAAGAAGGGGTCTCCGTACATTAGTTTAGAGTCGGCCGTGTCCTTCAAGCCGGTCTTGGACTTATACTCGAAATTCACCATGTTTAAGAAGGAATGGTTCTTCGTCAAGGACGACTCCGTTTCTTTTCACCTTTTCACTTCTGGCTGTAAGTTGAATTCCATTTGTAATTTCTTTGTCCCGACTGCAATGCTTCTTCTTATATGCTTTTATTTCTTGCTAGCGACAGGTGGCTTTGCGGTCGTGGAGAATGAACGCCTGGTACAGATGGCTGCGGAGATAGAGGCTATCTCAGGAAGGGATAGGTCGGCTTCTTACCTGATCAGGAATGCCACTCTCCTGGAGCACAACTTAATTCTGCCACGTCAATCTGTGGTTAAGCAGAGAGATACAGCCGAGAAGAGGGCTGCCAAAGCTAAAGACGGAGCCATTGCGAAGAGTAGCAAGAGGAGACCTTTCTCGGTACCTCCAGTCGTCAGGGGGAAGAAGCTCAAGAGATCCGATGGACCCTCCCCTAGCACATGCCCAGATGTTCCGGAGGAAGAGGAAGTGGAGGAGGGAGAAGGCAAGGACGAAGGAGGCGAAGCGGAGGGGGGAAGTGGTAGAGAAGGTCATGGTGATGAGGGTGGCGAAGGGCGGAGCGGTGATGGCACCGAGGCTTTGTCTTAGGGCCAAGTAGGTGAGATTCAAGAGTGGACGGATGATGCTTTCCACCAAGCTTTTGAGGGGTTGGAAGAAGGGTCGGCCTTGGTGGAGAAACCGAAGGAAACTGATAAGGCCGGGACTGGTGCCGGTTCATCTTCTCAGAGTATTCCGGCTAAGGAGATTTCGGTGATTCAAGGTGAATTTTTGACTTCCGCAGACTCCCTTTATGATAAGGACTTAATAATATTTTATGGCCAGCTCCCGTCCTGTAATGAGATTCAGGACTTATTGCAGTATCCCACTCCCCCTCAGGGTTTGTAAAATAAACGCGTTTTCCTACTCCTTTTAACTTAACATATTTCTCGGATTATAGTTTCATGCACGCTTGTAACACTTGCTTTTTATTTCAGGAACGGGTAAGGTGGCCAAGACATCAGATATTCGGCACCGCCTTGAACAGTACAACCTACTCAAAGCTTCCGCCAAACCGAAGCCGTCAACTAGCCGTCCCGGAGATGTGGTTGGCTATCGCCCTCTTCTCAGAGTTATTGAAGAAGACATGCAAAAGAGGAAGAGGGGCCGATCTTTGTTTGAACCTTCACCTGGCCCTCAGCCTCCAGTCCAGCCTATCCATGATATTACTGAGGAAGATACTGAGTTTATGCCTTCCCCATATCCGTCCAAAAATCCAACCGTCACCCCGATAGACCACCCTGGTTTGGTTCGCAACCCATTTGCCGGCCACCCGGATCTGGACTTGAGTTTTCAGGACATTTCTTTTGACGAGACCACGGGTGAGCATCTTCTTCCCCGCAATCCCATGGTACGGGTGCTTGATGAGGCTAAGTCCTTAGACCTCAATTTGCTTACTACTCGGATTGTGACCATGGGGGATAAGGCCAAGGCAAACATCGATCGGGTGGCTGAAGAGACCAAGAGGCTAATGGACCATCACGCTCGACTGGCCAAGGCTGGAGAGGAAACCGGAAGTGCTAACATTCGGTTGCGGCTAATGGTTTCTGATCAGGCTAAACAGCTTGCCGATCAGGCTATCCAGACATCCCAGCATGAGGCGGCCTCCAGACGATTAAAGAAAACCATGTAAGAGGCTAGCAAGGCTGGGTTGCGAAAAATGGAGGCTGTTTGCAAAGAACGAATTGACATGGCCATCGCAACGGTGGATGAGGTTCGGAGAGCGGATCTTGAGCAGGTAGAGGAGTTATCTGGGAGGCTTGAGGCCGCAGAGCTTGCTCAGGCCAAGATGAAGGAGGAGATGGAAGTGATGCGGAAATCCCTTCAGGCTGACTGCTCGAGATACCGATTGGAGAGAGATGCTGCCGTCGCACGGCTGTCAGCTTCTAAGGCCTGGATGAAAGAGTTTGAGGAGAACGAGGGGATGATGGATGAGATGCTCCAGGACATGTATTTCCGAACTTGGAAGCAGGGCAACCTGTCTTGGATGGACGACTATCCCCGGGTCATGGCTAGGATATATCTTCAGGCTTTGGAGGAGGCTAAGGCCGATGCGGATAAGGAAGGTTGTGCGGCTTTCAGGATGGATGTGGTACGGCCCAATTCACTAAGGAAGAGAAGGTGGCGGTTAAGGAGGGCATGCGGCTGCTCGCTGCGGATGAGGTAGGCGTGCAACTAGATGATGATGATCAGGGAGCAGATGCTGGTAAGTCTTCCCTCTCAATCTTTCCTTAACTTGATTGCGTATCATTTATCTGATGGATTCTTTTCCTGAATCGACAGGTGGGACCCCTGGCCAGCATGCTGGGAGTTCTGACCCTGCGGTCAAGTAGATCCCGGAGGGCGAGCAGGATAGAGGCAGAGCCCTGCTGCAGCTGATTATTTTTTGGCCTACTTGACATTCCTGTATATACTAGTCCCAAAACATTAATGTACTTTTGGGTTGTAATTATATCATTTGTAATGAACGGCTTTATTTTTGACATGTAATTTCATAACATAAACTGATTCTGCTATATTTGAATTCTTTTGTTACTTTGATGTGTTGCATAAGAAATATAGCTGTGCATGTGCTAGTGATTCAATTGTGTTTAATGCTAAGTTCTTGCTTAAACTATAACTTATGTTTGGTAATGTTAGTGTGATATGCGCATAAATTATAGCTACGTATTTATATACAAGAGAAGAAAGTACCGCCCTTCAAGTTTTAACTGTATATGGTAGCTTTGAATGTCTTGTGTAGCTGAGTATGGAATGCAGCTGAGTGTCATGTCATATAGTTGTGAGTTCCTATTTCCATCGGCGGGCATCTCCTATTGTGTGTCCTGTACTTTAGGGATCGTTATAAAGGATAGGAGGAAAGTTTTTATAAATAAAATGGAAATATAAGAAATAGTAAAACTTCCAATCACGGAAGGAGTGTCATGTCATATAGTTGTGAGTTCCTATTTCCATCGGCGGGCATCTCCTATTCTGTGTCCTGTACTTTAGGGATCGTTATAAAGGATAGGAGGAAAGTTTTTATAAATAAAATGGAAATATAAGAAATAGTAAAACTTCCAATCACGGAAGGCCGTCGATATGCTTAAGTTCGTGGCAAACGGGTTTTGTAGTCACTTTCCCTAGATGTGGGTCTTGGAGACATTTGTCACCCATCTTACGCCTCCGCAGGGAGTTTACCTTTTTTACCACAGCCGCACTTAAGACATATCGGAGCCGAGATCACGCACAGTAACTACCCAAGCAATTATGGCCCGTAATCGTGGGTATTATTCGATTTACTGTGGCCGGCTAGCGTGGGTGCCGATCGTCAACCGTGAACTACCCCTGGCTGGCCATACCTTATGTTGGGGCTTAAAGTAGGTTCACAGTTGCCGGCGAGCCAAACGCCGTAATGAGCTGCAATCGGTTATAGTCGGCCTTCTTAATGGCTTATAATTGGCTCATTATAGTTGGCTTTGAGGGCAGTCGCGAGCAATGAGTTAACCTGTAGCATAGGGATGCTGGAGCAAAAGTGTCTTATTGGCGAGTGCATAGATTCGAATAGTACCTGTTAGGTCTTGTTCAGGTGAAGCCGCGCTATGATGCGTCTTGAATGGAAATGCAGGATTTTGTTCAACAGTAAAGGATAAAACTCAACAAGTAGCCAAAACATAAAGGAACAAGTTAACATGAGACAAGATTTTTAAAGTGGTTCGGCACGAAAATGTCTACGTCCACTGATTCTCTTTGTTAATTCACTTCATATGGGCAGTACAAGTTTAGAAAAGTATCGACAAAGGTGTTGGATGTTCCATGCCCTCTGGAACACCTCTCCGTCCACTTTGACAAAATATAAGCTCCGTTGCGGAGATCTTTATGAATTACATAGGGTCCCTCCCAGACTGGATCTAGCGCCCCGGGGCGCGGGAAGACGCATTTGAGGACAAGATCTCCTTCTTGTAAGCTACGGTGTTTGACTTTGGAGTTGTATTGTGCTGCTACTTTTTGCTTGTGAGTTGCTGCTTTGAGTGCTGCATCATTTCTTCTCTCCTCAATTAGATCCAAAGACATGTGGAGGAGTTCTTCGTTCTCTTTTGGGTTGTAGTGGATCCTACGGTGGGAAGGCACTACAGTTTCAACTGGGAGCATGGCCTTGGATCCGTATGCCAAAGAGAAAGCAGTATTCCCTGTTGATGTTCTGTAAGATGTGCGGTAGGCCCAAAGTGCCGTAGGAAGTTCATCCACCCAAGCGCCTTTTGACTTTTCAAGATTCTTCTTGATTAGGGTTTTGAGAATTTTGTTGACAGCTTCGACTTGTCCGTTTGCCTGGGGATAAGCCACATATGAGAAGCTTTTGTGAATTCCGTGCTCTTGGCACCAGTCGGTGAATTCCTCGCTGTCAAATTGAAGTCCATTGTCCGATATGATTTTGAGTGGAACCCCGTACCTGCATAAAACATTTTTGATCAAGAAGTTAATAACTTTTGCCGAAGATATTTTATTTAGAGGCTCCGCTTCCACCCATTTGGTGAAATAGTCAACTGCCACTATGGCATATTTGGCTCCGCCTCGGCCCGTTGGCAGTTCGCCAATCAAGTCAATTCCCCATATTGCAAAGGGCCAAGGGCTGGTCATTTGAGTAATCTCATTTGTGGGCAGTCGAGGAATCTTAGCAAATTTCTGACATCTGTTGCATTTTTTGACGAAGTCCAAGGCGTCTTTGTTTAAAGTGGGCCAGTAATACCCGTATCGGAGTGGTTTCTTGGCTAGAGTCTGCCCTCCGGTGTGATTTCCGCAACTACCTTGATGGATGTTGGACAAGACTTCCCTGACTTCCCTTCCAGCGATACACCTTAATAAGGGATTAGAGAAGCCGCGCCGATAGAGGATTCCTTCTTGTAATGTGTAGCGGTAAGCTTTCCTTAAGATTTTCTCAGCCTCGTTACGCTCGTCGGGTAGTGTGCCATCTTGTAAATATTTCCGGATAGGAGTCATCCAAGTTTCCTCTTCGATTGCAACTATCATATTCATTGTCTCGTAACTCGGGGCTAGTTGCTGTGAGATGGTTATTGTTCGGGAAGCGGTGTCGTCCTTCATGCTAGCTTGCTTTTCCAGTTCGTCGGCCTCCTGATTCTTTTCTCGAGGAATGTGTTTCATTAAATGGTGATCCAACTGATTGAGCAGCAGCTTGGTCTTCTTTAGATATGATATGAGTCGATCTCCTCGAGTCTGGAGTTCTCCCAGTACTTGATTTACAATCAGTTGAGAATCACTGTGGAGGTATAAAGAACTGACTCCAATCTCCAGGGCAAGTTCTAATCCGGCTATCACTGCTTCGTATTCTGCATCATTGTTGGTGGCGGCGGATTCCAACCTTAGGGCGTAGTGTAGCTTCCTTCCCCTGGGTGTGATTATCACAACACCTGCCCCCGAACCTTGTTCATTTGATGCTCCATCTACGAAGAGATTCCACTTGATATCTTCTGCTATTTCAGATTGCTCTTTACCTTCGTTAGTAGTGAATTCGGCAATGAAATCAGCTATGTCTTGCCCCTTGATAGCGGTGCGAGGATGGTAGGTGATATCATATTGACTCAGTTCAATGCACCACTTAAGTAGTCTCCCAGAAGTGTCGGGGCGATGGAGTACCTGCCTTAGCAGTTGATCGGTTAAAACTCTAATGGAATGAGATTGGAAATAGTGTCACAGTTTTCGTGACGTGATTAGCAAACAGTATGCTAGCTTTTCAAGTTTAGGGTATCTGGCTTCTGCCCCTGTAAATCTCTTGCTTACAAAGTATACGGGCCGCTGCGCGCGGTTGTCTTCTCTCACCAAAGCGGCGCTTAAAGCATGGGACGATACAGCAAGGTATAGGTATAGATCCTCGCCTTCATTTGGAGTTGAGAGTACTGGTGGTCTCTGGAGGTGTTCGATTAAGTTAAGGAAGGTTGTCGAGCATTCTTCAGTCCATTCGAACTTTCCTTTGTCTTTCTTTAGAGCTTCGAAGAAAGGGATGCATTTGTCGGTTGCTTTAGAGATGAACCTGCTTAGGGCGGCCACTTTCCCATTTAGGCTTTGCATCTCTCTTCGAGTGGATGGTATCTTGATATCTTGCAAAGCCCGAACTTGTTCGGGGTTTGCTTCAATCCCTCTGGCATGGACGATGAATCCCAAGAACTTTCCCGACGATACTCCGAAGTAGCACTTTAGAGGGTTCAGCTTCATTCCATATTGGCGAAGTACTTGAAACATCTCGTCTAGGTGGTTTACATGATCGTTGGCTTTCCTCGATTTTACCAGCATGTCATCCACATAAACTTCCATAGTTCGTCCTATTAGTTCCGCAAACATCTTGTTGACGAGGCGCTGATAAGTAGCTCCGGCGTTTTTAAGGCCAAAAGGCATTACTCTGTAGCAGTACAATCTCCGGTCAGTGATGAAACTAGTGTGGTCTTGATCGAGGGCGTGCATAGGGATCTGGTTATATCCTGAGTATGCGTCCATAAAGGATAAGAGTTCGTGTCCGGCTGTGCTGTCCACGAGCTGATCGATTCAGGGGAGTGGGAAGCAGTCCTTCGGACAAGCGTCATTTAAGTTGGAGAAGTCGATGCATGTTCGCCACTTCCCATTAGCCTTCTTTACCAGCACCGGGTTGGCGATCCATTCTGGGTAGATGACTTCTCGTATGAAGTTATTGGCAAGTAGGTTCTTTACTTCTTCCTCGAGGGCTGCTGATCGTTCCGCCCCTATGCTTCTCTTTTTCTGCTTTACTAGCACCTTGGTGGGATCGATATTCAGTATGTGGCATGCTACGTCCGGGGAGGTTCCTGTCATGTCAGCGTGCGTCCATGTTGTGGCGAAGAAAATCAATGACTAGATCATGCCTACTGAATGTGATGTCGTCATTCTCTTTCCGTTTCGGCTGGCGTTCTTCCATAACAGAATTAACGTAGCCTTCATCGTTCCTAAGTGACTTACTGTATCTTTCCATCTCTGCCCAGCTTCTGTCGGCGATGTGTGGTCCTCCTGATATGGTATGGACCACTATCTTCTCTTGACTAGAGCCGCTAGTGTTGCGATTTCCTCTGCCTACTTCTGGGAGGGGTAGCCCTGGGTTTTCATTGGCGGGAGCTGGAGTCCTGTTATGGCTTTTTACATAGCGTTCCAGTCTCTTCCTTCTGATGTGTTCTTCAATTAAGTCCCGGAGATGGTGGCATTCATTGGTGTCATGTCCATGGATTCGTGGAAGCGGCAGAACTTTCCAGACTTGAGTGCATTATCTGACTCCTTCTTGTGCGGGTGGCGCTTGTATCTAACTTCGTCTTGAGTGGCTAGGAAGATGTTTTCGATTGTTTCATTCAAAGGAGTGTAGGAGTCAAATCTTGGTCCTGGTCGATATAAGCGCTTTTCTCCCTTCTTGCCCCCAGCATATGCTCATGAGCGGAGCAACAGAGGGAGTGTTGTGTAAATGATTCCCACTATTCTTGGCAGATCTAACTACCTCCTGATTCTGCCACCTACCCCAAGGGTCCAAGTGTTGGGTGTATCTCTGTAAGTGTACGGTGGTGTCAGAGGTTCCCTTGTAAGGCTCCATTGTTGGCATTCTCCATTCCCGGGGGGTGATGGCAGTTTCGATATTGCGGGTGAAAGGGATGGTTACCCTAGCACCTATCCCCCGATCCCTTTGCTCCCGTTGGACGTACTCTCTGAACAATCGCGCCATCCTTTCATCAGAACTTGGAGCGGATAGAAATGAGTTTGGTTCTTCCCTGTGGGATTGATTCCGTCCAGAGGACCTGTAAGGATGATATCATCTATCACTACCGATATTCTCCAATGGCTGCCTCTGGTCTCCCGGGGGCATGCTAGGGTCAGCCACAGTTGGCCCTTGCCTTGATCTTCCCCTGTTGGGTTCTGTTCTTAGCACTTCCTCGGGTCCAACTTCGGGCTGGACTCCAGCTCGGCCCCGTCTACTAGTGTTTCCATGGTTAGGTAGCATGACAGGCTCAGCTACATCCGACCCCTGTCTGGTACCTCCCCTGTTTGGTTCGGCTCCAAGAGTTTCCTCGGGTCGGAATTTGGGCTGAGTCTGGGCTCGGCTCCTACCATTGTTGTTTCTGTTATTAGCCTCTTCGAAGAAGAAAGACCTTTGTCGTCTCCCAGATCCTCCAGACCGGGACTCACCCCATGATTCAGTGTTGCGATTGGATTCTTCAGCATCCCTTAAGCGTGACATGAGCTTGTCCACCAAGGCTTCTTGTTGAGATGCGAAGCGGTTAGTTACTTCAGCCACAACCCTGTCCAGGTCCGTCCTTGTAATTGGTTGTTCCGAAGCAAGGGCTGTTGGATTTGCCTGATTTCCATTTTCTGTTGGAACTGGACGATTGTCTTGATCTCTGATTACTGGATCTGGGATACTGCTAGTTGCAATGTTCTTTCCTTTGTTAGTATCTTTCTTCCGTCCGGGAGGCATGTTTTCCAAATGAACGATGCTGATAGGAAAAGGGTTAAGTGGGAGAAGCTGAAGCTTCGAGCTCCTGTTCTCAGTGAAAAACACCAAAAATGTTTGCACAAAAAATGGGCAAACACCTCCAAGTCGTATGAATTAGTTGATTTTATGTTGTTTCTAGTGATTTGGGTGATTTACGCAAATATATAAAAAGCAGGGACTAAACTGTAAAAGACACACAGATTTATAGTGGTTCGACCAGAACGTGCCTACGTCCACTTTATATGTTATTCTCCTTTTCTCTTCAGATTGCAAGTACAAAGCTTTTATTACAAGTAATTGAAAGTTGTTTCAAAGTTCTATCCGTGCTTGAGCTCTCAAACTTGTCTGCCATTGTTGTACCCTTGCCCTTCTATTTATAGAGTGAGGTTGGGGGTAGGGGTCTTGCATGTACATAGCTGTTGGTGGGCCTGGGCTGGAGCAATCTGGCCTGGAAAATTTGGATCGGCAAGGCCCTGGCTCGGTGGTGGTTGGTCCGGCTTGGTCTTGGAGGTGAGATGGTTCGGTGGTGGTTGGTCCGGCTTGGTCATGGAGGTGAGATGGTTCGGTGGTGGTTGGTCCGGCTTGGTCTTGGAGGTGAGATGGTTCGGTGGTGGTGAGGACTTGGGTTGGTTCGGTGGTAGTTAGAGGTGAGATGGTTCGGTGTAGGTTGATTCGGTAGAATCTTGTCCGGTGAAGGTTGATTCGGTGATGGTTGGAAATGGATTGGTTCGGCAGGTATGGAAAGGGGCTGGTTCGGCAGGGGATGGTTCGGGGGCACCTTCTTTGCCTTTGGATCGGAAGTATCTCCTTTTCCTTTGGATCGGTGGTGGTGGAAACGCACCCAACAACAATAATTTTTCACTTCGATCTTTTAAATAAATGATCTACCACGAATCACAAAGGTTCGATGTGGTTTTCGGATATCCACTTGGAATCCGACCCCCGGTCGCATCGAAATTCTAGTGTCATTTAAAGGCCAATATTGATAGTCGGTTATTTAACTATCAATAAATATTCACAGCAACCACAGAGATTATTATTTTCAATAAATAGTCCAATTATTATTTTCAAAATATTTCCAATTGTTATTTTCAAAATATCTTCGCAAGATATATACATATATATATTTTTAACACTTCAGCCATTTGAAAACAAATTTCAAATCACTTATCCTTATGCGAAACACATTTCCAAATGTTTATTTC
Organism: Allium cepa; assembly: GCA_030765085.1. Classification (NCBI taxonomy): domain Eukaryota; kingdom Viridiplantae; phylum Streptophyta; class Magnoliopsida; order Asparagales; family Amaryllidaceae; genus Allium; species Allium cepa. The sequence continues at coordinate 678,353,822 of CM060929.1, forward strand.
CACTGAAAATCTGCCGAGATCAAATGCTTAAAAATAATTTAAATTACTTATCCAAGCATGTATACTTGGAAATAAAACTATTCTAACACACTTACTTAAATATTAGTTATGAAAATATATAGTAATATCTTATATAACTTCAAGTCTAAAACTAATTTTAAAATAAAATTAGTAGATAGGATATCATCAACTTAAACATCCATTTTCTAAATCAAAAATCAATTTTAACCTTTAAAATATTTCCTTCTATAATTAATTAAATAAATCTTTACTTTAAAGATTTAAAACAATTTCCAAAAATAATTTCTCCAAACATAATTTCTTTCTTCAAATCAATTTCAAAAACTTTTAATTTATACTTCAAAAGTTACTCAAAAAATATACTCAGCTTTCCAGGGAAGAATTATCTTTCCGTTTATATCAATTAATAAATCTCTCGATTTATTTTAATTTACATTCCAACTCTGTAAATTCCTTTTCACACCTTAAAAATAAACCAACATTTATTTTTAAATCAAAATTCACTTTCTTTATAAAATTATCATTCTGGAATTAAATTCCCAAATATCCACTGATATATGATTTTTAAATCGATTTCAAAAATCGTATACAAACACCAAATCAATTTCCAATTTGATTTCTAAATTAGTTCACTAAAAGTTTTCTTCTAAATTTCAGAAAATCAAATTTTTATTTATTCCTGGTATCCTATGATACCAAAATGTATTTGGCTAAATTATAGTCGTCAATAGTTTCAATCATAAATAATCACACACGGATTATAAATAATCAACATACAATATTGAAACAAATTCCATTATCTGAGGAATCCAGTTGGATCCCTTCGACCTATTTTCCCTACATGCACAGACGTTAGCACAATAATTAAATACCAATTCCACTTCAAGGTGGAATATCGCGGTATATGGGATTTATAAAATATCATCCGCTATTATGCGGCGCAATAGGGTCTCATCCGCTATATAATACGGGAAATCAACAACTCTAATATATATGCTATATACTACTATATATATAACATCATCCAGTGAATAATTATTAAAATTCAATCACCCAAACACACAGTCAATCAATTTAAATTTAACTATTTAAAATCAAACTAGAAATTTCGATTTGAACATGAGTAAGAAGATCTCACCTTTTATTTGTGCATGCAATCCTTTCCAATCTGGACCAGATTCCTCGACTTTTGACCTTATATACACGATTATTTGATTTTATTAATATTCAACAAATCAAACAATTAATTACTGTTTAAATAAATTTTATTTTACAAATTTGAAATGATAATTATAGTAGTTTAAATTTACATGTTTTCGTCTTATAAATTTTACGTCAGGTTATGTATATTCATATCATCCTTCCTCAATAATATACTGACTCCTTAGAAGTTAATTAGTGCTCCTGTATCCATACTATTATTTTATGCAGTAGTTAGCAAAGGTAAAATGCTACCTCACTGATATAAATTTTTCTTCTCGTTTTCAAATAATTTATAACAAATTTATTCATATATATTTTTGTATGAAAAAAATATGAGTTTCGGAGTTCCTAATACAAAAAAATTCAAATCAAATGAGATCCTGCTCATCTCCACTTCGAGCTTGAACAGTTCCCGTTCACCAAGCCCCTGCTACTCCCTCACATGCTCGCACCAAGGATTCCATTCGTGACCCAAACCCTGGCACCACATGGCTCCCCGAGTTCCACACGTGCCTTGAATGGTCGCCGAGATCCGTCTTCGCTACCCAAAACTCCATACGGCCTCGAGTTCCTCATCTATCTTTACCTCGACGTATACCATCAGCCTTAGCTTGCCCACGTCGCGCTGTTCGACACTGGCGTTGGTTCCAATTAACCGCGACACGCCACGCCTCCAAATTGAGTTCGCGAATTCGACTCCATCGTCGCCTTCGACGTGACCTCCCATTTGCACGCGCGAGCGCGCATGTGCGTTCCCCCCTTTTCTCTCTCAGTCGCCATTTTTCCAAACTAATATGATTTTGAATTGAGAATAAATGGATTTTGCTCGATTTCGTTTTTCGTCCATTATTTGATTGAAGCCGAGAATTTTCTTCTTGTTTTTTTATTAGATCGAGCAGCATGATTTGAGAAGAGAGGGGAAAGAAGAGAAAGGGGGTACGAAGGAGATAGTTTATGGCTGGTTGTACGTATGGTCGGAATAAGGATAAATAAATATAATTTAAATTGATTTCAAATTGTCTCGAATTTGTAGCTTAAATTTTCGACGTCCTAACGAATCGTGCCGATAGGCGTTTATAACGTTATAACCCTATTCCGAATGCAACGGAAAAGGTTTCGAGTCCTAATTTGATCGTATGTGCAAGTTACGGAAATAAACGATCAATTTTAAGTTGAATCGATTAAAATAGTTTCTATGCGTTTTGAGCTGCAAGGGTAAAATGACAAATCCGATTGCTACGAAAATTAAAATTCGATAATAATTCAACATTCCTGATCCAATGGAACTGGTTTCATTGAATTTCGAGACCGTGCCTCGGAAGGCTATTTTTAAATATCAATTTAAACGATAAAATTTCAAAACTGAATGAATTATTTCCAAATTCAATTCAGAGACTTTCATTATCTTTAGTATTATCAATATGAATTTTCTAAGTCTTCAAATTATTTTTAACAAGCTTAAAACCGAAGATTCAAATTTTTACCCACCTTCGATAAATTAAATTTAATAATTTAATTGCCAAATCCATAGTTATATTCGAAATTCAAGTTAAAATAACTTCCAAATATTTAAAATCAATTAAATATTTTATTTTCAAATGTTAAAAATTTCCGGGTCGTCACATCCTTCCCCCTTAAAAGAATTTCGTCCGGAAATTATTAGTTAAGAAGAATGATCCTCAACCCGTTTAATTTTTTTCCCAAACCAAATAGTTTTATCAACTTACCAAAACAAATCTTTCTTATCAGAGACCCATTATTAATTCAACTAGCTTTCCAACTTCAATTATAAGTTCCAAACAACATTGCTTTCTCAATAATTTAAATTTAAATTTAAATTCAAATTTCGAATTTACAAAATTTACTCAAATTTTTTTTAACTCTCAAAATTTTCGAAAAATTTCACCAGCGTCTCCTTTGCACAGCTAGCTCAGTACGACTACAAAATGGCACCATAGGCACTCAGATTCCAAAAGAAAACAAAAGGCCAAGTGGCTAGACAAGAAAATCACCAAATTTCATATTAAAATTGAAATACATACCTTTTTATCGAGCAACTAAATTTTTCTTCGAAAATAAAATCCAATTCCATTTCCTTTAATACACCTGTATATCCTGCTAGTTATAATATCCATTTTCATTCAATTTTGCATTTTCAATTTCCTTTGAATTTAATTCACAATTTCAATTCTATTTGAATTCAATTCATCTTCTACTCTGAATATTGAAATTTTTTTATCTTCCAATATAATTGATTCATATTGTTATTTTAAATTAGTTTCATTCACTAATTTACATCAATTTCCAATTTGAAATTGTTTATCGCTAAAAAAAAATCTAACTCCCAAATTTTCGAATTTTTTTGGCTGAGTCCCCTTTGTACGGAGGAGCTTTTGCAATTTGACAAAAGATATAAATATATATACATCAACCCACCCGGTCGGAAAAAAACAAAAACAGTTCATATTTCCTATTTTTTATTATGTAGGCATACCTTATTTAGCATTTTTAAGCAAAGCGGTTTATTAGTTGCATTTTAGCGCGACCAAATCCAGCCAAACGGCCCCCCGTACCTGTATTTACTCAATTTAAACACATAAGTGACATATATAGGAAATTCATTTACATCTCACTTATTTGAAGTAGTTAACACATGAATTCTAAAAGCAATATACCTTAAACATTTTCCGTAAGCAATTTACATAGTGTTAATACTATTCCAACTGTATTCAATTAATTCATATAGCCAAATCGCATGTTATTTCATCTTTCTTTTCCCTGATGCTAAACAGTAAGGAAAATTTTCCTGTGGCTTGTTCATTGAGGAAGAATGCAAATGTTATCATTCCTGCTCTCTTACCCTTTAAATAAATGTGCTTTATATTGTATAGCTTTGACCTTGTAGAATTTGCATAATTATATTGAACATTTAATAATGCAATTACTGATGATGACAAGATTTGAAGTCTTTTGTGGCATTAACATTTTTCATGGATAATTACTTGGTATTTGGTCAGATTTTAATCTGATTTTTTTCTGTAAAGCTAAATGAGGAAGAAAAAGTGGTAGCAATAGGTGATATTCAATGTTAAGGGCCAGACCAAGATGCTGTAGAATACTGCTACACTAAGCAATAAAACACGTAATGTGTTATGGATAAATTTCCTACATATTCAGTATCACAAACAACACGTAATTTGTTATGAACTTATTGGTGAGTTGCCCTTATACCAATATAAAACGTCAACTATATCTATTATTTAATCCCAGCTACCCTTGCCTGCGATTTGGGACTTTTAAGTGTTTGAATTCCAGAAATTGAATTGTACCAGTTTGAAATTGCAATAGGTGAAATTGTAACACCCAACAAAGCCAAGGTTGTCGCTTAACCATATGCTCTGATACGAAATTGTAACATCCCGATTTTTCGACCCTCGAAAGTCGACATCGATACGTCCACTGTATCAAATGCCGCACAGTCGAATGCCCAGAAACCAAACTGTTAGGGTTAAAGAAGAAGAAGAAGATAGAAGAAGAAACAGAAACAATAATAGAATCTCACATTTCACAGTGGAACAAATATAAAAGATAAATAAATATCTTAAAACAGAATCACTATATCAGTTATTGCATTACATCACATTACATTATCAGAGTGTACAACAACAAACAGCGGAAAGAAATATTGCATATATAAGTGATACACCTTGCAATCTAGCTCCAATTCCTGATTCCTACAGCAACTTCTTGACTTTGCTCCCAAATAACTGCTAACCTGATCCTAGGCTGTCCGTGTGGAAAATTGTTGGCACCCAGAGTTTAGAAAAGGAATAATAAACTCCAGGTCAGTCGTGGGACTGGTGTGAGATCAAAAACAGTTATTTTCACAAAGAAAATAAAAAGAAATCCTCTATGCCTTTTGGAAAATGAAACTACCATAAGGCCTTCCGGCACACACACAATGCAATCGCACACATGGGGGAGATTTCTCCTTATGATAGTCAAATATGCTTACTACGCAAAATCTTCCTTTATATTATTATTAGTGCATAGTGGAAAACATTTCGGAAGTATAATATTAATCTTAGCCAGCATAGGTACCATTATATTATGCTTGCTATAGCTACCATTTAAATGGCAGGTTCTACGACTAAAACCGTACAGGGCGCGTATTGTTTCTTTGGATTTCCAATAAATGGTCAAGCTAAGGAACTTCCTACTGCCACATAGGTACGCCTCTGGCGGGACGTCCCGAGAACTTAAACAGCTCTCTGCCAACACAAGGCCGGGTTACCTTTGTAACTAGGTAACTACTACACGAGTATGCCATCCCTCGGTCCTTTAGGACGTTTATCCGAGGATCCTCAACCACAAAGCAATAACCACAAACAAAAGTATTTGCAGTAACCACAAAGGTTAAATATCAGGGCTCCATACCTGACACCACCCTTTTCCAGAAGGAAATGACATACCCTAAAGGGCGCGACCCTCATATCCTTGCTGCATCTTTCCTGTTTTGACCATTTTTGGGGTGTGAGGTCCGACGAAGTCTCGTCCACAAAGCTACACTTTTCACAAAGTCATGCTTTGATCAACAAATGATCAACAACACTTCATATGCCACATTACCAGTTTGGGAATATATCACTAGTAACCATCAACTACGTAACCTCTGAGCTCATACGTCTCAGAGAAGGGTGTTAAGCTAAGAGAATGAATTCTCCGCCACTAACAGAAATGTATTTGATAGAAACCAGCTTTACATCTCAAAGTGTAATGTCAGACACACATCCATACAAGTCCGTTCTGGGATCGAACGGAACCGAAGGCACTTCAAAGAAGCCCTTGCAAATCCGGATATTCACTAATCACGTCTGGAATCTCCATCACAAAGGGTGATAGAATCTCTATACTGGAGCAACCCGGTGTAGAGTCGTTCGACAGGTAATCCTTTCGCTTTCAAAAATACCCAGTCTTCAACACCGTCTTCAAATGCAATCCCATTTTGTCGTATCGTTATTGGGAATGGGTTTTATGACACAAGGTCCTCTCCCGGCTAATCCGAATAACGAGCGCTTATTTTAAAAAAAAAAGTGTTCATTCAGATTTCAACAAATCACAACAATTTTTCACTTCGATCTTTTAAATAAAAGATCTATCATGAATCACAAAGGTTCGATGTGGTTTTCGGATATCCACTTGGAATCCGACCCCCGGTCGCATCGAAATTCTAATGTCATTTAAAGTCCAATACTGATAGTCGGTTATTTAACTATCAATAAATATTCACAACAATTACAGAGATTTCAATAATTTTCCAATTATTATTTTTAAAATATTTCCAATTATTATTTTCAAAATATCTTCGCAAGATATATACATATATATATATTTTTAACACTTCAACCATTTAAAAACAAATTTCAAATCACTTATCCTTTTGCTTAAAAATAATTTAAATTACTTATCCAAGCATGTATACTTGGAAATAAAACTATTTCAACACACTTACTTAAATATTAGTTATGAAAATATATACTAATATCTTATATAACTTCAAGTCCAAAACTAATTTTAAAATAAAATTAGTAGACAGGATATCACCAACTTAAACATCCATTTTCTAAATCAAAAACCAATTTTAATCTTTAAAATATTCCCTTCTATAATTAATTAAATAAATCTTTACTTTAAAGATTTATAACAATTTCCAAAAATAATTTCTCCAACCATAATTTCTTTCTTCAAATCAATTTCTAGAACTTTTAATTTATACTTCAAAAGTTACTTTAAAAATATACTCGGCTTTCCAGGGAAGAATTCTCTTTCCGTTTATATCAATTGATAAATCTCTCAATTTATTTTAATTTACATTCCAACTCTGTAAATTCCTTTTCACACCTTCAAAAATAAAGCAATATTTATTTTTAAATCAAAATTCCCTTTCCTTTATAAAATTCTCATTTTGGATTTAAATTCCCAAATATCCATTGATATATGATTTTTAAATCGATTCCAAAAATCGTATACAAACACCAAATCAATTTTCAATTTGATTTCTAAATTAATTCACTATAAATTTTCTTCTAAATTCAAAAAATTAAATTTTTATTTAGTCCTGGTATCCTATGATACCAAAAATGTATTTGGCTAAATTATAGTCTTCAACAGTTTCAATCATAAACAACCACACAAGGATTATAAATAATCAACATACAATATTGAAACAAATTCCATTATTTGAGGAATACAGTTGGATCCCTCCAACCTGTTTTCCCTGCATTCACAGACGTTAGCACAATAATTAAATACCAATTCCACTTCAAGGTGGAATATCGCGGTATATGGGAATTATAAAATATCATCCGCTATTATGCGGCGCAATATGGTCTCATCCGCTATATAATGCGGGAAATCAACAACTCCAATATATATACTATATGCTACTATATATATAATATCATCCAGTGAACAATTATTATAATTCAATCACCCAAATACACAGTCAATCAATTTAAATTTAACTATTTAAAATCAAACTAGAAATTTCAATTTGAACTTGAGTGAGAAGATCTCACCTTTTATTTATGCATGTAATCCTTTCCAATCTCGATCCGGTTCCCCGACTTTTGACCTTATATACACAATTATATGATTTTAATAATATTCTACAAATCGAACAATTAATTACTGTTTAAATAAATTTTATTTTACTAATTTTAATTGATAATTGTACTAGTTTAAATTTACATGTTTTCGTCATATAAATTTTACGTCAGGTTATGTATATTCATATCATCCTTCCTCAATAATATACTAACTCCCTAGAAGTTAATTAGTGCTCATGTATCCATACTATTATTTTCTGCAGTAGTTAGCAAAGGTAAAATGTTACCTCACTGGTATAAATTTCTCTTCTCATTTTCAAATAATTTATAACAAATATATATATATATATATATATATATATATATATATATATATATATATATATATATATTTGTATCAAAAAATAAGTTTCGGAGCTCGTAATACAAAAAAAAAATTCAAATCAAATGAGATGCTACTTACCTCCACTTCGAGCTTGAACAATTCCCCTTCACCAAGCCCTTGCTACTCCCTCACATGCTCACACCAAGGGTTCCATTCGCGACCCAAACCCTGGCACCACACGGCTCCCCGAGTTCCACACATGCCTCGACTGGTCTCCGAGATCTGTCTTCGCTACCCCAAACTCCCTACGGCCTCGAGTTCCTCATCGGTCTTCACCTCGACGAATACCATCAGCCCTAGCTTGCCCACGTCGCACTGTTCGACACTGGCGTTGATTCCAATTGACCGTGACATGCCACGCCTCCCAATCGAGTTCGCGAATTCGACTCCATCGCCGCCTTCTACCCGACCTCCCATTCGCACGCGCGAGCGCGCTTGTGTGTTTCCCCCCTTTTCTCTCTCAGTCGCCATTTATCCAAACTAATATGATTTTGATTTGAGAATAAATGGATTTTGCTCGATTTAGATTTTCGGCCATTATTTGATTGAAGCCGAGAATTTTATTCTTCTTTTTATTAGATCGAGTAGCATGATTTGAGAAGAGGGGGGAAAGAAGAGAAAGGGGGCACGAAGGAGACAGTTTAGTGGCTGGTTGTACGTATTGTTGGAATAAGGATAAGTAAATATAATTTAAATTAATTTCAAATTGTCTCGAATTTGTAGCTTAAATTTTCGACCTCCTAACGAATCGTGCCGCTAGGCGTTTATAATGTTATAACCCTAATTCGAATGCAACGGAAAAGATTTCGAGTCATAATTTGATCGTATGCGCAAGTTACGGAAATAAACGATCAATTTTAAGTTGAATCGATTAAAATAGTTTCTATGCGTTTTGAGCTGCCAGGGTTAAATGATAACTCCGATTGCTACGAAAATTAAAATCTGATAATAATTTAATATTACAGATCCAATGGAACTGGTTTCGTTGAATTTCGAGACTGTGCCTCGGAAGGCTATTTTTAAATATTAATTTAAACGATAAATTTCAAAACTGAATAAATTATTTCCAAATTCAATTCTGAGACTTCCATTATCTTTAGTATTATCAATATGAATTTTCTAAGCCTCAAATTATTTTTAACAAGCTTAAAACTGAAGATTCAAATATTTACCCAACTTCGATAAATTAAATTTAATAATTTAATTGCCAAATCCATAGTTATATTTGAAATTCAAGTTAAAATAACTTCCAAATACTTAAAATCAATTAAATATTTCATTTTCAAATGTTAAAAATTTCTGGGTCGTCACACATTTTCACTAGATTCTTAATAGTAATACTTGAGATGAATTCTTGAGTTAATATAGATGTTTTCTTAGTTACAACTATGTAAGGAAAACAACAATATCGTATCAAGGAATTGAATCAAAGTTCGCACTAGAGAAGTTAAAGTGATCTATACTTGTTTGGATGAGAAATGTGTGTGAGTGTATATATATGTATCCGAGCAAACGACTGGATCAGATATTGCGAACAGACAATTTATGCACATCTTATGGTTTAAGAAATTATTAAGGCACTCTGTCTTAGGAAAATTTAGGGAATAGCTTCGGTGATCTTCTAAGTAATAACCAAAGGAGGATGATCGTAACGTTATGCTTAGGAGGTTATCTCTATCTTTGAGCAATGTAAAAGGTTATGAAACTGAACTAAGATAAAGTTTTGATTAGAATTTAAATATCTTGAATAATGTTAATTGTTAGTTTGTTTCTTTGTTGATTGTTTCTAATGAAATTTGGGACCGTTATGTCCTTCCCCTCTCTTAAAAGAATTTTTCCCCAAAATTTCAAGTAATGGATTCAATAACTTAAATAGCCATCTTTCTAAATATAAGTAATGATGTTAATAATTATTTTAAAATACTTTAGCTATATTTACAATTATGTCTAAGGTGAATATTTAAATGGTATTTATAAGTGAGATTTACTTAACGTGAAGTAAGGAATTCTACAAATGAATTTTGTAAAGTATTCAAATTTTGAAGGTTATTGATTTTGGCATAAATGAGATTCAAATAAGTTTTGTTCTAGTATAAAATTTAGAGATATTATATAAAAGAATTATATATAAACTTTTCCATTTCTTTATTTTATGTATGGAAGAAATGATTTGGAAAGTTATTATTTATAATGTGATATGTTTGGAAAATTTTGAAGAAAAAAAGGGTTTTCAAAGTATTTTACTTAGTGTTAAAATCGATCTACCAAATACTTAGAGATTTTTAGGCATGCTTCGGGCCAACGTATGGATTAAATTGTGTAAGAAAGAAGATAGATGTAACATCACTCAAGGGACTGCTAATATTAATGAATCTTACTTTTATCGCTTGAAAATAATTTGGGTGATGATTGTAATATCATCAGCGTTCATTTTTAGGTTTTGAAAGTGAGAAATGTGTAATAGACATGTAAGAAATCAAGCACATATAAAAGTGAAAGGTATATGAAAAAAAGTTTTAATTAGTTTCAAATTTATAGTAAAACTAAGTAAGTAAATTTAAATTCTTTACAAGTCGATTATTTTGGTAAAATATATCAAAATGCTAGATTCCTTATTCCGTTCCTTTAGAGGACGAAAAGTTTTAAGTATGAGAGATTGTAACGACCCGTATTTTTAACCATTTAAAAATACAGAATTAAACAATGATTTTGAACAAAGTATTTAAAAAAATTGATTTTATGATTTTAAAATGTGTTTAAATAAGACTAATATGAGAAAAAAAAATTATTTTGGAAATCTACTATGTTTTAATATTTAGATCAAAACTGGTTAATATTTGATAACTAAAATTAAATTGGTGAAGTTTTAGTGCTTATTTTGAGATTTGAAAATACTTGCAACTTTTTCAATATAGTTATTGCCAATGTTGATTGTATTTCTAATGTTAAATCTCCTATGGGAAATATTATTGCATATCATAATTTAAGTATAATAACTTCTTTCAAATTTTCATTTGTTACATTTTTGTTTTCATTTTGTTTGAAGTATAGTAAATGAAATTTTTCTTCAATATCTATGCTTTAAAACACATCAAACTTTGCTACTTGCCGAAATAAGACAATGCATAAATAGCAAAAGGGGAATGAAGGCCAAAAACTAATAAGCACATCATAAGAATTTTGAAATTCATATTTGAGTAGAAATTAATAAAAAGAGATAAGAATCTTCTCCTAAGAGTGTTCATCTACAAATCCATATTACGATAGTTATCCCTACCTTTAATTCATCGTTTCAAAATATTTACATCTATCTATTTTTATTATCTATTTTAAATATGAAAAATGAGTTTCTTCTTTTCATATAAGTTTCTATATTTTTTAAAACATCACTTTACGTGTTTGGCAAATGTATTCAATTATTGAAATTAATTACAATTAAATTGATTGGATCCTTCAATAAAAGAAATAAAAAGTTAATCGGAACTAATGACATTTAATAAAGGAAACCTACGTTTGTATCAGAATAAAAGGAACGTTTTGAGTAAAAATAAAAGAATGTTTTGAGAAATAAAACGAACGTTCATTTTAAAGGCAAGTATAATTTTATAAAAAGGAAAAAAATTGAATTCTAAATGAATACATATAAATACACTTATTCAAATTTTGAAATATATCACAGGTTTCATGGTTGTATAAATGTTGTGGAATCAATTAGAAATTACTTTGTATTAACAATTGTACATTTAATTGTCCAGGTTCACATATATTTATATTTCAATTTTATATATTGTTTTAACATGTAATTTGGAAACAATTAGTTAATGAGAATTTATTTTGCTTAGTCCTTAAACTTTCATATTTATATTATACGAATGAAAAACATTTATGTTCATATTATATAGTTATGGCATGTAACTATGAAACAAAATTCTTTTTTTCCTTCAAATTTATTTTCACTGAATAGTTAATATTGTGGCATGTAACAAAGAATAACTTAACCAAAGAATTATGAAGAGATAAAGTTTGATTAAACTATACGATGATGAATGAAACCATCTGTAGGAATATAATTGCAAATGGAAAGTATTTTTGGTAATAAGATGTACAACCGAACTTCTTATTTGATGATGAATGATGTAAGTTGTGACAATCACATGTCTAAATATGACATTATAATTAGGATGCAAATTGGATATCTGGAAACATTGAAACAAAATCCACAAGTAGATATGTATTTGGTGGAGCAGTAGCGTTTTAGAAGTCACCAAAACAAGTTGTTATCGCACTCTCAATAATGAAGTAGAATTCGTAGCGTTGGATAAAGTAGCTGAAGAAGATAAATGGCTTTAAAACTATTTGGAAAATGTTCCACTATGACCTAAGCCTATGACTACTATTTGTATACACTATGATAGCATGGCTGCAATCATTTGAGCTAAAATATAATTTACAATGGGATGTCAAGGCATGAAACTATTAAACTCTTGCTCAAGAATAGAGTGATATCAATTGGCCATGTGAAGTCAAGAGGAGAATACAGCCAATCCTTTTACTAAAGGCCTATTCAAGGAGCAAGTAATATTTACATCGAAGGGGATGGGCTTAAAGCCAATATTATAAGAAATAATCCGACGAAAACCAAACCAAGCTGGTTGGAGATCCTATGGTTTAGGTTAAGTAGACAAACTAGTTAGGGAAATCTCGAACGGTGAAAAATACACAAACATACTCATTCCTATGATGATTGAAGCTTTTTTCTTATAAGAAGATCAGGGTGAATTATTGTTCTTAATAATATTAATATCCTACTTTAAGAGGAATATTGTGACGATCCACCTTTTCGACCCCTAGGAACGACACTTAACACATCCTCGATGTCTGTGTGCCGTTGCCCAACCATTAGAAAGATGAATCATCGTGGGGTGAAATAAAGAACATAATAGAAAACCTCACAGCAAAACTGCTAAATAAAACATAACAACAAATAGTACATTAGGTTACTCCTCAACAGGAAGTTATCAAAGTTACACAAAATTACTACAAATCAGCTTAGGCGGTTATAACATCCTACCTTTACAAATGCCGAAACAAAATGCACTTACACAAACTAGATAGTACATTAGAATAGATGAATAAGACGATGAAAAACCTTTTGCTTGGAAGCCGTCTTCAAAGGAGCCCAATAATGACCTGCCTGTCAGACTACTCAAATAAAATGAGTACCCGAGTGTTTATGGAAACAAACAAATTAGGTTAGACGATATGTCTGATATGAGTAAAACTTTTTAAAAACAATGGGTGTGAAATTGAACAGAAAACATGTGAGACCATGCCGCTGATCACGGAACTGGTTTACTCTCATATAAATCAACATCCAAACGTAAAGAATGGATAAATTATTAAACACCACGAAGAGTGGTCGACTCTTTTCGGTGCAAATAAGAAGATGAATTTAATGGTTCGAATCAAATAAGAAATGGAAAATCTCCAACAAATGACTAGGAAGGTGCACCACCCTTGAAGTATACCTCTAGTAATATACTTCTGAGAAGCTAATTTACTATGTGAAACTTCTTAGAACCCTCTAAGCCAGACCTGGCCAAACCTTACCGAGAATTCGAATATTTCACATCTAATAGTGCTAGCGAATAAAATCTAGATAAGATGTGAAATTATCCTAATGGGAGAAACCCCACTTAGCATGGCCTTCTCCTGCGCTTTGGTTTTAATCATTTCCGACAAAGGATATCAATTCTCAATAGAGCAATAAAACATCTTGGAATGACGAAAATAAAGTAGCTAAAGTAACCGATAGCTGAGAAACCAACTATCGAGGAATAAAATGATTATATATGGAAATTAAGTCTTTTATACTTATCACCACTCATCGAATTCAAACTTGTACTTTTTCTTAGTTAACAATAATACCAGACAGTCAAGGTAGTTTTACCTCAAAGTCGTGTCCAATGATTATTCTTAACTTTTGAAATGGCGATGAGTTTACTTCTTTGATGTTTAGTGATAATTATACAAATAAATCGTTTCCATATAAGTGATTCGCTTTACGAAAATTAATTCATTTTCCATAAAAAAATCAAACGTTTTCTTTTTAAACCCCGATTTGTACTTGGTTTCACTTACAAGTATTGGCTTTAAAACACTTTGTCAAAGGGTTACTAACTTCGAAACATATTATGAAAAGGATTTAACAACTTAAAACATCTTTATACATCTGATTAATTAACTTTAAAACTTTGTTAACAAGTAAATTAATTTACTTCAATAACCTTTAATTAAAAAGGATAAATCTCCTTTAAAACATCATTAATTCACTTAATTAATACTATAATTAATTAAATAAATTAAATAAGAATCAAATATCATTATTTAAAAGTGGTTAATTAATTTAAAACTTTATTTAAGAAAAGAGTTATTTAAGGTTAAACAGATTTATTAACCTTTACAAATCATTAATTAAAAGGGTTTATTAATCTTAAAATATCATTAAATAATAAATTAATTAATCTTAATTCATCATTATCCAAATATTAATTAGCTTTAAACATCATTAAATAAAAAGATTAATTAAAATTAAAACATCATTAACTAAGTAATTAGTTAATTTTAAACACATCGTTAATTAGTTAACTTTAATCACTATTAACTAAATAATTGATTAAATAATCATCATTAAAATAACTAATTATTTTTTAAAATATCATTAATCTAAAACTTACTTAACTTGTAAAAAATTCCACGCACGATAATGAAACCAAACGGTTTTGATAAAAGGTGATTTTTCGAATGTGCCGATATACCGACCATCGCAATACGGTCAGTTCGAAGTTCGAGCATATGACATTTGCAACATAACCACACATCACATAAAAAATTATGAGCATAAATACATGATGATTTACAATAACATAACATACATCAAGTATTTAATAACAATGGCATTAGTTTTACTTCTAGATTTCTATATAACCATTTATTCGCTTACTTACTTTCCAATGTGACTTACTTTCGAACAACAAACCAAACCATCAATCTAACCATTATTACAATTATATAATAAGCATTCAATAGCTACAAGTATGAGCATGAGTATAGTTAAAAGTTCATGGTTCAAAGTTGGAAGCTTTACTCATCGAAAACACTTCTAACTTAACTGGATTGCCACGACAAGTTGGTAAACTCATGAATTATCGCCATGACACCATAGCTTGGAGTTTTGGCCCTTAATGGGCTGAGTTAGGTTTGGCCTTGGCTATATTTGGCTCAGCCTTGGTGTTTTTAGGTGGAAATGGTTTTGGTTTAAGTATAGGAGTGTTTGTATGTGAATATATGAAGGTTTAACTTGGTTTTGAGAGTGTATAAACTAGTTTTTGACTTCGAAAATTATTTTAGAAGCCATGAATGGATGTATACATATATATATATATATAAGAGAATGGAGATGAATTAGGAAATATCTAAGGAATTTTTTAGAAAGTGATGATAAGTGTAAGGGCTGGGGTATATATACTAACTAATTTTACAAATTGCCTAAAATAACCTCCACCACTCACAAGTTGCCACATCACTCCCCTCCCCATTTTTTCTACACATTTGGTAGGGCCCACACCCATGCTTGAACATGTCTTGCTCCATAATGTGTACTAAGGTATAGTTTTGAGGTATGGTAATACGTGAAAGCTTATTATTTCTTTTTTGTTTTTCTCTTTTAAACATAATGTGCCACATCATCTTTATATTTAAAGTAAGCATGGTCTATTACTGCTAACACCTTAATTAACATACCACATGATATTGTGTGTGTGTTCATTGTTGCACAAGGGTGGACAACATTACCGACAACATTTCGGTGTCAAAAAGTCGAAAAACGCTTTCGGACATATTTTCTGTTTTTACTTAAAATAACTATTTTGGCAAACAAAATTTGAAAATGACTTTAGCACCATTAATTATTATTTAAAAATGTTTATTCAGTTATTAAGATCCATTATTTAAATATATAAAAAATATATAAATTTTCAAATACAAAGCGATTAATTTATGGGTCGTTACAAATATGGCAAGATATTTGTAATTAGTATGAGCTATATGAAAATGACATGGGTCACATATATGAGGGTTATATGGCTACACTCTCTAAAGCGCCCATGAAGACATGATATATTTAGGAACAAACTGAACACAATCGAAAGAACTAAAAGGTGTCAGATTTGTTATGTGTGACACCTGTTGTTTGGGCTTACTGTAAAAAGAAAAATGTTCAAGATTTTATATCATTATTTCGAAAAGAAAATCCGATAAGTGCTCACTATGGAAGATTGAAGTCTAGAAGACATCTCTCCAAATGCATATAGAGTCTTATTCTCTAATGATTGGAAGAACTTATCTATTCAAATGTGTCGTATCTATGAGTTTGAATTGAAAATGTAGGTTATTGTTGGGAATTTGCTAGAGATTAAATCCTACATCGAGGAATATTTAGGAAAATATCTCTATGTATACACTAATACATAGTATGTGGTAAATTGGTATAAGAGAAAAAGCATGATGCATGAACGCACTCGAAATGATATATTAAAATGTCAATGATAGGGCCTTGGGTCTTGGGGCCCTTTGGGTATGGTTGTTAGATGAGATGTCGGGTTCAGATGGGCCTAGTCCGCATATAAACTTATTTAAATTTTATTTAAATCTGTTTTTCCAGGAGGTTTTTTTAATATGCTTTTACAAGATGTGTCTCTTTGAAGATACACCATTTTCTAACTGTCCTTTCCTTTCCTGCCAATAGTAATGGTCGTGCCTCTTAATTGCCTATATACATTGGCCGAAAATTCCTAACAAAAACATTTTTAATTAAATTACACTCTTCTTCTGTACATTATGTAGTAAATATCGGAATCTATAGAGAAACGCAGATTGAAGTTCATCATAATCCTATATAGTAAATATCGGTATTGGATACATACCGATCAAGTATTGATATGAGATATTTTAAAATATCATTATAACATCAGATAATATGGGTAAAATATCAGATATGTGTAGAACATGTTCTAAACGATATTGTACTAAGTTATAATGTTAAATTGAGGTTAAGTATTTAATTTGAATAAATAATTTCAAATTACTACCAAAGAATAATTACATATAGTTTATAGATTATAATCAATCCGTTTACTAAGATATATAATGTAATACAAATCATAATATATGCTCATAAAAACCAATAAATTCGTATGATATATATCTTAATCATTTTCTTCATTTTATACAATATCCATTATTTCTTCAGTCATCTAATCATCTATATTGCTTTACCAAATTTTCCATATTTATAATTTTGCCGTTTTCATTTTCACTTAATTTATCGAATAAGCAATGTTGATTTGATACCAATTACTATTTTAGCTCGTTCCTTATTTATATATCAAATATATAGCTTTATAGCTCTTCAACTTTTAGTTCTAGGCACATAATAATTACTAACAAAATGAATTTTTATAAGCTAACTTACTAGTAAGAGACGGTGAACTAAAATTAACTAAAAAGACAAGTAGTTCTTTCATGATCTTGTCTTTAGTAGTAAAGTCTTCGAGGAAATGAAAGCATGTAATATAATTGAACAAGTAGGTTTTCTTTACTGAAAGATTAATAAGAACCTTAAAACTGCATAATTAAAACAAAAATATAAGTGTATTGGGATTTCTAATGTGGTCCATAAATTATCATTCGCCATATACAAAAAAACGTTGAGAATGTGAAGATATCTTTTGTAAAAATATTTTATCCAATACCTACATTAAGGAATTATATTCTTAAAAAATATCAGGTATTTTGCAATATATATCAGAGTGATATAACGTTAAATATCGGGCGAATATCTGTAACAATATTTTAAGTGATATTTTGAAAAAATATTGGCTTAGAAGCGATATGAGATATATCGACAATATATTAAGGATATTATCCGATATAAACTAAATAGTCGTAATCCAGGAATCTCTACCCGTCTTGGATTGAGAGTTGTATCCTGCAAGAATGATGTTTACTATGCCAAAACTACAGTAGGGGTGTGTGGATGAAATTCTCTTAGGACGTTGCGACTACAAGACTCTCTAGAATTAAGTTAGTAATTTCTAATTTACTTCCGTTATTAGATATATGAGTTGTTTTGGCTGGACTATAGTGTAGATTAAGTCATATTCATTCTATAAATGTTTACATAAATTGTGCTTCATAAATTATTTTTTATTAGTTGCAAGATTGAACTCATTCTGTTAAAAGATTACTAATAATCTAAGAAAGAAGTTTCTTTTATTTTAAAATTACTATCATGTTTTAGAATGGATCAATTTATGGCTATTAGCAAATAGAACTCAATTATCGAGAAATAGAAAAATTTCAAAGGAATTGATTTCAAAAGATGGCAATAAAAAATGTTGTTTTATATCACAACTTCGAACTTGGCTCATGTGCTCAATCAAGAGAAACCAGGGCCAAATGAATCTCTGGTCACTATTGAAACTTAGAAAGAAATCGATGCTTGGACGAATAGTGAACTCCTTTAAGTAAAATGTATTCTTAATGGATTGGATGACGCTCTTTATGATGTATATGTAACATTTAAAACTATAAATAAGTTATGGAAGTTTTGAAAAAGAAATATCTGAGACAAGTAGCAAGTGTAGGGAAATTCATCATTGGCAAATTTATGATTTACAAGATGGTTGAAAATAAGTCCGTTCTCAACCAAGTTGAGGAATTAATGGTTTTCATCCATAAATTTCACTCTAAAGGCATGAGTCTTAATGAAAAATTCTAAGTGGGTGCTATCATTGAGAAATTGCCTCCATCCTGGAAGAATTTCAAACATGAATTGAAACACTTGACCGATCAGTTACCAATGGTAAACCTAGTTCTAAAACTTCGAGTTGAAGAAGGGAATAAAATAAATGCGAAGAATGATGCCTCAATATATGAAGCTAGAGAAAACATTATTGGAGGAGATTCATCTAAGTCAAAGTCTAACTTTCAGAAGAAAAAGAGGAACGTTCCCTTAAAAGATTTTTTGCCTACACCAAAATCGAAGGAATTCAAGATAAATGGTGCATGTTGAATTTATGGGAAATTAGGATATAAAGCACAAATATGCTTCCAAAGGAAGGATCAAAATGCCAGTGGTAATCATGGCAACAAAAATTAAGCAAACATGGAAATTAACACTGATTTTGCTGCAATGTTTTCAATGACTAACATTGTTTGTAATACTGATGATTGGTGGATTTATATTGCTGCCACAAGACATATATGTTCCAACAAGGCTTAATTTTCAACCTATCATCCAATAAAAGGAAAAAATCTATACATGGGCAATGCATCATCGGCTGCGATACAAGGTAAAGGAAAAATGATCCTTATACTTACTTCTAGGAAAAGAGGGCACTTATGGATGTACTGCATGTACCATAGATCGGGAAGAACTTACTGTCTATCCCTATTTTAAATAATAAGAGTTTTAAACTTGTATTCAAGTCTGGTAAGCTTGTATTCACCGAAGATGGAGAATTTATAGAAATGGGCTATATTATTGATGGCCTTTTCGAACTCAATGTATGCTCTAATAATAATGATAATAGTAATAGTAATAACAAGGCTTCTTCTCACTTGCTTGATTCTTTCGATTTATGACATGTATGGTTATGTCATGTGAATTATCATTCTATACAAATAATAAAAAATCCAAAACTAATACCAATTTGTAACCCTGATTCTGGAATATATTTAAATGTGAAGTATGCACCGAATCAAAGCTTGTGAAACAACCTATGAAGTTTGTAAACATATCAAACGAAGTATTATGATTAATTTATTCTGATCTTTGTGACTTCAAGGCAAAACCAACTCGTGGGTGGAAAAATTATTATACCTCATTTATAGACGATTTTAGAAAATTTTATGTATAAAAAATACATAGTAAAGATGAAACATTGGACTTGTTTAAGGCATACAACGCAGAAGTAGAGAATCAACTCGACAAGAAAATTAAGGTCATACGATCTAACATAGGAGGAGAATTTAAACAATATGCATTCTCAGAATTATGTACCTCTTATGGAATTGTCCATTAAACCAATATACCTTATATTCCACAATTACATGGTGTCACAAAATGGAAAAATAGAACATTTAAGGATATGATTAATTCCATGCTTAATAGTTTTGGAGTGCTACATAATCTATAAGGTGATTCTCTATTTGCTGCAAATATAAGTTATGGAGAAAAATCCCTTCTTATAAGAAACTAGAAGTGTAGGGTTGTTTTTCTAAGGATAGAGTCCCTTCATCTAAGAGAATGAAACTTGGATGAAAAACTATGGAATGTGTATTAATTGGATATGCAAGTAATAATGCAACATATAAATTTCTAGTTTTCAAATCTGAAATACCCAACATTCATGTTAACACTATACTAGAAAGTAATGATGCTGAGTTCTTTGAACATAATTTTCCATATAAAGGAGAACAAACCAACATCATAGACAAAACTACATATCAGTAATACAAAACAACCTTCTTTTTATAGGGTTAAAGAATCGAAGAAACTGAAACTAGAAATGCAAGTAAAAGAATGAGAATGTCCAAGTATTTCAGACAAGATTTTTTTTAATCTTTATTACTACGGAAGAAGCTCATAACTATAAAGCCACCAAGGAATCATCTAAAGCACCTTATTGATAGGAAGCTACTCAAAGTGAAATGAAATCCATTATGTAAATAATGCATGGGAATAGGTTGTCATAAGCCTAAGGAATAAACCATTGGAAATAGATGTATTTTCAAGAAGAAAATAAGGCTAGATGGTACCATGAAGAAATATAAGGCTCGATTACTAAACAAAGGATACCATTTAAAGGAAGTGCTTGATTACTTTGATACTTACTCACCAGTAACAAGAATTACATCTATATGGATTTTGATTGCAATAGCACAAATCTATAATTTGTACGTAGATAAAATGGTTGTAAAAATAGCAGTTTTAAATGGTAATTAGAAGAATAAACTTATGTTGATCAACCGAAGGATTCACAATAAAAGGTCAAGAAAAGAAGGTTTATAAGTTAGCTAAATCCTTGTATGGACTTAAAAAACCACCAAAACAATGGCATGAGAAATTTGATAATTTTATGTTATCACATGGGTTTAAAATTAATGGATGTGATAAATGCATATAAATTAAACAAGTTCAACATGGATTTGCATTATTTTCATGTACATTAACAACATGCTTATAGTGGGAACAAATACAAATGTGATTAACTCCATAAAACAAATGCTAAAATCCTTTTTTTATGAAAGATATGAGGGTAGCAGCTATAATACTGGGAGTTAGTATACAAAGAAACTCTAGAGGATGTGTTCTCACATAATTCCATTATATAGAGACAGTGCTAAGAAAATTTGGACATTATGACTACGAACCTGTAGTAACCCCATTTGATCCAAATTTTCATCTTATGAAAAATAAGGGTGATATAACGTCATAGTTGAAATACATACAAATTTTTAAAAGTTCGATGTATATGATGAATTGTACAAGACCTGAATTGTCTGATTCCGTCAGTAGATTAAACAGGTAGAAATGATCATTGGAATGCTTTGGGTAGAATACTTAAATATTTAAAGCATATAATGAATTATGGGTTGCATTACTCAAATTAACCTTCTATTTTGGAAGGATATTATAATGCAAGTTGGACAGCTGGAAACACTGAAAGTAAATCTACAAGTGGATATGTTTTTAGTCTTAGTGGAGCAGTATTGTCTTGGAAGTCATTAAAACAAACTGTGATCGCATGCTCCAAAATGGAAGTAGAATTCATAGCCTTAAATAAACCTGCTGAAGAAGCAGAACAGCTTCAAAACTTTTTGAAAGATATTCCACTATGGCCTAAGAGTATGACTGATGTTTGTATATATTGTGATAGCATGGCTAAAATCATAATAGATAAAAACTAAATTTACAACGAAAATTCAAGGCACATAAGAACAAGGCACAAAACCATCAAAGAATTACTTAAGAATAGAGTAATATTAGTTGACTATGTGAAGCCAAATGAGAATATAGCCAATCCTTTGACTAAAGACCTATGTAAGGAGCAAATAATATTTACATCAAGGGGAATAAGCTTAAAGCCAATATAATATGACATAACCTGGAGAAAACCTAACCTATCTAATTGTAGATCCCATATTCTAGGTTCAATAGCAAAACTAGTTAGGGAAATCTGTAATGGTGAAAAACACACAAATGTACTCATTCTTGTGATGATTGAAGTATGTTTCCTACAAGAAGATTAGGGTGAATTATTATACATAATAATATCTTACTTTAAGATGAATATGGTTGGATTTCTTAATTAGTATACCTATATAAGAGTGATGTGCGGTTGCATCTATGAGTGCTCTCTAACTATACTCTCTAAAGCTCTTATGAAGATAAGATCTATGATCAGCAACAAAATGAACACAATCGATTGAACTAAAATGTGCCAAATTTGGTATGTGGGAGAGTAATATAAAATAACAAGCAACTCCAATAATGAGCTCGCCTCTTCATGTATTATTCACGAGCCTATCATCAGCTGCACTGTTGTCCTATGTAAGGGAAAAAGAAAGGAAAATGAGTAGGTTAGAAAAAAGTACGGTGAATGCATATATTATTAATGTATGGTGATCACATGTAGTTGATTTTTGTAATACTCTAAGTGACCTAGAATGTCCTACAAGTGTTCGTGGGTTACTTATTTACCTTATTCAAGGGGTTTAGATCAATACACACTTACACTAACTATTGTACAGGGTCACACGTAGGATCAAACAACCGAGAACCTCTAAATAACCGATGATTGATTCATAGCTGCTGAAACTTTTCTGCATAAGATTACCCCACTTTTTCCCATATTATGGTTACACGTAACTATTCCAACATAGGTTACCCCATAATTTCTACCATGGGACTAAGTTTTTCACAACTATGACTAAACATACCCTTGTTACGCATTAAGGGGGAGCCTGAAATGTTGACTCGTAAAAGTGTCTCGTCGTCTGCATCTATGTCAACCTCTTAGTGGTAACATTATACCTTGTATTGCAACGTTCTTATTGCACATGTCATGATCCAACAACACCACATTGCATCATCCGTGAGTACCAAGGAATTTCCATTGTGCCAGACCACACACTTCGCTAGGCATTCATTAGTGTTGTGCATCCACTATAGAACCTCCTGTGAGTGAAATTTGTGATAGAATCGCCTCTAGTTAAATAACGACCCTTGTTGGATAAATAGCATTTACCCAACCCCACAATGTCCTAGTGTTGCCTCATAAGGAACTAGCTTCCATACTCCTAACATCCAAATTTCACCACACACACACACTAGTAACTATTCTATTAATAACCTAGGCCTAAGGTGGAACGCTAACTCGTCGTCCGCCTGCTCTTGGAGCACTCGACCTCTTGCCGTCGACCGCTCTAGTTAATACGTTCAACTGGTCATCGCTGGTTAAGGTTTTCAATTTTTGGTTTTAACTCGTTTTAGTTTTTTAATTAGTTTTGTTAACCACATTCATCCCTAAATTTATTGCCCTAAACCTAAATCATAGATTATTATATAGTAACTTGTTAGTAAGATTTTTCGTCTTAACATTCCAACTGAAGAGGATGTAATTATCTTACCAATTACCTAAATGATTTTAAATTAGCAAAGTTAAGTCATATTCAATTTTCCGTTAAGTATAATTATGCTATTAGATGCTTACACAGTCAGGTAGTCGTACTTTTTTTTAAATGTCAAATCTGACTAGTATTAAATTCTAGTACAAAAAGGTATGATATGGTACTGAAAACTAAGTTGGTAAATAATAAATGTAGAATTAGTAAAGAACACAAGAAATCTACATAGTTTGGATGTTAAGGAATCCTATGTCCATGGAGGAAATCTTTCTTCTTTATATTCCTTGTTCATTTTAACATTCAAAAACAAAACTAAAAACCTAAGGGAGCTTGCGGTCACCATTAAGGAGATTCAAGAAGAATAAAAGATAGGCTTTAAGTAGAAAGCTTAAGCAAATCAATCAAAGGGCAAATCTCAACCTTCTTAACACAAAGCCAAGGTGAATAATCAACTTGCATCTCACTTTTGATATTGATATCGGTTTCAAGTTAGAACCGAATTAATTTTGTGAGTCATATGCCATGTTATGTTTGTCTAAATGGATATATATATATATATATATGCTTGTTGATGATTTATATTATTTCATATAGATTTTTGATATGTTTTGATTGGAAAACCTATTAAATGACATCCATATGATTCGCGTTTTTGACATATGGTCAAAAACATTATTTTAGAAGGGGGTTCCAAGTTTCGTAATTTTTCTAAATAATTGTGGATTTATTTTGGATTTTCTATGAAAGAAAATATTTAATATTGTGTTTAAATTATTTAAGGCAATTATATAATGATTTTGGGTTTAAAATTTATATATTTTAGAAAACATATTAGAAGTGAATTATTTTAATTTTTGGAGAATTTTCCTAAGTTATAAAATTATTTAATTTAAGAGATTTAAATGTTTTATATGTTTTACCGAGGGGAATGACTTATTTGCTTAAAATGTTTTGAACTGTTAATTATGGATTCGACGACCTTTTAGATAAGAATTTTGATAAAGAGTGGGCAAACGATCATATTTTGACGAATCGGGCTGGTTAGGTAAAAAGGAATTACTTTGAAAGGCAATAACCAGTTTTGGTTCGAATTACAACTTTGCCACTTCCTTAGATTGCTTCCATCACCATGCCTAGTTAGACCTTTGCACGTACTTGAAACTAATGCGGATGATATCAAGCAATTGGTATGTATTGTATTGGAGAAAGGTGGAAGGAATGATGGTGTCAACGGCATGCTTTCGAAGGAGTTGAAGCCACTCTAATTAGCTTTCAAATCAATCAACTTACCTTTGTTTAAAAAGAGGCTTTCGAACAAGTTATCACTGCTTTTGTTTTTAGAAACGAGCATCGAAAGAGTTGCCGCTTACTTTTTTTAAAAGAAGTTTTCGAAAGGATAACCGCTTTTGAACCAATTCGATACCCATGTTGCCGCATTCATACCTTTCGAACCAGTTAGAGGCCGCTTTTCTTTATAACCTTAAACATTGTATTTGAAAGGAGTGTTTTTGCCTTTTAACTTTGTAGCCACCTTCTCAATGCTTTCTAAAGGGTCGTATAACTGCTTTCAAACAGTTTCGAAGGCAGTGGTCTCGAAAGGGTGAGTTTTTAAACTATCCCCTTTCTTTTACTTATGATCAATGCTTTCGAAAGTAATGCTTTGCCTCTATTTATTATGACCCTTAAGTTATATTAAAAGTTAAACCCAATGGTTTCGAAAGGAATAATTTTAAATGGTTTCGAAGCAATGTTTCCGCAAACCCTTACTTGCCAATGCTTTTGAAAGGTATGTATAAGTATTTCGAAGAGGAAATCCTTAAAGCTTTATTTTAATTGTTTCAAAAGGTTTGTTTTTAGTGTTTTGAAAGGAAGGTTTCCAAAGCTTTCAAAAGATAAGTTTAATTGGTTTCGAAACAGGATGTCTGAGGTTTCATGAAATGGTTTCGAAAGAGATGCTTTCACTTATGTTTGAAAGGGAATTGTTTAAGGTTTTAAACAAAAGTTTCGAAGGCATTGTTTTGGCCTTATAGCCTAAAGTTTCCTAAGCTAAAAAGTTGATTAACTTATTTAAAGGGATAGATAATCCCATTGATTAGATTTCATCAACATTGTTTTGTATAAAGCATATATCATGGCATAAGTATTTTGAGCAAAGCTAAGAGTATGATTTTCTTATATTATATAGATATGATTTCAAGGGTAAATCATTTATAGCTTGTTTACAAGGAAATGAAATTTTAATAAGGTAGCTAACCCTAAGTTTATGAGCCATATATTAGAAACCAGATGGACTGGTGTAGGGTCGGGCCCTATACTTTAGCTAGTTGCCCTAGATAAAATAAGTCCGAAACTCTAATGTGTAGGGCTTTGTCACAGGTAAGAATAAATTAATGTTACATACGGAAAGGAATATACAAAGATAGAATAAGTTATTGGCGAGCCCGCAAAACCATTTGGATCAATTGACCCTAGAAGGAGAAGTTTAAGGACAAATAGTCCAGAAGTGTGTCTAATAGATGTTAGATTATTTATTTTGTTTGCTACGCCTGAGTCAGCCAGTGGTTAGTAGTTAGCTAGATGAAACTACAGTGTGGATAGATATTGGTTACCTAATTGATATGCATATTTGTTATTTCTCTTGTTCTTATAATCAGTTTGTTTACAAGACTTTAATTTGCAAAAGATGTGCTTTTAAAAGGATTTTTACTGATTTAGGACTCAACGATGAGAAGAAATGGAGATTGGCATCTATACAATTGTAAGGAGCAACACTATACTAGTGGAACAGTGTTACTGTAGGTGTAAATGAAGAGATCATGACTTGGGCGGAATTCAGAAGGAAATTTAAGGAATGATTTATGTCGGAGATCGTCCAGTCAACTCTACTTAGGAATTTTGCTTAATTAGTGCAAGAAGTCATGACAGTGCTTGAGAATGCTACTAGATTTGAGGAGTTATCGAGATACAGATATGCTACGGTGATATGGTTATCAAAAGGAGTCAGAAGTCATCCGTCGATTGAAACCCGAGCTTTTTAAAACAACTTTGCCTCATATTAGGGATCCATGAGATGTAGTTGTTGAGGTGGCCTTGAGGTATGAGGAGATGCTTGCTCTCTTTAATGATAACTAAGAAGTAGAAACCCAAGGTGCATAGAACCAGAAGAGGGAGTTTTTCCATAATAAAGGTGCTCGGAAAGGAGAAGAAGCCAAGAAAGGGAAGGCCAATGTAGTCTGGTACAAGAGCAACATGGAGGGACATTTCACTCACGAGTGTCGGACAGGCAAAGCAAAGAGGGCTACTGACAAGAAAGAAGTGAGATGCTTGAACCATGGTAAGATTGGACATTATAAGAACCAGTGCATGGAACCAACCAAGGATGGAAAAGGCAAAATGTTTGCATTGGAACTAGCTACCTCAAGACCAACAGCAGAGGAGAAAGGAAAAGCTGTGTTGGAAGATACACTTTTGATTCATGGTGTATTAGTCAGAGTTCTATTTGATACCGGTGCATCATATTCTTTTATATCTTATTGTTGGTAGATAAGCTCAACCTAGAACCTTCATACCTAGTAACATTCTTAACGGTTGCGAATCAATAGGAGGGCATGTTACACTTAAGATGAGATGTGATCAGTTGGAGTTTGAATTATACATTTGCTTGCAGTTTGCATGTATTTGATTTCGTAGGTTTCAGAATTATTTTGGGTGTGGATTGGTTTAAGTAAGTACGATGCTAGGATATTTTTCCATGCCAGGAAAATATACTTAGACACCGTAGTTGTAGCGAAAAGATTATATACTTCGTAAAAAACCCTAGTTTTGAGGTTAATGCTTTGTTGGGTGTTATAGAAACGGAAGACGAGTTAAATTGAGTTTTCGTTGTTAGAGAATTTGCAGATGTCTTTTAGCCTATGATAGGACTACCGTCGAAATGAGCCATTAAGTTTCAAATAGATTTAGTACCAGGAGCTAAACCGATGAGTAGACCCCCAAGTAGAATGACACCTACCGAGATGAAGGAGTTAAAGGTGTAGTTGGTGGATTTTGAAGGTAAGAATTTCTATGAATTACAGGTTCCGAATGGATGAAATTGCTTATTATGCTATGATTGGTTGTTCTGTTTTGGTATTTTGTGTTAGTGTTGTGAATTCATAGAATGATTGGTCGAAGAGTTTGGCAAATCGAAAGCAAAATTGGTCGAGATCGGACAAAACTTGGTACGTAGGTTCTGGAGTATGGAAAGCGGCTACGTTATAATTCGTAGCTTGATTAGGCTAAAAATGATGAGTCGATGTTGAGTCATAAGGATGAGTCAACGTGAGTTATCATGGTTGGTTAAAATTGCCTGAAACGTGGAGGATGTGCATTGAAGCATGGTGGGAATCTATTGGATAACTTGCATTCACTATGGAGTCGAAGGCATGAGTCATGACTGAGTTTTGGAATGAGTCGGGTCTGAGTCATACGGATGCTCATGGTGCTTCCATGACTTGCTTCCTAGAAAGAGCAAGGCTAATAGAAATTGTCTATGGAAAAGTGTAGAAATTTTGGCTAAGTGTTGGATTAGGAGTTGAGTTATCTAATAAACTTAGAATTGGAGCTTCGGATTAGAGTCGAGTTATCAAGGAGCAATGAGTTAAGGTCTAAAGCACTTGAAGAAGAATACTAGAGGTGTGGGAGGAAACATGACTATTGGGAGGTTAAGTAGATGAGTTGGTACCAACTCATAGGGATGATTCGGCATCGAAATATCATAGTAGAAGGTATGGAGTTGGAACTTCTAGGGACTTTTGTGGAGGTTCTGTAGGTCGTACTGGAGGTGATGGCTTGTTCGCATCTAGTTGGATGACGATATAAAAGCACGATGAAAAACTGGATTCTTCGGATGTTGTCTTATCTTGGAAGTAGATTCTAAAAACGGAGGCTCATAAAGGAGTGAGTCATAGGATCAAGGAATGTGGATGAGTTCCTCATGAATAATTGAAACTGGATTTAGCATGAAGGGATTGGCATCCCAATGGAACAAAGGAGGGCTCAGGTGTATGTGCTAAGGAATCATTATTGCTCGAAGAGCTTTTGGCTGTACTCAAAGTAGCAGTATTATAAGTGGAGATGCCCATGGATTGGTAGCAAGGATTAGAATACCCTAAACATATGGCTTTCTGTCTAGTGTCCAACTTGGGGATGTGTGACACGTATCAAGCTTTAGACTGCGAGATATGAGAGTACAACAAGAACCGAGATTTCCATTAATCTCTGGCAGTATGGAGGCCGTACGAGTTATCATATATTCAAGGCACATGGATGAGTGATAATGGATATTTTTTAATCGATCCTATGGTTTCTTTGGTTGCTTTCTTTAGTGGGCTATCACTCGAAAATATTGTGGGAATAAGTGCAAGATATAGATATATTTGGATATCCACTAATGCATGTTTATATTGTACCTTTATGACATTGTAGAGTAGCAAATCATAGTCTTACGTGCTAATCTTTGGTTGTTGCGACATGTCAGGTATGGTTTATGTACTCTTGCTCCTTACCAATTTTACATGTATAGTATTTTGATATTCATTTACTACTCACACCAGACTATTGTCTAACCTTTTATGCTTTTCTTCTTATTATCCTGGATACTCTTAAATGAGTAGACTAAATGATAAGTCTTGGTGGCGTAGTAGCTGTTCGAAGAACGAGCTGGATGGAGCTATCTCGTATTATATATTATATGGATTCTACATTTATTCCGCTTTGTAGCACTGAGGAGTTATAGCAGTGACTACTTATTACTTATATTTGAGACAGGTATTAAGTTTATTTCTGTTGTATAAACTCTATTGCATGTAATGTATAACTTTGTGGATTTGTTACATAGATGATGATTTGTTCGCATAGTTATTATTGTCCCTTCTGTTATATATGTGCTATTATGTTTTATATGACAGGTTATATGTTGTGTTTATTATTACTCATCTAGATGATCATTCTATACCAGACAGGCACAATGGCAGCGCACTATTTAGTTATTATCTAAGCTGGTGGTATAAGGCGGTCATCACATTTGGTATCCGAGCTTAGATTATGTGATTAACCTGAGTTGGTACCATGAACTAATAGAGATAAGGAAGAAGTAATTGCCTTAGACTGGATCTAGAGTGTATATATACGAGAGAGTATGTACTTGTTAAAAGTTTGGTTTCAAAGCTATATAATAATATATTATATAGCATAAGTCGCATGCACATGAGCACTACAGGCACAACTTTCATTATAAGAGACCAAACATTCTTGTTACAAATAAAATGAGCCTACATACAAGAAATACCGTAAGATCTATTTCAGGACTTGATTTTCAAGCTATGTATAATGCTATGGTGGCGATGATGATGATGAATGCTCCTGGTATGGCTGTTAGTGGAGGTGCTCCTGTGCAAGCGCCTGGGGTTGAGTTCGCTAAGTTCAGCATAGATTACTCTATTTTGGGAGGAAAGAAATTTTGTGGAACAAAATCAGCCATAAAAGTGCAAGATTGTATTGATACATGTGAGCACATCATCAGTGATGTGCAAGTGGATGGTGCTATGAGGAGAAAGGTGGATTCTAGACAACTTCAGAGGCAGGCCATGAATTGGTGGAACGCCGTGGCTATTGCTATGCCGAAAGATCAGTTCAGTTGGGAACAATTAAGGCAAGGTTTCAAGAAGGATTTCCTAGAACCGGTAAAGAATAAGCAGATTATGAAAGCTTATGCTTTGGATGTCCCGACTTCGTCGAGTGCTCCCTCGGCGAATGGGAAGAGAAAGGGAGTCGTTATTCAAGTGAAGTAGTAGATATATTAGGATTGCGACTCGAGATAGTAAACTGACCACTAAACGTGAAGAACCCTGTTGGAGGCTATACTAGCATGTGTGTGGTTTGTAGTGGTTTAGTCATATCGAGTCATGGATGTTCTTTTGTTTGTGATTACTTTGCTCTGAATTTCGTTGGGTTCGAGATTATCTTGGGAATGGAACGGTAAAGAGGTACACGACTATAGTGGATTGCAAGAAGCTATTGGTTACAATTAGATATGTGGATTTGCAAATGGTGGTGATTAGATGCCTACCAGGGATAGGGTGATGGTTAGCTTTCTATTTTCCCTTGAGGTTCCAGAAATGGGTTTGTCATCTGTATCGATCACTAGAGAGTATCTAGATGTCTTTGAGAAAGTGACCGAATTGCCGATGCATAGAGAGATCGAGTTTTAGATTAACATGGTGATGGAAGCAAGACCTATATTTATGCCTTTAAGGCATATGAAACCCAAAGAGAAGAAGGAATTGGAGGTGCAAATGAATGACCTATTGAGGAAAGGGTTCAATCGAAGAAGCATATCTGAGTGGGGTGCATATGTTATATTCACGACTAAGGCGGATGGCTATTTAAGGTTGTGTGTGGAATAATCTTGGGTTGAATAAAATGACGAAGAAGAATAAGTATCCACTCCCATGCATTGATGAGTTGTTTGATCAGCTGCACGTTGTGAAGGTGCTCTCTCAAAATGATTTGGCGATGATATTTCACCAACTTAGAGCAGTGAAGGAGAGTGCCTCTATTACTGCATTTTGTACGCCATCAGGTTGTATGAGTGATTGATGATGCCATTTGGATTGACCATCTGACATACTTTATGGATCTAATGAATCTGCTTTTCAGAGAATAGTTGAATAAGTTTATGCTTGCGTTTATGGATTATACTCTGTTCTACTCCAAAATTAAAGAGGAACAAAAGATGTACTAGAGGATTGTGCAAGTGATATTGAGGAAGCACAAGTTGAGAGTGAAATTTTCTAAGTGTCCCTTGTAGAGGGAAGAATTGATTTTCTTGGGTCACGTCATGTCGAGATAGAGATGGATCCTGCGAATGTGGCAGCGGTCCAAGATTGGAATCGGCCCAAGAATGCTATAGATGTAAGGAGTTTTCTAGGATTAGTAAGATACTATAGACACTTCATCAAGGGCTCCTCAAAGATAGCAGCACCGTTGACCAATTTGACAAAGATGAATCAAACTTTTAATTAGGACACAAAGTATGAGCATGCCTTTGTGGGTCTGAGAGAGAGGTTGACAAGTGCACTGGTGTTGACCATTCCAAGTGGAAATGAAGAGCTAACAGTATACACTAATACCTGTAGTATTAGATTGTGTGCGGTATTAATGTAGAAGGGATGGGTTGTCGCTTATGTGAGTCAAAAGCTAAAGCTGCACGAAAGGAATTACCTAATTTATGATTTTGAATTGGCGATCATTGTTTTTGCTTTGATGATGTAGAGACACTATTTGTTGGAAGAACGGTTTGAGCTGTTTACGACCATAAATTCTTGAAATACCTTTTCTTTCAGAAGGATCTCAATCTTCGTTAGCAACGGTGGTAAGAGTACTAAGCCTCTTATGATTTCAGTATTCCCTATGCTCTAGGGAATGCAGCCGCGAATGCATTAAGTAGAAGGCATACTGGGTTACGAGAAATGTTCTTGGAATAGAAGCAGATAGAGTATATTGCTGGATTTGACTTCAAGCCTTACTATGAGCTCGAACTTGAAATTCTGGCAAGCTTATTGATTAGGCCTACTCTGATTGAAGGGATCAGTACTAATCAAAAGCGAGATGCTAGGCTAGCAGAGATCATAGGAAGGATAGGTGAGGAGTGGAATCTGAAGACATAAAGTGGTATGAAATCGACCCAGAAGATTGGCTTTGTAAAGATGGGAGGTTGTTTATTCCCAATGTTGATGGATTGCGAGATGAAGTGGTAAGAGAGTGTCATAATTCCAAATTGACCATTCATCCAGGAGGTAATACTATGTACATAGATATGAAACAAACCTAATATTGGGAGGGTATAAAGAGGGATATAGGGGCATTCATCTCCAAATGTATAATCTGTCAGTTGGTGAAGGAAGAGCAAAAGAAACCTAGTTGATGTTAGGAAATCAATTCTATGGTTTCAATGACAACAACTATACAATGGAAATCGAATGTACATATATGCTTATATTTACAGGTAGTTGATAAAGTAACATCATTAAAGAGACAAGAACAAGACTCAAAAGAAGTATCAAACGACTACAAGTCAATAGAATTTGAAGAGGGATGACACAGGCACAGAAAAAGCAACATGCACACATCCAGACGTCTGGGTACACTAACCAGACGTCTGATTGATTCCTCTGGTTTGAAACTCAGAAAGAATCAGACGTCTGGTTAATAAACTCAAACGTCTGAAAAGTATCCGGATATAAAAAATATATGAAAGCCAGACGTCTGGTTACAGACATCTGAAATGCAACCAGATACAAAAAAATATGAAGACCAAACGTCTGAAATATTTTCCAGACGTCTGATTTTGAACTCAGCTATGTAAATTCAAAGAACAACTGTCACATCCGAAAAGACACGTTCGCTTCTTTTCACTGCAACTCTTCATCACCATGAGAAGCAACCTTAGAGAACTTACTAACAGTTACAACTACACAAAGGATGTCTCTACCACTATAAATAGAATCGGGAATTCAAGAGAAGATCTTACCTTACTCACTTACGCTCTTAACTCTTATACTCTGATTTATACCTGATCTTTAAGCAATCAAATACCTGTAGTTAACTCTTCCATATATTCAGAACTCCTTATTTAATATTCTCTCTCTCTCTCTATATATATATATATATATATATATTGGAAGAAATAGTACATAATAGTCAACATCCGTGTTATTAAACACATTCTTGACAAAGAAACACTGCTATTTAAACCTGGTCCTCTGGGTCAAGTGAGGGTTAGTTAAAAGGAAATTTCGAAGAGGAGCTTAGGGACTGGACGTAGGACGGGAGGTCCGAACCAGTATAAAATCCCGGTGTGATTATTTTAATTTACTTTGCTACTATCATATATCAAGTTATATTATATAGTTAGTTGTTTATACTTGCATATATATATATATATATATATATATATATATCCTATACGATCCACTCATATCGACTTTCAATTGGTATCAGAGCAAGGTTTTGATCAAATAACAGTAACACGTTTTTTGAATCACTTCAATATGGCATGTAATTTTCAAGAAGGACAATCCACAGCACGACCCCCACTCTTTAATGGATCTAACTATGCATATTGGTCAACACGTATGAGAATTTTTATGGAAGCTAATGGTCTTGAAATTTGATCAGCCACACAAGATAAATATAAAGCGCCTACTGCTGCTATGAACACTTGGACTGATGCACAAAAGACCTTAGCATCAAACAATGCTAAAGCTATGAATGTTTTATTTTGCTCTTTAGATAAAAATGAATTTTCATGTGTCATGTTATGCACCACTGCATCTGATATTTGGCGTACCTTACAAATTACACACGAAGGTACAACAAAGGTCAAACAAACTAAGATTTCAATTTTACAAAACCAATTTTCTTCATTCAAAATGAAGCAAAATGAAACTATTGTTGACATGTTTTCTAGATTTCAAACGATCCAACACGACCTTATGGCATTAGGAGTTAAATTTACTAATTTTGATTTAGTCTCTCAAATACTCAACTCTTTAACATCAGATTGGGAAAGGAAGGTTTTAGCTATTGAAGAAGCTAACGATCTTTCTACTCTCAAAGTTGAAGAGTTGATAGGAAATTTAATGTCCTATGAAGCTAATTTGCAGGCACGAAAAGAACTAAATTCAAAGAAAAAGAATATAGCATTTCCAGCAACAAAAAATGTTGACCCTGATTTAGATGAAAAAGAAATAGTCTTCATTGCCAAAAATTATAATAGATTCAAGAAATTTAGAAAGATTACCAAATTTCAAAAAAGAAGGGAAGTCCAACACAAACCTATCTCAAATCAAGTGCTATGAATGTGATCAATATGGACATATGAAGAAGGATTGCCCTAAACTCAATAATGACAAAAAGAATAACAAAGTTCAAAAATTCAAAAAGAAGAAGGCTTTCAGAGTAACTTGGGATGACTCGGATTCTTCATCTTCTTAAAGTGATAGTGATAGTGACGGAGAACAGGCTAATGTGTGTTTTATGGCACAAACTGAAGAGGTACCCAAAATAAAAAATAAGAAGAAATGGATACTAGATAGCGGTTGTTCCAAACATATGACCGAAAATTCAAAAATGTTATCAAATATAACATACATCGATGGTGGAACGGTGACTTTTGGAGATAATTCAAAAGAATATGTCATAGGCATTGGAGAAGTCATCAACTCTGGTATATCTAACTCTCCTATTATTACAAATGTTTTACTAGTAGAAAATCTAAAACACAACTTACTAAGCATTAGTCAATTATGCGATAAAGGTTTTCAAATAAATTTTGAAAAAGATAGATGTAATATTTTAGATAATAACAAATAACTCATTTTTGAAGGATTTAGAAACAAAAATATATATGTATTAAACATGAATATAAATAAAAATTCAAACTTATGTTTAACCGCCAAACATGATGATCCATGGTTATGGCATAAACGATTTTGTCATATCAATTTTAAGAGTATTAATAAGTTAGTAAAATATGAATTGGTAAGAGGATTACCTAAAATGAATTACAAAGTAGAAAACTTATGTGACGATTGTCAAATTGGAAAATTAAAGTAAAGCTCTTTTAAGTCTAAAAATAATATTTCTATAAAACAACCATTAGAATTGTTACATTTAGATTTTTTTTTGGACCAACACAAATACGATCTATAAATCACAACAAATATGTTTTGGTCATAGTTGATGATTTATCAAGATATACATGGACTTTATTTTTAAAACATAAAAGTGACACTTTTGGTATGTTTAAGATATTTGCTAAAAGGATTAAAACAAAAATGAAGTTAAAAAATAAAAATATATGAAGTGATCACGGAGCAGAATTTGAAAACGATCTTTTTACTAATTTTTGTAACAAAAAAGGAATAACTCATAATTTTTCTCTTCCTCGCACACCTCAACAGAATGGTGTTGTGGAAAGGAAAAATTGTACATTACAAGAATGTGCTCGAACATTACTAAATAGCAGTGGTCTACCAAAACACTTTTGAGCTGAAGCTATTGCCACATCCTGTTATGTATTAAATCGAGTAACCATATGACAAAAAAAACTTGTTTTGAAATATTTTTTGGTAAAAAACCTAAAGTATCATACTTTAAAACTTTCGGTTCAAAACGTTTTATACTAAATACAAAAGATAATTTAGGAAAATTTGACCCAAAGGCCGATGAAGGTGTTTTTGTTGGATATTCGGATCGTAGCAAAGCTTATACAATTTTTAATAAACGAAATACTACTATTGAAGAAAGTTTACATGTTTCCTTCGATGAAAATCCTTTAATCGTAATATCAATGATGAAGAAGAAATTATCCCACTAATAAATTCAACGAATTCCGTTAGCAATGAAATAAATATTCAAAATAACACGTTAATATCATCTCCTAGGATTCTTAAGAATCATCTAAAAGATAATATCAGGGGAGATCTTAATTCTAGAGTAACTAGAAATTAACTTAATCAAATAAGCCATATAGCTTTTGTGTCAAGTTTTGAACCAAAAAATTATAAAGAAGTTTCAAGTGATAATTTTTGGATAATAGCTATGCAAGAAGAATTAAATCAATTTGAACGTAATAATGTTTGGAAATTAGTACCAAGACCTGAAGACCAATCAGTTATAGGAACAAAATGGGTATTTAAAAACAAAGCGGACGAGAATGGAAATTTTGTTAGAAATAAAGATCGTTTAGTTGCTCAAGGCTATAATCAAGAAGAAGGTATCGATTACGATGAAAACTTTGCTCCAGTAGCAAGATTAGAGGCCATTCGTACATTACTTGCCTTTGCAACTCATCACAATTTCAAACTATTTCAAATGGATGTCAAAAGTGCTTTTTTAAATGGTTTTATTAAGGAAAATGTATACGTCGAACAACCACCATTATTTGTTCACGAAAAATATCCCGATCATGTTTTTAAATTACATAAAGCACTATATGGATTAAAACAAGCCCCTCGTGCATGGTATGAACGTCTTAAAAATCACTTAATAACATCTGGTTTTCATATAGGCAAAATAGATACAACTTTATTTATTAAAAGAGAATATAATGATATTGTAGTTGTACAAATTTATGTTGATGATATCATCTTTGGTTCAACCAACGAAAATCTATGTAATCAATTTTCAAATATTATGAAAAATGAATTTGAGACGTCACACATGGGAGAATTAAATTTCTTCTTAGGTCTACAAATAAAACAACTCGAAAATGGAATTTTTATTCACCAAGAAAAATATTGTAATGATTTATTATGGCGATTTGAAATGGATAAAACATCAAGCAAACCAACACCAATGAGTACCACTGTTCACTTAGAAAAAGATGAAAATGGAATTTTTTTTGATGAAAAGTTATATCGAAGCATGATTGATTCTTTACTTTATTTAACGGCCAGTCGACCTGATATTATGATAAGTGTATGTCTTTGTGCTTGATTTCAAGCAAAACCAAAAGAATCTCATTTACGAGCTGTTAAGCGTATTTTACGTTATCTATCTAGTACTAGAGATTATGGTTTGTTTTACCCTAAAGGATCATCGTTTGAACTTGTTTCATATAGCGATGCGGATTTCGGTGGATGTAGAATAGATCGTAAGAGTATTAGTGGAACTTGTCACTTTATCGGACAATCTCTAGTTTCATGGTTTAGCAAAAAGAAAAATTGTGTTTCTTTATCTACTTGCGAAGCCGAATACATCTCCGCAGCTCTAGCATGTGTACAAGTGTTGTACATGCAACAAACACTAACGGATTTCGATAAAATTATCAATAAATCTCCAATATATTGTGATAACAAAAGTGCTATAAATTTATCAAAAAACCATGTTAATCACTCACGAACCAAGCATATAGATAGACGACATCATTTTCTACAAGACAATGTTGAAAAAGGAACTATTTCATTGGAATACATAAATACCAAAATCAAGTAGCCGACATTTTTACAAAACCATTAAATGAACAAACTTTCATTAAACTCCGACGAAGTTTAGGTGTTTTTTCACTTCATGACCTTTTTCCTTAAAAAAATTAATAACTTAATTTAAGGCTAAGTTTAGTTATCTACTTTATTACCACAAATTATACTTATTTCTGAACCTTTAAATTTTTAGCTAGTTTGTTTGTCTATAAATAATGTTTTCAGCTTATATATATATATACATAGTTACATAAAAACTATATACAAACAATTTATAAATAACATAATATAGCAATGTCTTCTGGGGACTCCTATATATCCATCTCCATCTCAACACCATCAACGGACAGCTTGGTTGACACACCACAACGGCTTCTAGATAATAAGAAAACCAAAAGATCTCTGTTTGACATACCACAATGCCTACACCAAAGCAGGAGCCAACAAATAGGTGGTCCTCATATCATATGGGTTTTACTCCCGATAATAAGAAAACCAAAAGATCTCTGTTTGATTCTCCTTACACAAAGGAGAAAATAGATGAAATTCATCATTATCAAAAACAACAGATAGATCTTTAACGAGAGCTATATTTCGAACAAATAGTTACGGCCCGACGACTCAGCTTTTTAGAGCAAGTGGCGATGAAGTTTTGTACGTCATGAAAGAAAGATGTTCATGAACCGCTACCAAAACCTTACAGTTCCTTGGATCCATCTTCTTCGTATCGTACTTCTTCAGACCCTTCACCAAGACGATATTCTGGCTCCCACGGACCTATAAACGTGGAAATATATGGTCTCCACTTAGACCATGGAGGGATAACGAGTTAGGAGATCGTAAAACTCCATCGCCTTCTAAATAAATAAATCATATTAATCATTATATGTATCTATACTTATGTGTTATTTTATTTTAACAATAAAATTATTTGTTATCAAAATTCGATAAATAAGTTAAACTATCAAACCTTAGCTATTTTTAGCCAAACTGCAAATTCCAGACGTCTGACAATAGCCTTCAGACGTCAGACACAATGATATACTAATTAAAAATTAAGCATTGTGCATATGTCAGACGTCTGATATACCCCCCAGACGTCTGAACTTAAGCTCTGCCTCCTAAAAATATAATCCAGAGAATTTCAGACATCTAAAACATTGAACCAGACGTCTGACTAAGTTCTCTGCCACAAATACTTACAAAATTTACCTAAACCAGACGTCTGACATATAAAACCAGACATCTGATTAAGCTTTCTGCATATTCAATCTTATACATTCGACCAAAACAGACGTCTACTCCAAAGACAAGACGTCTGTTTGTATCTTCTGTACAATTTTTTAGGGTAAACCAAACATCTGATTTTCAAATCTAGGCGTCTGGAATCCAATCGACCATTTATATACACCCAGATAACGTCATTTTTTTCCTTTATCTCAAAATTATTCCAATCTACGAATTACTTCATGATGATTTTTCTTCAAAACTGACGTCTTTAACAAAATTAAATCAAAATGCCTCCTCTCAAGAATATCAAAGTTTCAAAACGCAAACAAGCCCAGCCCACTTCATTTTCAAACCCTCAGGTACTCTCTGACGATTAGATCGAGAGGTGGATGAATAAAGCACCACATTCCATCAAAAGGTATCAAGATATTCAAAAGAAGAAACTCCATATAGGACCATTCTACAATTTGCTTAAATTCCCTATGTATGATCTAGATGAACTTTGTGAAAATGCTGGATTGGATACCCTAATCTCTTTTACTCCTAATTATGTTCAAATAAATCAACTAGCTATATTTTTATTCTACGCTAATCTAGATAGTACTTCAGTGTGGAACACTGAAGATGAGGACAACTGGCTCTGGTCCAATGTTTATGGGAATACGATTAAATTAACTCTAGGCTTAATAGGTAGAACCATGGGATGCTCTGATACCGAAGAAGATTTATAAAACATTCCGGATATGCGCTACAAGCCACGAAATAGTATTACTCATCAAATTTAGGAGGACAAAATGCCGAAATTTGTTTCGAAATTTTTACGTCCAAAAACTCGACTCTTGACCAGAATGATAATCAATACATTTGTTCCACGTATAGGGAGTCACGAGCAAATAACAGAAATGGAGCACAAAGCTCTATATGCTCTCTTTAGTGGAACTCGGGTAAATTGGGCCAAATTCATCTTTGACGAGCTCAAACACTTTTGGACTCGATCACGACCATCGATTATTTACCCAACCTATATTATGAGACTTCTTCGTGCACATAGTACTCCTTCCTACCTATCGACATTTGAAGAAATCTCGCCTAAATATGCTTCCACCAAATTCTTCTCTCTAATGCACCTACCTGAAATCCCTCCAGAATTCATGACCTCCGAAGATTGGACGCACAATCGTCAATCTATAAGAGTTGAGCCTCCTCCTCAACCACATATTGATCTATCCCAAGAGGAAGTACAAAATTGAGAAGTCACTCCTCCTCCTCCCGTGCCATTTGATTATCCGGGGCAGGATGAAATTGTAGAGACTCAACTGGATACAAACCCAAATGAAAGTATTCGAGATCTCACACCCCAACATACACTATCCCAAAATAAAAAATATTTGGCTAAGCGAATTGACAATTTTGAAACTTCATTTGCTACACGTCTAGCCACAATAGAAGAATCTCTTTCGACTGTTTTATCGGTTCTTAAAGAAGTACTACAATGGTTTCGTGGTCCAACACCACCCTCTGAGGATTGGCCAACCCCTATACCTTCTCCTCCCGCAAAACGTTCCAAACTATCTGAGGATGAACCTCCAAAGGAAGCTCTGACATCTCCTTCAAAGGCTAGCACTTCTGAAAATGAAGAGCCAAAAGAAGAAGATCCAAATAAAGCTTCCCCAAAGGAAATCTATAATTTGGGAATCGTAATTTTTATGTTCTTGTATATAAAGTTTGTAAAAATCTATGATTGTAACCCCTTCATGTTATTAATGAAAATTTTCTTTTTGTTTGACGATTGGCTTCAATGTTATACTTCTTTTTTATAATGCCAAAAGGGGAGAAATATAGGTAGAATCATATAACGTTAAAAATAAGCACATTTTCAGGGGGAGATTTATAATCTATAAGTACATTGAATAGTTGTCATCATCAAAAAGGGGGAGATTTTAGGAAATCAATTCTATGGTTTCGATGAAAATAACTATACAAAGGAAATCAAATGTACATATATATCTATATTTACAGGTAGTTGATAAATTAACATCATCAAAGAGACAAGAACAAGACTCAAAAGAAGTATCAAACGACTACTAGTCAATAGAATTGGAAGAGGGATGACACAGGCACAGGAAAAGCAACATGCACACATCTAGACGTCTGGGTACACTAACCAGAAGTCTGATTGATTCCTCTGGTTCGAAACTCAGAAAGAATCAGACGTTTGGTTAATAAACTCTGACGTCTGAAAAACATCCGGATATAAAAAATATATGAAAGCCAGACATCTGGTTAATAAACACAGACGTCTGAAATGCAACCAGATACAAAAAAATATGAAGACCAGATGTCTGAAATATTTTCCAGACGTCTGATTTTGAACTCGACTGTGTAAATTCATAAAACAACTGTCACATCCGAAAAGACACGTTCGCTTCTCTTCACTGCAACTCTTCATCACCATGAGAAGCGACCTTAGAACACTTACAAACAGTTGCAACTACACAAAGGATCTCTCCACCACTATAAATAGAATTGGGAATTCAAGAGAAGATCTTATCTTACTCACTTACGCTCTTAACTCTTATACTTTGATTTATACCTGATCTTTAAGCAAACAAATACCTGTAGTTAACTCTTTCATATATTCAAAACTCCTCATTTAATATTCTATATATATATATATATATATATATATTGGAAGAAATAGTAATTAATAGTCAACATCCGTGTTATTGAATACATTATTGACAAAGAAACACTACTATTGTAAACCTGTTCCTCCGGGTCAAGTGAGGGTCAATCGAAAGGAAATTCCAAAGAGGAGCTTCAGGACTGGACGTAGGATAGGAGGTCCGAACCAGTATAAAATCCTGGTGTGATTATTTTAATTTACTTTGCTATTATCATATATCAAGTTATATTATATATTTAGTTGTTTATACTTGCATATATACATCCTATACGATCCACTCATATAGACTTTCAGTTGATTGTCACAACCATTAGAGAATCCTAAGTGGAAATGAAAGAAATCATCAATGGATTTTGTAGATGGACTGCCAATGACTTAAAGTAGGGTACGACATTTGGGTCATAGTAGATCAATTGACTAAGAATGCGAGGTTTATACCCGTCAAGTCAAGTAGAACGACATCCAAGCTGGAAAAGTTGTATGTAAAGTGGATAGTATGATTTCACGATGCGTCAAAGAGCATTGTGAGCGAACAAGTCCCGTTCACTAATGGGTTTTGGAAGAGCTTACATGATGCATTGGGGACAAGAGAAAAATCTTAGTATAGCTTATCACCCTCAAATGAATGGGCAAACCGAAAGAGTAAATCGTATATTGGAAGATCTTGCGAGCATGCATTATAGTGTTTGGTGGATCATGGGATGATCATTTGCATTAGGTGGAGTTTGCATACAACAATAGTTATGAGTTGAGTATTAAATAACTCCATATGAAGCATTGTATGGAAAGTAGTGTGACGCTCCTTTATGTTGGTAGGAGGCAAGCGAGATATCAATACTT
The DNA here is from genome assembly GCA_030765085.1 of Allium cepa. NCBI lineage: Eukaryota > Viridiplantae > Streptophyta > Magnoliopsida > Asparagales > Amaryllidaceae > Allium > Allium cepa. Next base: position 678,396,575 of record CM060929.1, read on the forward strand.
GGGTTAGATATTATTAGGGAGATTTCAAAAAAGATTGAGATCATTAGGTAATGAATGAAAGCTGCTTAAGATTGACAGAAAAGCCGCGGATAAAAGACGAAGAGATTTGGAGTTTTTTGTCTGAGATATGGTATTTGTAAAAGTTTCTCCTCTAAAGAATGTAGTTCGATTCGGTAGGAAGGGGAAGTTGGCATCGAGATTCATAGGTCCTTTTGATAACCGAGAGGATTGGGAAGCTAGCATATAGGTTCAACATTACTCAGAAAATGGAGGGTGTGCATAATGTTTTTCATACCTTTTATCTAGGGAAGTTTTTACATGACTCAAGCATGGTAATTACAGCAGATCAGCTATGAGATATTGAGGTGGAACCAAAAGTTTCTATATCTCGTAAGCCACTTAGTGTTATTGGGTACGATACAAAACAGCTTAGGAGAAAGGCGGTGAAAGAAGTTAAGGTACAATGGAGTGGAAATGGTCTTGATTGTGCATCGGAGATTAAGAAGAGCATGAGGACTAAGTGTCCATAGCTCTTTGAGTGGTAAGACCCATTGTTTATCGTATCTACATTAACCATTGAATATTATATTAGATAGGTTAGTATTCCGCATGCTAGGGTAGGCACACCCACACTATTGGTTATATGGCTGCATGTTTGATATGTTTAATGATTGGTTATGAGATGGCAAACATTCATAATAACTTTGTTTGCTAATGTTTTGGCTTATTTTTGGATTTTGAGGGAAAAATTATGGGAGGGAGAAGGGAATTCACAATCCGTATTTTACGTATCTAGGGATCGTAAAATATTTTTAATTTATTCGTCTGAATTGTATAATTTTGGGTTTTTAACAAAGTATTAGACAATGGAAATTATAACATTGAAACATGGATGAAATGACTTGAAATCTTAGAGGTACACATAGATGAGGCAAAGAAACATCTTAGAGAAAAATCACTCAAAAATACACTAAGAGGAGAGCTTAGGATCGACCTATTTGTGTTGGTGCCGACTTATTTGTTGGAATTGAATTGGCATTTTATGATTTCAGTACATCCTATGCTCTAAGGAATGCAGTCACAAATGCATTGAGTAGAAGACACACTGGGTTGGGAGCAATGTTCTTGGAATAGAAGCAGATATAGTATATTGCTGGATTTGATTTCAAGCCTTACTATGAGCTCGAACTTGAAATTCTGGCAAGCTTATCGATTAGACCTACTCCGATTGAAGGGATCAGTACTAGTCAGAAGCGAGATGCTAGACTAGCAAAGATCATAGCAAGGATTGGTGAGGAGTAGAATATGAAGATATAAAGCAGTATGAACTCAACCGAGAAAATTGGCTTTGTAATGATGGGAGGTTATTTGTTCCCAATGTTGATGGATTGCGAGATGAAGTGGTAAGAGAGTGTCACAAATCCAGATTGACCATTCATCCCTGCGGTAATAAGATGTACATAGATATGAAGCAAACCTAATATTGGGAGGGTATAAAGAGGGATGAAGGGGTATTCATCTCCAAATGTACAAACTATCAGTTGGTGAAGGCAGAGCTGAAGAAACCAAGTGGATTGTCGCAACCATTAGAGAATCCTAAGTGGAAATGAAAGCAAGTATTAATGAATTTTGTAGATGCACTGCCGAGGACTTAAGTAGGGTATGACATTTGGGTTATAGTCGATCGGTTGACCAAGAGTGCGAGGTTTATACCCGTTGTTGTCCCATCTTTTGGACAAGGCCAGGATATCAATAGATTCGCTAGAAAGGATGAATATCATGATTGGAGATCGACTGGAAAAAAGACTATGACCGATATCATCAAAATTTGGCCAAGCTCCAATCAAGATGGGATCGATGGAGAATGATGAACATGGTTAGAAAAGGCTACATTTCAAATTTCAGGTCAATCAGAGTTCGCATGCTCGAGATATGGATGGGTTAAGATTCGTGAAAACAAGTTCGTATCGATACTGTTCGTATCGATCAACATGCAGTACTTCGAATCGATATTGTTCGTATTGATCAACACGGGCTCGAATTGATGATGTTTATATCGGTCAAGATGGAGATGGCGGCGAACTTCGAATTTAAGGTAGAGTTCATATCGGTCTAGTTCGTATCGATCAAGATATGATCGATGCGGATAAGATCAACGCAAAGGAAGGGAACCCAGAATCGGACACAAGAAGCAGGATCTATTAGAACAAGAGAGCAGAGGATCGATACAAAATGTAGCACTTACGATCGATGCGAAGATGGCGGTCTTTATGGATATGAATAATGTAACACAAAGAGGACAAATGCAGAGGAATCGATTCGAACAGAGGAATGGCTGATCGATAAGAAGAGACGTTGATAGGTGGATACGAAGAACATGGCGTTCGATCGATACAGAGGAGACGTGTTTGGATGAAGAAGCAGTCAACTCGGCATCAAAAGTGGATCTCCCCTTGAATTTCGAGCCACGTCGTCGATGCAGTTAACATGAAGGGATGGAGACGAACGCTTTAGCCTGCATGAAAACTACAACTTGCATCGATAATATCTCATAATCTACAAGTCCAACACTATCACAGAAGCTTACGTACGACCTAAGGAATGTTCATGCCAAATTTCGACTCGATTGGATTAAATATTGATCGATACAAAATTCATGCGTATCGATCACGGGTCGAGTCTAAATCACTTGGGATTGATCACGTGGGCCCATTCACGTGCTAGAAGAGGTCTTTCGAGATCCGAGCGAGGTATTTGCATCCTATGCCTATAAATGCACCCCGGAGCCAACAAAAAAGGGAGTTTTTGATTCTGCAATGTCTAAGCTCTACCGAAATCACCATTTCACTCAAACTTCACTGCTTTACTCGAAAATCACTGATGTATTCCACTTTAACCAGCAAGCAAATTCAATAAAAGATTATCTATTGAAGTGGATGTAGGCCGGAGATAGCCAAACCACTATAGACCTTACGTCTCTGCCTACTTCTTTCCGTTTTAAGTTTGTTATTCTTCATTTTTATCCTCTACATTATTTAGATCTGTAATCTGTAATCATAAACGGTTAATCTATGTTCATACACTGGTGCTTTCATGATATTTGTGGTTTGTGACCAATTTTGATGCAAACACTTTCGTGCTTTCACTAAGAGAGATTAGCACTCGCTATACCGGATTTGGAGTTCAGACTTGGAAGTCTAAAGGATCAGATCTAAAAGGAGTTATGACAAAGCAATCAACAAGAAGGAAAAGAGCAGAGAGAAGTCGGCATCAAGGAAGTCCGAAAGCGTCTTCAGGAGCTAATCAGACTTCAGCCTTCATTACCAGAGATGAGATGGAGATGATGATGGGAGCTATGCATGAAGATTTTCTGAAAAGACTAGAGGAAATGATGCAAAACCTCCTCAGACAGTTTGGACAGGCAAGGACAGCTGGAGTTGCTGGAGTTCAGATCCACGGGGCGGGAACAGAAGGACCCAACAGGCAATCAGATGGAGCAGCTCAACAAGGCGCAACCCCTAATCAACAAACGACTGTTAATCAGGATGGATCCAGGCTTGGGGCACACAACCCGGCAATGATGGACCAATTAATGGAGGAATTCCAGGTGACACCACACGACAGGATGCTGGAAGGAGTACAAGAGTAAAGGATGAGAAGTATGTACCAAAATTACCTCAGGGACTCGGGAGGCAACCCTTGATGGAAACTGCTGGGTTGGCTAAGATTATCAGGCGAACTATGCGTGGAGGTTTGACAAATAGAGATCTGAAAGGAGTAAACAGGAACCGTTTACCCATGAAATCAGAATGGCCCGGAACCCACCATAGTTCAAGCTACCTGCTCTAGAAGTATAAAATGGAAAGGCTGATCCTGCTGATCACTTAATGAGATACACAAGACATATGGAAGTGCTAGGGGCATCGGAGGAAGTGATGGCTCAATGTTTCCCTTTGTACTTGATGGATATAACTGTTATGTGGTTCAGACAGTTGGAACAAGGATCTATCATAGCATGGACAGAATTGGTAGACAGATTTTTGAAGCAGTTTCGCATTCGTATCAAATTGTTGAAGAACGTAATGACCCTAACATCGGTAAAAAAAAGACAGAAGAATCGCTTAGAGCTTTCTTAGTTAGGTTTAATGCAGTAGTTGCTTCGATGGATCGACCGGATCCTTCGATGGTTTTAATGGCAGCAATGTTAGGAGTCAGGTATAACTCGAGTTTCAAAATGTCATTGATATGGGACCCACCAATGGATCTCAGGGAGTTCTTTCATGAGGCCGAGAGATTCATTCGATAGGAGGATGCATATTCGGATATAAAGGTGAAGGAAGTGAACGTGGTTGAAGATGGAGGGCCATCTCGCGGAAGCTCGGACAAAGATAAGGAAAAAGAAAAAAGGAAAAAGGAAGTTGGATGATAAATCTGGAAGGGCAAAGAAGCGGTGGATAGATTCAAAATTTTCCACTTACACATGATTGAACGAGACGTTAGAATGGATATTCATGGAAACTCGGGATCACCTTCCCTATTGAAGGCCAACGATGAGAGAACCCTCGGAACGTGAGAGGGCATAAGGAAGACACTGTCTCTTTCACGATTTGGACGGACATGATACCAATAGCTGCAGGCATCTAAAGGATATAATCGAGGAGCATGTAAGGAGTGGTCAGTTGCGACAATATGTTGGAGCTCAGAATGCCGTGGTGGAATAGGAGTGGCCACCATCTACCTCAAACAATGCTGGCGTGAGGCCCAGGATTGATGGTCGATTGGTTATTAACTAACAAGGATGATATGGAATAAGTAGCAAACTCTAAGCAAACGGCCAAGTCACTTACTCATGCACGATGACGGAGATGGCCCCTAGGCATGCTCTAAGATGATGATAAACCGCGATGCTATGGTTTACGAAATCTCCTTTTTCTTTTTCTTTTTGGTTTGGACACTTTCTTTTTATGATTTGGCTCTGGAGTTTGGTTTGAAATCTTTATTCTGTTTGTTTTCTGCTTTGGACTTTTGTTTGGATGATTATTTTCTTGTTTGAATATTGGATTGGATTTTTCATGCGGATTTTTGGCTTTCTGGTTTGATCTGGATTTCTGATTGGTTTTTGATTTGATTTTTATCTGGTTTTTGGTAAATGGTCGTCGGCTATGGATTATGCCTGGTAGGGAATAAGTTGCTTCGTCTGAGCATGACGAATTGACTTATTTAGGTCATCGAGTATGGACTTTGCTCGGCAAGGGTTTGGAGGGACCAGGATTCGGCCTAGGACTTAGGCCCTATATTATCGGTTACTACTTCAGGTCGTCGAGTATGGACTAAACTCGGCAAGGGTTTGAAGCGACCAAGATTCGGCTTAAGACTTAAGCCATGACATTAATCAGCGTTCAGGGACACTGGACCACAATCACCAAGGCATTTCTTAGCATAGGATGTCGGGTGTGGATTGCACTTGACAAGAACCCAAAGAGGTTATGAATTCAGATATTGGCTATGGTAGCTAAGAAATCGGACATCGACTCAGAGCAGTTGGGAATTTGGATCAGGATATGGTTGTAGTGCTTGGATAGGATGGCTTGGTAATGGATTGGATTATGAATCAGATGGTATGTCTATGGACGAAATATGGACTTCGGATGTTAGAATAAAAGCTTTTCAAAGCACACCTTCTTACCACAAGGCATGTTTTAGGGGGCAAATGTTGTCCCACCTTTTGGTCAAGGCCAGGATATCAATTGATTGGTTAGAAAGGATGAATATCAGAATTGGAGATCGTCTGGAAACAAGAATATGACGGATATCGTCAAAATTTTCCTAAGCTCTAATAAATATGGGATCGATAGAGAATGATGAATAAGATTAGAAAAGCCTATTTTTCAAATTTCAGGTCAATCGGAGTTCGTATGCTCGAGATATGGATGGGTTAAGATTCGTGAAAACTGGTTCGTATCGATACTGTTCGTATCGATCAGCATGCAGTACTTCGAATCGATACTGTTCCTATCGATCAACATGGGCTTGAATCAATGATGTTCATATCGGTAAAGATGGAGATGGTGGTGAACTCTGAATTGAAGGCAAAGTTAATATCGGTCTAGTTCGTATCGATCAAGATATGATCAATGCGAATAAGATTGAAGCAAAGGAAGGGAACCCAGAATCGGACATAAGGAGCAGGATCGATTCGAACAAGAGAGCATAGGATCGATACGAAATGTAGCACTTAGCATCGAAGCGAAGAGGGCGATCTTCATAGATACGAATAAGGCAATACAAAGAGGACAAATGCAGAGGAATCGATTCGAACAGAGGAATGGCTGATCGATACGTAGAGACGTTGATGGGTGGATACGAAGAGCATTGCGTTCGATCGATATAGAGAAGACGTGTTTGGATGAAGAAGCAGTCAACTCGGCATCAAAAGTGGATCTCCCTAGACTTTTGAGCCACGTTGTCGATGCAGTTAATATGAAGGGATGGAGACGAACCCTTCAGCCTACATGAAAACTATAACTTGCATCGATCATATCTTACAATCTACAAGTCCAAACGCTATCAAATTTTCACAGGAGCTTACGTATGACTTAAGGAATGTTCATGCCAAATTTCGACTCGATTGGATCAAATCTTGTTCGATACGAAATTTGTTCGTATCGATCACGGGTACAGTCGAAATCACCAGGGATCGATCGTGCGGGCCCATTCGCAGGCCAGGACAAGTCTCCCGAGATTCGAGAGAGGTATTTGCATCCTACACCTATAAATAGCACTTCGGAGCCAACATAAAAAGGACTTTTTGATTCTATGACGTCTAGGCTCTACCGAAATCACCATTGTACTCAAACTTCACTACTCTACTCGAAAATCACTGCTGTATTCCACTGTAACCAGGGAGCAAAGTCAGTAAAAGATTATCTATTAAATTGGACGTAGGCCGAAGATAGCCAAACCACTATAAATTTTGTGTCTCTGTCTACTTCTTTCTGTTTTAAGTTTGTTATTCTTCATTTTTATCCTCTACATTATTTAGATCTGTAATCTGTAATCATATACTGTTGATCTGTGTTCATACACTGGTGCTTTCACGATATTTGGGGTTTGTGACCAATTTTGGCATAAACACCCGTCAAGTCAAGTAGAACAACATCCAAGCTAGCAGAGTTGTATGTAAAGTGGAAAGTATGATTTCACGGTGTGCAGAAGAGCATTGTATGTAAAGTGGATAGTGCGAGGTTTATACCCCGTCAAGTCAAGTAGAACGACATCCATGCTGGAAGAGTTGTATGTAAAGTGGATAGTACGATTTCACGGTATGTCGAAGAGCTTGAGGACTAAGTGTCCATAGCTCTTTGAGTGGTAAGACCCATTGTTTATCATATCTACATTCACCAATGTATATTATATTGGATAGGTTAGTATTCCGCATGCTAGGGTAGGCACACCTACACTTTTGGTTATATGGCTGCATGTTTGATATGTTTGATGATTGCTTATGATTGGTAGGCATTCATAATAACTTTTTTTGCTAATGTTTTGTCTTGTTTTTGGATTTTGAGTGCAAAATTACACGAGGGGGAGGGGAATTAACAACCCTATTTTACGTATCCAGGGATCGTAAAATATTTTTATTTTATTCGTCCGAATTCGTATAATTCTCTAATTTTGGGATATGCCTCTTAGGGAGATTTTACACACCTATGATTATTCTGAATTTCTATTTGACTATTTGACCCTCAAAACCTTTTGGGCTATAACTTTTGATAAGAGTTGAAATAGGGTCTCAAACCAGTTTCATCACTTTAGGATGATAGTTTCCCATTTCGTAGAGTGGTCATAATAGAAAAACACACTTACGGTTAGCAAGTTATTCATAGTTTAAGTTTAGATAACTTTTGGTCCGAATTAATGTGTAATTAATTAAGTCCTTTAGTTGTCCCATTAGTCTGATTAGAATATTACTAAAATTATGGGCTATAGGAGTCAAGTTAGAACTTTTTCCTCTCATTCCAAATCAGATCTAAACTCCATTAGCCATAATCTTATCCAAAATCACCTAAATTACTCTCTAAATCAAATTAAATTGTAGATTTGTAAATAGATCGTCGATTGGAAGATAGAGACAATCACTTTGGTCAATTTGAATTTCTTTTCATTGCCGTTCGCTTTTGATCTACATTTGAATTGGTTGAATTTGGTAACTAATGAGTGGTTTATACCTTCTCCCTACACTATGCATGTTTATATGATAGAATTAGGATTTAACATGTCTTAAATTGACTTTTGGCCATAAGTACCTTTTCAACTTTACTTACATGTTAATCCATGCATATGATATATACTTATTAGAAATCCCCTTGGTTCATGTTTATATATTTATGATATATGTAGATATATGTTAGAAATTGACTTGTTTATCTTATTTCTATGAATTGCATGTTTTGAAGGATGAATCTTCTTGTTATACTATGATGGATATTATGTTTTGGTATTGTTTTTAGTATTGTGAATTCATAGAATGATAGGTTGAAGAATTAAGCAAATCGGAGGCAAAGTTGGTCGAAATTGGATGAAACTTGGCAGATAGGGCCTGAGTGGATGGAAAATGTTGAGTTGGCCCTGAGCCATAGGGATGAGTCGGCAATGAGTTATCATGGTTGGTCGAAATTGGATTAAATTTGGAGGATGTGCACTGGAGCATGGTGGGAAGCTATGGGATAACATGCATCCACTATCGAGTTAAAGGCATGAGTCATGACCAAGTTATGGCATAAGTCAGTTCCAAGTCATATGGATGACTCGTGGAGATTCTATGGCTTGATGGATGGGAAGACCATTGGTAACTGAAGTTGTCTATGGAAAAGCACAAATTTTTTGGCTAAGTGTGGGATTGGGGGTCGATTTATCTCTAACACTTAGAAGTGGAGCTTTGGATTGGGGCCGAGTTATTAAGGAGCAATGAATCGAGGTCTAAAAAACTTGAATAAGAGTATTAGAGGCATAGAAGGAAACTTAACTACTAGGAGGCTATGTAGATGAGTCGGCACCGATTCATAGGGATGAGTTGGCACCGAGCTATCATGGCATAAGAATGGAATTTGAACTGTTAGGGACTGATGTAGGTGTTCTGTTGGTCGTGCTAGAGGTGGTGGCGTATTAGGTTGGATGACGATGTAATAGCATGATGAAAAGCTATAATCTTCAGATGTTTGCTTGTGTTGGGAGTAGGTTCCGAGGATGGTGGCTCACAGTCAGCTGTAGGTCAAGGAATTTGGATGGGTTCCTCGTGAATAATGGAAACTGGATTGAGCGAAAAGGGCTCGGTTCCAAATGGAGAAAAGGAGTGCCCGGGTGTATACGATAAGGAATCATTGATGCTTGAAGAGTTTTCGTTTGTACTCGAAGCATGTGTATGATAAGTGAGATTCCTATGGATTGGTAGCGAGAATCTAAATACCCTGGACCTATGGCTTTGGGTCTGGTGTCCAACTATGGGTTGCATGACATGTATCTAGCTTTGAGCTATGAGATACGAGAGTACAATGAGAACCGAGATTTTCATTAGTCCATGGAAGTAAGGAGGCCATACGAGTTGTCATATAATCAAGGCATGGGGATGAGTGATAGTGGGTATAGTTTGATGCATAATATGGCTGCTTTCTTTAGTGGGATATCATTCGAAGATATCATAGGAGTAGGTATAAGAGATAGGGATATTTGGATATCCACTACTACGTGTTGTATTGTCCGTTTATGATACTATAGAGTAGCATATCATAATGTTATGTACTAACTATTTGGTTGTTGGTACATGTCACGTATTGTTTGTGTACTATTATTCCTTACCATTTTTACTTGTATAGTATTTTGATATTAATTTACTACTCACATCAGACTGTTGTCTAGCCCAAGGTTTTATGCTTTACTTCTTATTATCTAGGGTACTCTTAAATGAGTAGACTAGATGATAAGTCTTGATGATGTAGTAGCTGTTCGAAGAACAAGCTAGAAGGAGATATCTCGTATTATATATTATATGGATTCTTCACTTATTCCGTTGTGCAGCACTGAGGAGCCTTAGCGGTGACTACTTATTTCGTATATTTGAGACAGTTATCAAATTTACTTCTAATGTGCAAACTCTACTACATTTAATGTATAACTCTGTGGTTCTATTAATCTGATAATGATTTGTTCACATAGTTGTTAGTGTCCCTTCTGTTGTATCTATGAGATTGTATTTTATCCATACGCTATGAGATATGATAGGTTATATGCTGCGCTTATTATTACTCATCTTGATGATTCTCCTATATCAGCCGGGCATGACTGCAATACACTATTACTTAATATCTATGCCGATTGTATAGAGTGGTCGTCGCATAAACACTGGTCAAAAAGGCTCTCTGCTATGGATATTTCTGGTCGACAATAATCAAAGATGCAGGAGACTACACCAGACGGTGTGATAAGTGTTAGATGTTTGCAAAGATCCAAAGAGCCCCATCTTTAGAACTTAAGCAAATGGCAGTCCTTGTTGGTTTGTGTTATGGGGAATTGATTTAATAAGAGTACTACTATTATCAAAAGGAGGAGTCAAGCATGCTATCGTTGCAGTTGATTACATTACAAAATTGGCCGAAGAAGAACTACTTGCCACAATTAGTACTAAGAAAGTGATTAACTTTGTAACAAACAGTGTTATTTGCAGGTTTGTAGTACCACAAAAAATCGTTATAGACAAGGGAACTCAATTCTAGAGCGTCAAGTTCAAGGAATTCTGCAACTGTTACCGGATTGAGAAGAGTTTCTCCATGGTAGCGCATCCTTAGGTAAATAAACAAGTGGAGCAGTGAAAAAAATCATCAAATCCACTATAAAGAAGAGGCCAACGAAAGCTAAAGGAAATTGGGTTAATGAGCTTCCACTTGCACCGTGGGCTTACAGAACAACACACAAATCTACGACCATATACTCACCATTCGCTTTGGCATATGTTTCAGAAGCTATGATACCACCGGAAGTAGAAGTCCCCTCTCATCATAGAAGACATTTTAATCAAATAGAGAATGAGCAGCTACTGCTCGAGTCAGTCGACCAGGTTGATGAGATGCGGGAGGAAGCTGAACTAAGGACCACTACTCACAAAAAGAGAGTTGCATGACATTTCAACGCCAAGGTTTGCAACTGCACCTTCAAAATGGAAGTTCTCATCCTAAAACGGATCATCCTAGGTACAGAAGTGCTTGGCCTGAACTGGGAAGGACCCTATGTTATCGAGCAAAAGCTTAGAGATGGAACATTTAAGTTAGCAATGGTCGATGGAATCTCGATTCACCTGCTTGGAATAGTGACTCGCTGCAGCACTAGTACATTTGATATCTGTCTATGTATTTTTTGTTTTCGCAAATAAGCCATCCAAGGGCACTTAAAACATTGTAAATAGGCATAACTTGGCTTTTTACTTCTGCTTTTTTAACAAAGCTAGCTTCTTGATCTAATGGAACCGAGTAGGAAAACCATTAAGTTGATGGGGGAAAATCGACTCAAACCGCTAATAGACCGGGATAATCGATCCAAACTTTCTAAGAACCGGCATAGCTCTGGCAATGTAGGGAATTTCAAAATCGCTGGGTTAATGATAAAAATTGGCTCAAACTGTAGAATCAATAGGGAAAATTGATCCATGCCTTCTGAGAAACAAGGTTGCTTTGGCAATGTTTGGAAGGCCCATCTCTCTCTGTGCCACACAATAAGCCTCTCGTTGCTTCTTGAACCAATGGAACCGCGTTCTTGCAAGCAATCTCCTTGTGCGCCACATAATAAGCCACACGATGATTCTTGAATCAATGAAACATTGTTTTTTAAGCAATAACCTTGTGTGCCACTAATTTAGCTAAAGGATTGAGAAAATTATTCTTAATCTCCCAATAAGAAGTATCGACTCCCAAAACCGCTGATTCGATGGGGAAAATCAATTCAAACCACCGGATCGATGGGAAAAATCGATCCTAACTTCCTAAGTACATGTCTAGCCTCCAACAACACTAGGAAACCGTTCGATTTTCTAGCTACCCTACTAACACCGAGACCGTCTAAATTTCTAAGTAACTGCATTGCCCCAGCAATACAGGGAAAGTTTTCAATTGTTGGGTTGATGGAAGATCAATCTTCATTTTCCAATGATTAGCGTTTCTTCGACAATATCAAAAAGATTCAAAACTACCGAGTTGACAGTGAAAATTGACTCAAATCGCTCGACCGATGGCGGAAATCGATTCTTATCTTATAGATACTGGTGTTGCCCTATAATGTTATGAAACATATAATCACCAAAATTGATTGATAAATCAACCCATAATTATCAAAATTTGACATCGCTGGTGATAGCTGATGACAAAAGGAATTAACTAGAGCCAAGAGATAAGTGACTATAAAGAAGAATCCAAAGAATTAAGTTGTCCATAGATGTGTTTTCGAGGATAGAAATTAATGCATGAACATGATCTCAACACTAGGCTCGAAAGAAAACGATCGCAATCAAGGAACCAAATGCTCGAAATCGAGCAACCAAACCATAAGTTATTCGAGAAGGGAATTATTGCATAAAACAGATTGGGGCAACTGAATGGATTGCCTGGAATATTCGGTCTCTGGATAAAGTGTTTAAATCCAGTGTTCGGAGTAACCAGCCATATGGAGTGGGGGCACACACTAACCTTAATCCAGATGTGCTCTACCAAGCCCGAATATAAAATAGCCATTGATTTAGCTAAACCAAGACACATAACAGTTCTGTTATGTCGAATAGAGTATTTTGGCAGTCACAACAGAACTAAGTATTATGGTGTGCTAAATAGCTACAGGAATATTATTTACAAGACAGAGCTGCGGCCAATAAACAAGTTATGTTGTTCACATGCACAAAGTTGCGGTATATAGACACATCACACATAAACAGTGATGTACATATGCAGTGATACACAAATAGACACAGCCCATAAAATACAGGAAGAGTACACTAGAGAGACTACAACAAAAAAGCTAATCTTTCAGTACTAATATCCTTTTATGCACATAAACAAAAAGCGAACGCGACACCCATACAATACCGACCTGTTTCAAACATCAAAAAGAAAAAAAGAAACATATAATAAGCTTGATCAATACAAAAATACACGAAAACCAAAGTGATCCATTCCTTCGGCACTTATCAAATCATCGCTTCTTACCATTCCAGTGGGGGACGATCTTCTTCTGCTTCTTGGCCTTCTCCTATTTAGAACGAGTCTAGCCTCTAAACAAGTGGGCCCTCCTATGACATCGGAATCAAGCTCTTCAGACCTACCAATAGGCATGGCTCCGAGTTTCGGCTTGTTGGCCTTAATTGTAAATGGTGGAACTTTGGGTTAGGTTTTGCCTAGTTCCGTATTCAATTTCATCTTTTCTTGAGTCTCTTTCTGTAGCCACTCTACCATCGTCTCTTCATCAGTCGGATCAGAAGCACAAACAATTTGGATGCGCTCCTCCACTAGCATTGAGATCTCTTCTTATCCTTCCAAGGCATCAATTCATTAAGCATTAGAGTCGGGCCTAGAACATGAAGGTTGGACCGGAGTAGTCATGCCTTCGGAAATAGCAGTCGAGGCGGCGAAAATTGCTTCAGTGCCTGAACTCTGAGTGACAAGGGATAAAACTGAGACATCCGGCTGACTTATAAGTTCATAAAGACAGCTGTACAATTTAACAAAGGACTCGAGAGCTGATTAAGTTGCTGGGACACTGAAGAAACGAGGAAAATACCTAAAGTAGGACTCCTCTCTCAAACTTCAACTTAGAACTCACCTACTACTGGGACAGGGATATGAGGCTCAGTTGATGCACTAGCTGCCGAAGGAATAATCATCACCGGCTCTCTGGACTTAGAAAGAGGCACGTTGTGCTGACCCAAATAGCTCGGGCCTACGAGAGTACTAACAACATTAGCAGTAGCCTTGTTGTCCACTTCAGCAAGAATTGCTTTTCGCATAGCGAGCATCTCAATCTATTTAGCACCAAGGTACTGCATCATCAGCTTGACTTCGAAGATATCATTTCCAATGCGATGTAGCACCTCTTCCCATGCATCGGCAAGAGTTGTATAGTAATCACTCCCCAACCACTTTAGATTTCTGTAAATAATAATGCTTGGGTAGAAGTATTGGAGGTTGCTGTTAAGCTCTACTCTTTCTCTTGCTTATAAATTATCCTCTTTGGCCTTTGTCTCTTCAAGATCCTTTAGCTCATGTTGGAAAACTGCAAGCTGTACATCATTAGCAAGCTTCTCGGTCGACAGGGTGTGTAGCTTGGCAGTTAGTTTGTTGTTATCTTCTTGGAGCTTACGTTTTTTCTTACGAAGACATTTGAGCTTCGTCGCCTGTTTGAAGAGGGCCTAGTCATTAGATTGTATGACTTCGTCTTTCTGATTAAGCATGGATCCTCTCTTTACCCATTTATTGAATTCTGCACGCTCAGCAAGAGAGGCCTTTAACTCGTTCCTCATCACGATTGTTGCTCGATCTTAAGCTTTTTTCAACTCCTCCATTAACTTATCCATAATGGCTTTCTATTTTAGGGTGAGGTCTTTTTCTCTATCAACTTTGAGCAAATCTTCATCTCTCTCCTTAATCAACATATCAAGATCAGCTCTCTCTGTTTTGAGTGATTAAATATGTGCATCGATTCAGTTTACGTCGAAAAGAGCATTATACAAGCACCTCCATTCAACCCGCTTCTTTATTTTCTTGAACCTTTTAAAGTATAACGATCCTGACTCGACCTTCGAAAATCGGCACCGAATACGACACTCGTATTCAAATGCCGCAGATCCAAACGTCGAATCTGGTTCGCCGGAGCTTATAACACCTTAAGTAAATAACACAGCGGAAAAAAAAAGAATATGCATATATTAATATACAACATTTGATACAATAATTGATACAACATGAATGATACAACAGAATGGTACAATAGATATCAACATTTTCAGAGATACAAAAAAATAGCAGCGGAAATAAAAGATAACACTAGCAGCGGAACAAATCTCCAAAATAGTCTTCAAGAAAGAACTCCAATATCAGTAATCTCCATCTCCAAAGCACCAATCCAGCAATAGCTCGAACTCCCACTCAAGATGAAGAGAAGCAACTCGATCCAAAATGCGATTGCCAAATCCTAATGGCTGAAAGCTATCGAATCTACACCTACTATGGATTATCTGAAAATCCCAACTCTAGACTGCCCGTGTGGGAAATAGTGGGCACCCAGAGTTTAGGAAAGGAACAATAAACTCCAGGTCAGTCGTGGGACTGGTATGAGCAAACAAAAACATTTGTTCTTTTAAAACAGATAGAAGAATTTAAATTTGAAATCCGCAATGCTTTTTGAAAAATGAAACTACCATAAGGCCTCCCGGCACACACACAATGCAAACGCACACATGGGGGAGATTTCTCCTTATGATAGTCAAACATGCTTACTACGAGAAAAATTCTTTGATATTATTACTAGTGCATAGTGGAAAATCTTTCGAAAGTATAATATAAATCCTAGCCAGCATAGGTACCATGATGCTATGCCTACTATAGCTGCCATGTTAAATGGCAGGTTCTACAACTAAAACCGTACAAGGCACGTATTGGATGAATGGATTTCCAACAAATGGTCAGGCTAAGGAACTTCCTATTGCCACATGGGTACGCCTCTGGCGGGACGTCCCGAGAACTAACGTTACGGTTAGATCTCTGCCAACACAAGGCCGGGTTACCTCTGTAACTAGGTAACTACTACACGAATATGTCATCCCCCGGTCCTTTGGGACCTTTATCCGAGTGCGCGCACAACAACACCACACAGTAATAGGTATAGTGTATCAACATGAGTAAGTATCTGGGCTCCATACCATGATACCACCCTTTTCCAGAAGGAAATGACATACCCTAAAGGGCGCGACCCTCATAACCTTGCCGCATCTTTCCTGTTTCGACCATTTCCGGGGAGTGAGGTCCTGATGCAGTCTCGTCCACAAAGCTACGCTTTGTGCAACAAAGCCATGCTTTGGGTCAACAGATGGCCAAAGCAATGATCACAAAGATAAATGGTCAAACAAATGATCATATCACAAATGATCAACCAATGATCATCACACAGCAGCACTCAGCATGCCACATTACCAAATTGGGAATATCACTGATAAATATCAACTACATAACCTCTGAGCTCGTACGTCTCAGAGAAGGGTGTTAAGCTAAGAGAATAAATTCTCCGCCACCAAGCAGAAATGTATTTGATAGAAATCAGTTAACATCTCAAAGTGTAATGTCGGACATACAACCATACAAGTCTGTTCCGGGTTCGAACAGAACCGAAGGCACTTCCGAAGAAGCCCTTGCAAATCCGGGTATCCACAATCCCGATCGGACTTCCCATCACTAAGGGAAAACTCTATACCGGAGCAACTCAGTGCAGAGTCAATCAATAGGTTATCCTATCGTTCTCACAAATACCCGGTCTTCACCACCGGTCTTCAATTGCTATCCATAACGTCGTATCACTATTCGGAATGGGTTATATGACACAAGGTCCTCTCCCGGCTAAACCGAATAGTAAGCGCCATATTTTAAAACATATGGATATGGGATTTTAGTTAAGTCACAACTTATAAAAATCCAAAACTTTTCTTTCAAATGGTTAAACAAATTACCATTTTTAAATCTTTTAAACAAAAAGATTTATTTCACAAAGTTTCACCCAGTTTCACAAAGATCTATCCATAGATTTCAAAAACAATTCCCATTCAATTTGGATTAACCCAATTTATAATCTTTAAAATTAAAGATTTATAGCTTTCAAACCCATTTCCAAAGATTTATCTATAATTTGGAAACCATTTCATTTTAGACTTGAAGTCCTTTTAACACCAATTGGAAATTCATTTCTTATGTGAAAGCTTTATTATTTGAAAACAAATAGTTTTCGTTTTAGAAAAATCCAATTTATACAAGTTGAATCTTGGCTTGAATTTAAATTCCAAAACACCACCTTTAAAATGGTTTAAAAACCCATATAAACCCATTTATAAGTTGAATACCCTTTTTAAACCTTAGTTTCCAAATTTTAGAATTCAATTTCAAATATTGAATTCAAATTTAAATCCAATTACCTAAATTTTCAAAACTTAATCAAGTTATTTAAAAATAACTATTTTCAAAAGCTTCAATTCTAGTTCAAAAACTATTTTGGATTTAAAAATTCAATTTTAAAACAATTTCAAAATCCGTGACTTAACTAATTTCCACGTGCAATCCATATTTGTGTGTGTATAAGTGTGGTCTAGGGGTTTTACACAATAAGAGTGCCACATCATCAATCAGCACAGATTCAATCATTACAATTCGATGTGGATTTCGGATAATCAAATGGAATCCGACTCCCTGTCGCATCGAAATCCAAATGTCGTTTTACGGGTCAAGGGTTTGCATGCACATATAACAACATATACATCACAGATATAACAACTTAGCACAAAGCAATACATAGCATCACCTCATATATCAAATATATCAATCCATCACAAAACATTCAATAATAATCAAACATCTTGAGTTAAGATGAATAAATTTGCGTGGTTTTAAATTTATCAACCACATAATTACTTTCATTGGTAATCTTTAATCAATGATTAATTATCATTTATTACCATTGATTAAGTCTTAATCACCTTCATTAATTAATTAATTAATTTTTCTTTAAATTAATTAACCTTCGAACATTTGATTAATAAATCTTTAATCATAAATTATCCATACTTAATTACTTTAACATGTAATTAATCACTTAATTAATTATTCTTAACTATTTTATTCATTAATCATTAATCAAATAATTTAAACCTTTAACTAATTATTAATCAATTCTTCAATTAATAACTCAAATGATTAACTCTTAATCACATTACTTAATTACTTTTAATAAAGTATTTATCCTTTACTTAATTACCTTTAGTAATTAATCACTTAATTACTTCCCTAAGTATTATATTAGATTAATCCAAAGTGATTATCTTAATTAATCATCTTTTAATTACTTAATTAACTAAGTAACTTAATCATTTAAAATTAATTTAATGATTCTTAACTTATTATATTAAAAGATTCTTAATTAAGAAAACATCATCTTAATTAAATCATTTATGAACAAATAAAACTTGATAATTAAAAATGATTCAATTATCTCAATTATCTTTACAAATTTAATTATGTTTAATTAAATCAAATTCAAAATAACTAATAATAATCTTTAGTACAATTGATTATCAAATTCTAAATCATTAAACTTAATTTAAATAAAATATAATATTTAGAAATCAATTAAATTTAAACATATTTTAAATTGAACTTTTAAAATTTTTAAAACCTTTCCAAATTTATTTAATAAAGTTTAATATAAACTTTATTTCAAATCTACTTACTTTATTTTAACTTTTCAATTAAAAGTTAAACTTATCATGATTTTATTTCAATACTTAAAGGAAAGAATTTTTTTTCAAAAATTTAAACCTTTATTTGAAATCAAATTCATATTTAAATTTTACTTAAAACATTTCTGTCCAATTTTTAAAAAATTTCAAAACTGTTTTGAATTTAAACTCATTTCAAAACAAAACTGAAATCACACTCAAAAACTTGATTTCAAAACAACTTTTAAATCTTGCTTAAAATCTAAATGTTTCATTTTAAAACCTTGAAATTCAAACTTAATTCCAATTCAAATCTACACCTAAATTTGAATCTTGTTTTTAAACATTGAATTCTCTTTTAAATTTTTAAAAGAACAAAACTGTTTTAAATATAAAAACCTGGATTCAAAACCTGAAAACTACATTTTACTGTTTCCAGATTTAAATTTAAATTCTACCTAAATTTAAATCTATCATTTTAGATTTTTCAATACAAAGGCTTACCTTGAATTTCATTCAAACCTATACTTTATTTTAAAACAATGCTTTTAAACATTTAAATTTTCCAGATTTTAAAAAGAACTCAACTCTCAGGTCTGCAACCTGTAAATAACTAACCCGAGACTTCCCTCAAGTTACTTCGGGATAAAACTCCATTCACTTCGAGTCACAACAGTAAATACCCGAGGTTCACTCCGAGTCTCCCAAAACCCTGCACACCAAGCTTTCACCAGTGACCAATTTCTACTGTGCAAATGCACCACCACCCCGGCGACTTCCAGCAATCTTCACCTAACTCTCCAAGAAGCAAATCAATCCCTTAACATGATAACCATCATCAACATAATTCTCTGCAGCTTGATAATCAGATTCAAGAAAAAAAAACATCAACCTGAAAAAGCTTCAACCCACACATGCCAACCCTGAAAAAAAAAACCACTGTCTTCACTTCAACCCAATGATCAACTTCCCCTTTTATCTTTCACCACTCTCTTCAGTCAACATTCCATCTTCAGAAGGAATTCAGATCCCAAAATTCATTTTTTTGTTTTGATAACCTCAAAATATCAAATTGTGCACAGTTCTAATTTCCTGACCCCTTAGTTGATTTAAAAACCTGAAGCATGTTTTAATATCCATGTTTAACATGCATTAAAGTTTTAAAAACTTATTTGAATAATTTAAAGATGTTTGCTAAATTTTTTTTCTTTGGAAACCAATGTCTGTTGTGACTGTTTTCCAGAAGTAACAGGTTTTTTTTTTTTTTTCTTATCTAAACTAAAATTTTCAATCCTTAACTATACTGAACAAACACACTATGTTTACACAATATTCTCTAACCATGATTCAGTCCTAAAGAAGTGGATTTGAATTTAAATCCAAATAAGAACATAAGCATGACTGTTAAAACAAATTATACCACTCTTTTCTGCACATTCAAGAATATATGCAGAGTATTATCTCACAACAGTCAACAAGCACATGCACATATGGAATTTCAAACAAACTATATATAGTTATGTTGCTTCTAAAAGAAAGAACAGAGAGTTATTATTTGCCTCAGTTTAAATTATCTTATTCAATAGTATTTTGAATTAAACTTTAAAGTTTTGCAGATTTTGTTAGCATGGTTTTAAACAAAGAAATTGTTTTTAAGATAGAAAATTTACTCACAAGCATTAACAAGAAAATAGGTTTCAGGAGGGAAAGTTGCTCACCTGATTTTTTTTTTTTTTTAGACTTAATTCATGGGTAAACAATCTGGTATGAATTCCTAAGCTTATCAGAGATTATATGATGAGGATTTGGGATTTGGTTACACTATCTTTTTTTTTCTCTTTTAACTCTGTAACTTACAGAGATGATATCAGATATGCACCCAACAATATTCACATATATACTATCAATTCATGTCTAAACAAAACATGCAAGCATCACACAATGGATTCATGCATCAGATTCATCAAGCAATACGCAGCAAACACCAAAGAAACACCACAAAGCAGATCATACACATATCAACTTAAAGAGTTTAGAAAAGTGGTTTGCTCACCTTGCTTAAGAAGGAACAGAGAACCCAAGCCTTTGAACTGGAATCTGGAACATGCAATTCTTCTTAAACTTCTCTGCCTTTTATCTTTGTTTTGGTCATTATTTCCTCAGGACAAAAATACTAGAGTTAATTATTATTTTTATTGCTTCAGATTTTACATTTTTAAATTATGGTTTTAATTGAATTTACCTTAGTTGTTCTGCATTTGATTTTAATGTGATTGTAATCTGCAGCTCCAGGTTGAAGACTTTGCTTTGCCATATTCCAGATTTTGTTGTTTCATGCTGAGTTGCACTGGGTTGCATTATGAATTTGATCTCAGGTTTGTTTTTAGAAAACACTGCACTGTTTTCTTGCTAACCAAAGCCTGAAGCACTATCAATTTGAAAGATGGAATTATAGCTTGAACTTGTTTTTGCTTTCCAGGTTGAATTCAGTTCAAAAAATTTTTTTAAGAGAGGTTGCTTAGATCTGCCTCTGGTTTTGCTTCAGATCTTTGATTAGTTGAGTTTCCAGGCTTTGAGATTTTTTTTTCATTTGAGATTTCTTTTGTAGTTTCTGGTTTGTGGATTGAATGAAGATGAAGGGATATTGAAACTTGGTTATTTCTCTTTCTTCATGCATGTTCATTTATTTTTCTCTCTTTCTTTATTTTTTTTTCTGTGCTTTCCATTTCGAGCTGAGCAAAGATGGGCTTGATGAATATGGATTGAGATAGGTTCAGCTTTATGATGTTGAAATGTGTGAGGCAAATCTCTTTTCTACTATTCCATTTAGATTTTCCAAGATGTGCTATGATTACTTATGGGGAAATGAAAGGCTTCTTGTATTTTTAAATTTGATTATTTAAAAAAAATGATGATGCCATTAGTATATGTGCATGTATAAGATCTTAAAGTATGTATTTGTTTATACTTTGTAAATAAATGTATTTGTTTATTCATTTGTATGTGTATGTACATGTTCAATGCTAAAAGAATTTAGTCAACATTTATATATATATATATACATATATTATATCTTAATAATTTTTTTTTTTAAATGCTACTCATTTTTAAAACACTCATTTTAAATTTAAATTTCAATCTTAAACTTGAAATACAACATTTGTATTTATTTTACTTTTACAAAATTTTAAAAAGAAATGAATTTATAACAATTTGTACACTCAACAAATAAATCACACATAAATATACATTTCTTAGTTTATGGTGCTTTTGTAAACTTATTTTATTACATCAATTTTATTACAATACATTTATTAAATTCCAAAAGGTAAGTATTTCATATTCATTCTTGTTTTTAAATTTTTAAACTCAAGTCATTGTACCAATCATATTTTTTTTTTTATTAATTCATGAATTCTATTTTTAATGTTTAATATACAAATCATATTCAACTCCTTAGTTTAAATTATTTTATAGATTCTATTTTTAAATCTTTTAATTTAGCTCACATATTAATATAAATATATTTTATACATCTTATTTTTAAATTCAATATTTGTTTATAAAATACTTATTCATAAATCTTAAACCAATCCTACTTTATAAGCTAAATTTTTTTATTCTAGAAATTATCCTATTAATTCATAAATAAATTAGCAATTTACCTTCAAAAATTAATTTAATTGCCAATTTAAACTTGATAAATTTCAGGAATGTTACAGATTTCCCCCCTTAAAAGAATTTCGTCCTCGAAATTGCAAAGAAGACGAGAAAGAAAAGATGATAGATAAAGAAATGATTGATCAGATCAGAATCGAATATTTATTCTGCATTTGGTTTCCCAAATCAGAATATCAACAATATGAGAACAAACTCATACAATATTACACAAAATATTCGGGTCCACCGGTCTACGAATATGCAATGACATTGATTAGTTCGAAGAGATAACTAATCGTCCGTAGAATATATCGGATCCCAGAGAATAGATAGATGGATCAAATCTTCATATTAGTTAACCAATTTATTCAATTTAAAATTTTTCCATTTATTTAAAATTTTCAAATTTCAAATTCATTAAAGTTTAGAACGAAAAGTTGATAAGAAACGGATGAAGATACGAAGTAAGGATTTTCTACAACGAGTCGTAAGGTCATCATCACACCGAAACTTCTTTCTGGAGCAGCTACGAAGCAATCAAAGAATTTGAAATCGAATCAAAGGAGATTGATAGAGAAAAGTTGTTTCCACTGTTGCAGGGTATCGACCATTTGTAGTCGTATTCCCCTGTCCCCTATCTCGTTCTCTTCTCGCACTCATACTTACTATCAGTGGATAGTAAGAGAATTTACTGAGGCACTCGAACAGATATCTTAGGGATATACTCATTCTAGGGTATGCTTCATCCTATCTCTAATGAGTTACTTAATGTGTTATACTCCTGAGCTAAGGTTTTAACCATCAGCTCTGATACCAATTATAAAGAACCTCATTTCCGTCAGCAGTAACCGGTAGGCTTTTCAACCATCCCAGCCCCACCGTGGCTTACACTGGTACCCCAGACCTTGCTTTTACGGCCAGCCTCTCGACTGTCACGGCTTACGCCTAACCAACCCCGTAAAGAGGACGTGTAGGGGTAAGAGTCTCCCGTTCGCCACCTAACGCAAAGCGAGAACCCCCCATCACGTTTCACCTAGATAAGCAAGTCTGGTCCGGGTTCGAACAGAACCGAAGGCACTTCCGAAGAAGCCCTTGCAAATCCGGGTATCCACAATCCCGATCGGACTTCCCATCACTAAGGGAAAACTCTATACCGGAGCAACTCAGTGCAGAGTCAATCAATAGGTTATCCTATCGTTCTCACAAATACCCGGTCTTCACCACCGGTCTTCAATTGCTATCCATAACGTCGTATCACTATTCGGAATGGGTTATATGACACAAGGTCCTCTCCCGGCTAAACCGAATAGTAAGCGCCATATTTTAAAACATATGGATATGGGATTTTAGTTAAGTCACAACTTATAAAAATCCAAAACTTTTCTTTCAAATGGTTAAACAAATTACCATTTTTAAATCTTTTAAACAAAAAGATTTATTTCACAAAGTTTCACCCAGTTTCACAAAGATCTATCCATAGATTTCAAAAACAATTCCCATTCAATTTGGATTAACCCAATTTATAATCTTTAAAATTAAAGATTTATAGCTTTCAAACCCATTTCCAAAGATTTATCTATAATTTGGAAACCATTTCATTTTAGACTTGAAGTCCTTTTAACACCAATTGGAAATTCATTTCTTATGTGAAAGCTTTATTATTTGAAAACAAATAGTTTTCGTTTTAGAAAAATCCAATTTATACAAGTTGAATCTTGGCTTGAATTTAAATTCCAAAACACCACCTTTAAAATGGTTTAAAAACCCATATAAACCCATTTATAAGTTGAATACCCTTTTTAAACCTTAGTTTCCAAATTTTAGAATTCAATTTCAAATATTGAATTCAAATTTAAATCCAATTACCTAAATTTTCAAAACTTAATCAAGTTATTTAAAAATAACTATTTTCAAAAGCTTCAATTCTAGTTCAAAAACTATTTTGGATTTAAAAATTCAATTTTAAAACAATTTCAAAATCCGTGACTTAACTAATTTCCACGTGCAATCCATATTTGTGTGTGTATAAGTGTGGTCTAGGGGTTTTACACAATAAGAGTGCCACATCATCAATCAGCACAGATTCAATCATTACAATTCGATGTGGATTTCGGATAATCAAATGGAATCCGACTCCCTGTCGCATCGAAATCCAAATGTCGTTTTACGGGTCAAGGGTTTGCATGCACATATAACAACATATACATCACAGATATAACAACTTAGCACAAAGCAATACATAGCATCACCTCATATATCAAATATATCAATCCATCACAAAACATTCAATAATAATCAAACATCTTGAGTTAAGATGAATAAATTTGCGTGGTTTTAAATTTATCAACCACATAATTACTTTCATTGGTAATCTTTAATCAATGATTAATTATCATTTATTACCATTGATTAAGTCTTAATCACCTTCATTAATTAATTAATTAATTTTTCTTTAAATTAATTAACCTTCGAACATTTGATTAATAAATCTTTAATCATAAATTATCCATACTTAATTACTTTAACATGTAATTAATCACTTAATTAATTATTCTTAACTATTTTATTCATTAATCATTAATCAAATAATTTAAACCTTTAACTAATTATTAATCAATTCTTCAATTAATAACTCAAATGATTAACTCTTAATCACATTACTTAATTACTTTTAATAAAGTATTTATCCTTTACTTAATTACCTTTAGTAATTAATCACTTAATTACTTCCCTAAGTATTATATTAGATTAATCCAAAGTGATTATCTTAATTAATCATCTTTTAATTACTTAATTAACTAAGTAACTTAATCATTTAAAATTAATTTAATGATTCTTAACTTATTATATTAAAAGATTCTTAATTAAGAAAACATCATCTTAATTAAATCATTTATGAACAAATAAAACTTGATAATTAAAAATGATTCAATTATCTCAATTATCTTTACAAATTTAATTATGTTTAATTAAATCAAATTCAAAATAACTAATAATAATCTTTAGTACAATTGATTATCAAATTCTAAATCATTAAACTTAATTTAAATAAAATATAATATTTAGAAATCAATTAAATTTAAACATATTTTAAATTGAACTTTTAAAATTTTTAAAACCTTTCCAAATTTATTTAATAAAGTTTAATATAAACTTTATTTCAAATCTACTTACTTTATTTTAACTTTTCAATTAAAAGTTAAACTTATCATGATTTTATTTCAATACTTAAAGGAAAGAATTTTTTTTCAAAAATTTAAACCTTTATTTGAAATCAAATTCATATTTAAATTTTACTTAAAACATTTCTGTCCAATTTTTAAAAAATTTCAAAACTGTTTTGAATTTAAACTCATTTCAAAACAAAACTGAAATCACACTCAAAAACTTGATTTCAAAACAACTTTTAAATCTTGCTTAAAATCTAAATGTTTCATTTTAAAACCTTGAAATTCAAACTTAATTCCAATTCAAATCTACACCTAAATTTGAATCTTGTTTTTAAACATTGAATTCTCTTTTAAATTTTTAAAAGAACAAAACTGTTTTAAATATAAAAACCTGGATTCAAAACCTGAAAACTACATTTTACTGTTTCCAGATTTAAATTTAAATTCTACCTAAATTTAAATCTATCATTTTAGATTTTTCAATACAAAGGCTTACCTTGAATTTCATTCAAACCTATACTTTATTTTAAAACAATGCTTTTAAACATTTAAATTTTCCAGATTTTAAAAAGAACTCAACTCTCAGGTCTGCAACCTGTAAATAACTAACCCGAGACTTCCCTCAAGTTACTTCGGGATAAAACTCCATTCACTTCGAGTCACAACAGTAAATACCCGAGGTTCACTCCGAGTCTCCCAAAACCCTGCACACCAAGCTTTCACCAGTGACCAATTTCTACTGTGCAAATGCACCACCACCCCGGCGACTTCCAGCAATCTTCACCTAACTCTCCAAGAAGCAAATCAATCCCTTAACATGATAACCATCATCAACATAATTCTCTGCAGCTTGATAATCAGATTCAAGAAAAAAAAACATCAACCTGAAAAAGCTTCAACCCACACATGCCAACCCTGAAAAAAAAAACCACTGTCTTCACTTCAACCCAATGATCAACTTCCCCTTTTATCTTTCACCACTCTCTTCAGTCAACATTCCATCTTCAGAAGGAATTCAGATCCCAAAATTCATTTTTTTGTTTTGATAACCTCAAAATATCAAATTGTGCACAGTTCTAATTTCCTGACCCCTTAGTTGATTTAAAAACCTGAAGCATGTTTTAATATCCATGTTTAACATGCATTAAAGTTTTAAAAACTTATTTGAATAATTTAAAGATGTTTGCTAAATTTTTTTTCTTTGGAAACCAATGTCTGTTGTGACTGTTTTCCAGAAGTAACAGGTTTTTTTTTTTTTTTCTTATCTAAACTAAAATTTTCAATCCTTAACTATACTGAACAAACACACTATGTTTACACAATATTCTCTAACCATGATTCAGTCCTAAAGAAGTGGATTTGAATTTAAATCCAAATAAGAACATAAGCATGACTGTTAAAACAAATTATACCACTCTTTTCTGCACATTCAAGAATATATGCAGAGTATTATCTCACAACAGTCAACAAGCACATGCACATATGGAATTTCAAACAAACTATATATAGTTATGTTGCTTCTAAAAGAAAGAACAGAGAGTTATTATTTGCCTCAGTTTAAATTATCTTATTCAATAGTATTTTGAATTAAACTTTAAAGTTTTGCAGATTTTGTTAGCATGGTTTTAAACAAAGAAATTGTTTTTAAGATAGAAAATTTACTCACAAGCATTAACAAGAAAATAGGTTTCAGGAGGGAAAGTTGCTCACCTGATTTTTTTTTTTTTTTAGACTTAATTCATGGGTAAACAATCTGGTATGAATTCCTAAGCTTATCAGAGATTATATGATGAGGATTTGGGATTTGGTTACACTATCTTTTTTTTTCTCTTTTAACTCTGTAACTTACAGAGATGATATCAGATATGCACCCAACAATATTCACATATATACTATCAATTCATGTCTAAACAAAACATGCAAGCATCACACAATGGATTCATGCATCAGATTCATCAAGCAATACGCAGCAAACACCAAAGAAACACCACAAAGCAGATCATACACATATCAACTTAAAGAGTTTAGAAAAGTGGTTTGCTCACCTTGCTTAAGAAGGAACAGAGAACCCAAGCCTTTGAACTGGAATCTGGAACATGCAATTCTTCTTAAACTTCTCTGCCTTTTATCTTTGTTTTGGTCATTATTTCCTCAGGACAAAAATACTAGAGTTAATTATTATTTTTATTGCTTCAGATTTTACATTTTTAAATTATGGTTTTAATTGAATTTACCTTAGTTGTTCTGCATTTGATTTTAATGTGATTGTAATCTGCAGCTCCAGGTTGAAGACTTTGCTTTGCCATATTCCAGATTTTGTTGTTTCATGCTGAGTTGCACTGGGTTGCATTATGAATTTGATCTCAGGTTTGTTTTTAGAAAACACTGCACTGTTTTCTTGCTAACCAAAGCCTGAAGCACTATCAATTTGAAAGATGGAATTATAGCTTGAACTTGTTTTTGCTTTCCAGGTTGAATTCAGTTCAAAAAAATTTTTTAAGAGAGGTTGCTTAGATCTGCCTCTGGTTTTGCTTCAGATCTTTGATTAGTTGAGTTTCCAGGCTTTGAGATTTTTTTTTCATTTGAGATTTCTTTTGTAGTTTCTGGTTTGTGGATTGAATGAAGATGAAGGGATATTGAAACTTGGTTATTTCTCTTTCTTCATGCATGTTCATTTATTTTTCTCTCTTTCTTTATTTTTTTTTCTGTGCTTTCCATTTCGAGCTGAGCAAAGATGGGCTTGATGAATATGGATTGAGATAGGTTCAGCTTTATGATGTTGAAATGTGTGAGGCAAATCTCTTTTCTACTATTCCATTTAGATTTTCCAAGATGTGCTATGATTACTTATGGGGAAATGAAAGGCTTCTTGTATTTTTAAATTTGATTATTTAAAAAAAATGATGATGCCATTAGTATATGTGCATGTATAAGATCTTAAAGTATGTATTTGTTTATACTTTGTAAATAAATGTATTTGTTTATTCATTTGTATGTGTATGTACATGTTCAATGCTAAAAGAATTTAGTCAACATTTATATATATATATATACATATATTATATCTTAATAATTTTTTTTTTTAAATGCTACTCATTTTTAAAACACTCATTTTAAATTTAAATTTCAATCTTAAACTTGAAATACAACATTTGTATTTATTTTACTTTTACAAAATTTTAAAAAGAAATGAATTTATAACAATTTGTACACTCAACAAATAAATCACACATAAATATACATTTCTTAGTTTATGGTGCTTTTGTAAACTTATTTTATTACATCAATTTTATTACAATACATTTATTAAATTCCAAAAGGTAAGTATTTCATATTCATTCTTGTTTTTAAATTTTTAAACTCAAGTCATTGTACCAATCATATTTTTTTTTTTATTAATTCATGAATTCTATTTTTAATGTTTAATATACAAATCATATTCAACTCCTTAGTTTAAATTATTTTATAGATTCTATTTTTAAATCTTTTAATTTAGCTCACATATTAATATAAATATATTTTATACATCTTATTTTTAAATTCAATATTTGTTTATAAAATACTTATTCATAAATCTTAAACCAATCCTACTTTATAAGCTAAATTTTTTTATTCTAGAAATTATCCTATTAATTCATAAATAAATTAGCAATTTACCTTCAAAAATTAATTTAATTGCCAATTTAAACTTGATAAATTTCAGGAATGTTACATAAAGCTTCTTCAACCTGACCATCTTTTTCACATCTTGAATTTTTCGGTCAAACTTGACACCAAAAAGGCAAAGATGTAGATATGCAACAGATAAGCATGGTGATGCATCAAGGAGATTAGACTTAGCAATACTTGAAGAATGAACTAAAGAAGTAGTGGTCAATGCTTAAGAAGACGGAATTTCCCATTGAACAATAATTTGAGCACTAGTGCACAGAGGAACAGTAGAAACTCTCAGTGCATGGAGGAATGAAGGATGCCGTAGGCCCATGACGTTCGGAGGAATCCTTATGTTATTTATGCACATCGCAAGAAAAGTCTCCACCAGATTCTCTCTTCCTCTTTATTCTTTCTTCTTCAGTCTCAAGACGTTATCTTTTACCCATATGGGCCTCATCATGCTCGTGATCATTCCTTTTTGTCTTTTTTCATCTATCCTGTAATGGCAAGGTGGATGAGGTTTAGCGGTAAGCTTCCTGTACTCGCCTCTGTTGCAAGAGAGAGCTCTGTACCTACCAAAAGCCAAAGAACCTGAAATAAGAAGGAAAAATTTATATGTACTGAAGTTATGGAAGTCAAGTTTATGCAGGAATGAGCGTTTGTGGTCTTAAGTGAAGTGTATGACGCCGATCACCTCCTAATTACTCTATATACTATGTATACATAAGCGTAAGGATGAAGTCTCTCACCTTTGATGATACTTATCCTCATAGGAAAATTGAATTCAAAACCTGCTTCACTAATGATGTCGCTAAATGTAAAATTGATCTCGTTCAGGTTTTCCAAATTGACGATAATATTGCTGAAGGGACAAGATCTAGCTATATTCTCTTTAGTATCTGTAGCAACTTGGTCACCGGCTTCTCTAAGACTTTCGGTAATTATGTGTTTTGGAGGAGGCGAGTAGGAGAGAGAAGGGCTCATGTTGGGTAATTCACAAAATAATTCATCCCCTTCCTCGCTATCGTGATAGTCGTTATCACCGTCACTAGCACTGCCATCCTCTTCTCTAATGGTCGGCTCCTTTCCTTCTCTTCTCACAAATCCTATATCTTCCTTCAGGATCATAGGCATTATAGCATCTTCACCCTCATCTCTAGGGGCATCACCTCCAATCGACTCATTAGTCTCTCTACCAACATCTTCCTCAATGTGCTCTTCACCCAATGCACCCTCTTCTTCCCCTTGAGAATTCTTATAGAAGCTACGAGTAGGGGTATTATAATGTGTATGTAATCTAGAATTAATTTGTGTTGAGGAATTAGTATCAACAATCCTTCAAGGATGAAGCAGTCCATACTCTTGTAAGTTATCGTTCATCAGAAGGAACTTCATGGTATGGTAATTTTCTTAAACTGCCTTTAAGTCATTAAGAATTCTCCAATGTTCCCTTTATTATCGCTTCTCAAAAGGCCTGTAGGAAGCGTACAGTAAGTTTAAAACTCAGAGTCAAAGATTATGGGATAAGAGAGATCGATCGAAAGAAGCCTACTTCCTCTTAACTAGAGACGATTGAATCCCTCTGGGTAGCATATAAAGAAGTATTCATTCTTGAAATAAGAATGTTTACTATGAAACTTCTTGATACCACATCAAGAAGGATGGACAGTCCTTCTTTCTCTTGAACTTTAAAAGGTAAGTGAGTTTGTTGAATCGTGGAGGCCGATCTTATATTTGCATGAAAAGGACATATAACAAATTCAATAAAACATGCCCGTTCGGATGAACTTGAAATAGAGTAAGCTCGATCTCTTACAGAAATTTCATCAGGAAAGAATTAAAAGGTGGGATGGAACCACCAAAGCACATGTAGCGACTATAAGCCGTATAGCCAAGTAGGGGATTATGAGCGGATTCATCTTTGGCTGGCAAACAAACATTTTCTTTCGAAATGCCATATTGTAAACAAATATTACCAAGTGATTTCGCTGTCAAGGTAGTAGCCACCTACTTCGACAGATTAGTCCGAACCTGCAACCCCGGAGGGAATGGACATGATACTGGATGAACTAGCACCTATTTGCTTTAGAACTCATAACTTGAAGGCTGGTCAATTTCGATTGGAACTGACGATGAAACCAAAGCAATATAGGATGTAGCTTCAGAAAGAGTGGACGGCACTTCATCGAGCTTTAGCGGGGATGATCAGTTAGTCATTCTAAATGGGAAAACTTGGTGTTCAACATGGTCAAGTATGTTAAATTTAGAATATGAGTACCCATGTGATCAACTCTTGGAATCAAAAAGAAGTCGACATGTATGGACCAATTGGATTTTGAATGTTGACCGGGGCATATGCAATGTGTTATCTAATGAGTCCAGTGTCCCGAACACTATAAACAGACCATCCTGTGTAGATAGCTCGCTTGCGTTCAAAAAACCACTCGCATCACTATTTAGAATTGTTTGAATTGGAACTTAACCATTATTGATGAAAATCGACAACGGATCCATTGTATGGGGTGAGACAGAGAGGTTTTGTTTTAAAGATCGTTGGAAGATTAGAAATGGAAAAGTAGTACAATAAAATCTTTCAATATGCTCGAATTCAAAGTAAATCGTCATATTGGAGTCTATTCGACGATCGATACTTTGCCAATTTCATGGAAAAGATAATTGAAGCCGAAGAGTCAAACTACTCTCTAGGATCATACTCATTCAACCGAAGCAAACCCTAACTTCACCATCAATTGGACACGTTTAAAAACCAAATTTTCATCTCTAAGTTGAAATCAGCCGGGCTAAGATCATCTTCCCTAACGCCATCTCTTGCAATCCACCAATGCCTACCTTTGAATCGAATCAAAATACTACTCGGCACTAATGGCTTTAAGTTTAAATCGGGTCCAAGACTTCAAGAAGCAAATTTGGAAATGATGGGTTAATTAACATCGACGAGTGGTCAGGAAGAGAAACGACATGTGATGGTGGAGCGGAAATAGGTCAATGGCAATCACAATTTTGGGTTGGTGATAACTCGATAGTGGAATCCTCGGCAAAAAATAATAGGAGAATAAGGAAATGTGAATAGAAATTAACATATGATGAAAATTTGAAATTTTTTTAAGTTAACATGTCAGTACCTACATGTTCAAGTCGATACCGACATGTTATATCTCCCTCAATTTTGATCAAATTCATTACAATAAACCTATTCAATAACTTAAAGTAGCATGTGGATTCCGATATGCAAATTACATCGCCAATGCAGAGAAGAGTAAATTAAGTTCAAAATAAAGAAGACAGTTAATAGAAATCAACTAATCAAAGCTAGATAAAAGCAATGTCTTGAGACGACATTCAAACAATTAACTGAAATACGCAGAATAACAGTCTAAGCCTTGTTTCAATCTAGAGCACACTATTGTTCAATGAAAGCATATTTTAGGGGGTGAATTTTAACTGAGTTTTTAACAAAGTATAAGACGATTGAAATTAGAACATCGAAAGAGAGATGAAATGACTTGAAATCTTAGAGGTACGCATAAATGAGGCAAAGAAACATCTTTGAGAAAAATCACTCAAAAATACACTAAGAGGATAGCTCGGGACTAACCTATTCATGTTGGTGCCGACTTATTTTGCTACACGTCTAAGCTCTCTATTTTCACGTAAGTCATTCTCTATCTCTTCCATGTGTGCATAAGTGATTTCCAAGGGTATCAAATGACTATTACAAGAGTTTAAGATTTAACAGCTAAAACAGCAGAGTAAACGAAATAATGAAAGAACAATCATCCAAAACAACCAAAGATCGATGAAACCAACATAGGACACCTCAAAATATAGAATAAAAAGGAGTGCAAAAGAGTTTGACCAAATTGACGCAACACAACATGTCGTCAACGACATGTACAAGTCGGTATCGACATGTTTTTTCATGTCGGTGGGTCCTACGATTTTGCATACTTCTTCAGGCCGTTCGGACTCTGCTCCTACTCAACTTTTGGCCTAACACAATAGTTTCCCCTAAATGTACAATCAATGGAGCAATCAAAAGAAGATCAGATTTTACTTCTGCCATCACTACACTGAAGTTTTGTCTCCTCTTCATCTTCTATCTCCATACAATGCAACAAGATGACTACTTTGGGCAATTCTAGGACTTAGAATATGTCTAACCCCCGTACTTCTGACTTATTCTCTTTCAATTCCCTTGTTATATCAAACGAACTCATCAAATCTTTAAGCAACAAAGCTATAAAGTGGATGTAGGCCATAAATTAGAACATCAAAACAGAGATGAAATGACTTGAAATCTTAGAGGTACACATAGATTGGGCAAAGACACATCTCAGAGAAAAATCACTCAAAAATACACTAAGAGGAGAGCTCAGGACAGACCTATTCATGTGGGTGCCGACTTATTTTTCTGCACGTCTAACCTCTCTAATTTTACATAAGTCATACTCTATTTCTTCCATGTGTGCTCAAGTGATTTCCAAGGGTTTCAAATGACCTATTACAAGAGTTGAAGATTTAACAGCCAAAACAGCAGAGCAAACCAAACAATGAAAGAACAATCATCCAAAACAACCAACGATCGATGAAACCAACATGAGACACCTCAAAATAGATAAAGAAAAAGAGTGCAAAAGAGTTTGACCAAATTGGAGCAATACATCATGTCGTCAAGGACATGAATAAGTCGGTACCGACATGTTTGTTTAAGTCGCTAGGTCCTACGATTTTTCATACTTCTTCAGGCCGATATTCGGACTCTACTATAACTCAACTTTTGGCCTAACACAATTGTTTCCCCTAAATATACAAACCATAGAGTAATTAAAAGAGGATCGAATTTGACTTCTGCCGTCACTACGTGGATGTTTTGCCTCCTCTTTATCTTCTATCTCCACACAATACAACAAGATGACTACTTTAGGCAATTCTAGGGCTTAGAATATGTCTAATCCCCATACTTCCAACTTATTCTCTTCCAATTCCCTTGTAATATCAAACAAACTACATCAACTCTATAAGCATCAAAGCTATAAAGTGGACATAGGACATAAATTGCCAAACCATTATAAAATCTCATGTCTATCTACAATATTTATGTTATTCACCTATTATTTCAACTGTTATCTACTAGATCTAGGCCTTATAGGTTCCCTACAATCCGTTCTTAGGAGTTGATCCATTTTTTTCATCAACAATATATATGCATATGATTTTGTGTGTATATACTTAATATTGTATGTATATAACGAATGTTTAAGCTAATACGTACCTTCGAAATATTGACATAGTTAGGATAATGATCCGCCCTTTTGCAGCAACTCTAGTGAGTGTGTATATACATCTTTGTCCACTTCTCTTGTTATCTGTACACCTTGACATTGAAGCTCCTCAATCCTAGCTCAGTATTTTTCCTATTTTGCATTTTATATATTCATTAAAATATTATACATACGTATACATATACATATTATGTAGATGAAGTTTTCTAGATAACATACCGCAAACTTAGTGGAAGCATCATCTATCCAACTCTTGGTAGTGGACCCATTCAATGACTCGGTCTTTCCAACAATAGAGTTGCCAAGATGTAGTCTCCCTATGCCGCTCTTTGTGTTGAAATTTAAATTAAGTACACTATCATTTTTAGTCTATTTTAATTTACTTAAAATTTTAAATAATGTTAACAAATAAATATGTACCAGATCATTACGATGATCTACGTATGTTCTGGAGCCACCTATATGCAGTCTAGGATTTCCATTCTTACTTTGGCATTCTATTTAGTTGTTTTCTTGAATTCCTCCATCTCCTATTGCTGCAATAACTACTTGTATATCTCCTGGCCAAGGGATGGAAGCTTCTTGCCACAATTACAGACAATAAATG
This sequence comes from Allium cepa, assembly GCA_030765085.1. Lineage (NCBI taxonomy): Eukaryota > Viridiplantae > Streptophyta > Magnoliopsida > Asparagales > Amaryllidaceae > Allium > Allium cepa. The sequence continues at coordinate 678,431,474 of CM060929.1, forward strand.
TCCACTCATAGTATTTTTTGGATGCCGGGACCACCCAAGCCTGTCTCGTTAGCTCTTCATGAGCACCCTCTTTTCAACAGAATTTTCTCCATTAATGAAATTTCATAATATTATGAACCACAAGATATACATATTCATATAGTGTGTGGTATAGTAAAATTAATTTGCCATAAATTCTTTGAACATGTCTTTCTTCACTTCATCAGGAATGTCACTAAATTTAGGCTAGAATGTCGTGGTCCATGCAAGCAAGTTATTATGGCTCGGATGGGGCAACGCTAGTGAAATCATACCTATACATACATACATACATACATATATATATATATATGTGTGTGTGTCTGCATGTATGAATATTAAATTAGTAAAGTATTGTGTACATGTGTATATGTATGTCTGTGTACATGTATGTGAGTGTATATGTATGTATGTATCGGTATGAATGTGTGAGTGAATATATATTCAAACAAGCAATTACTCACCCCAATCCTCATTCCCTCAGGATGACATCAAGTCAGTGGACGAAGGTGGAATAGTCCATCTTGGATACATAAGTGGATAGACCGATAACATCAACTGGAGCATTAATAAAATCATCGACAGTTTGAATAAACGAATCATATGTGCATCGATGTCATCATGCTCTGATGAGGGGGAGCCACTCTAACCTGATGATGATAAGCCACCAATGTATTAGCAGCATCAACTAGAGACATTTTTATAATAATACATATATAGATGTATACAATATGAAAAGAACGATAACTCCGTCTTATATTATATATGGTTGATAATCAATCAATTTTTACATTCAGTATCCTTAACTTATAGACGATTTGCATCCAATGGAATATTTTCAACCGAGGGAAAACACTACACCTATTATTTAGTAGTATAATCAACAATTAATGTTTGTCTCTTCCTAGAATTTCAAAATATTCCCATTTTATTCTTGAATTCACAGGAAAGAGAGAAAAATAGAATGTTGGTTATACTATTGCAAAAGGATAAGCGTGCTTTCTTTGGATTGGAAATATTTTTTTTGGATGTAAATCGCCTACAAATTGAGGATATAAGTGTAAAAATCAATTGATTATTAACAAACTATAATATGAAGATGATGATATGGATGCATATAATCTAACATATAATCATCTTCAACTAGATCAATGTGTATAAGCACAAAATAAATATAATTGTACATTTACTTGGCATGACAAACTAAGAAAAATGAAAATAATGTGCATATAAAAAAATGATCTTTAAATAAATTATACATAAGCTGCCAATTGTCAACATCATTATCAATATCACCATTTACATTATCATTATCATTTCCTTGTTCATTTACTTTGACATCATCCTCACCATCATCAAACTCGATATCTTCATCTAGTTTAACTTTATCAAATACTTCAATGTTATGTGGCGCTATATCACTAGCATCTTTTGTAATTTGGAGTATTTTATTGTCCTTCAGATCATTTTTCTATGGCCTATCTTTGGTTGTGATCATATCCCCGTTGAATAACCATTTAAATTTCGTTTTAATTATAGCCCACCAATTTTCCTTATCGTTGTTCATCATGGGATAAGGCGCATAATAAACTTATGTTGCTTGCACTGCTAGCAAAAGTAGATTGTTTCCTTTATATCACATTTTACGGTTCACCTCAGCAAGAGGATAATCTTTATGCATACGACGTACTCCTACGTCAGAAGTAATATCAAACCAATTACATTTGAATAAAAATGTTTTAAGCTTTGGTATTGCAGAATAAGTGAGTTTAATTATTTCATGTAGCATTCTATAATAATCTTGAAAATCATTACCATGTTCATCGCCTTTAACACATAACTCACTATTATAAGTTATTTTACTGGCTTCAAACTCCTTTGTGTGAAATTTAAAGCAGTTTACATACATGGTTGAGCATTTTATGTATTTCCTTATTGGACCAAACATAAGAGTTTTATAACAAATATTACTGGTTTCATTACCAACAACCTATCACATTAAAGTAATATATATTAGTATACATAATAATTAAACTATGTCATACTAAGTTTATAAAATTATATACCTTTACATATTTTTGAAAACAAGCCTCTAATCCTTTATTGGGTCGAACCCATGGATTTTGTTTCTCAAATTAACTATCAAACAATTGATATTGTTAAGCTAAACATGATTATGTTGTAAAACATAGTAATGACAATAAATAAAAATAATATAGTTTTACATAATAAGATCTGATAATTCTTCACAATTAAGACGCATCATTGTTCTATCTATGACAAACTCTTTAAGCATTTGAAAACTTCTATCCATCCATTTACACGAAGGACATCTAAGTTTTCATAAAATGAGAAGATAAATATAAAATGACTCACCCATAGCATCATCATTATAAGGAACAATGTTACAATTCAGCTTAAGATTGTCTTTGAAGTAAAAAATGAAAAATGTAAGCGTTTCTAGAACAATGTATGCTTGACATATTGAACCTTAATTGTGTGCCTTTCGTTTTACCTTTTTTAAGGTGAGGTAACTTCATATCAAAAAATTATACATTTAATACATTGATTTCAAAAAAGAATACATAACTCCTAATTATATTTTACATACCACTCAAAAGGATACATCCATCTGTATTGCACTGGTCCTTGCATTTGAGCTTTAGTTGGTAGATATATAGGAAGATATTGTAATCCAACTTTAAGACCAAGCAGCTTTCAAAAGAATTTGGATGTCAGGACGAAGAAAAAACGGTTCATAGATTTGAAAGTACACTTGGAAGGGAAATAGAAGAGGCGTCATGAAGTTAGGGTGCAAAATTTGGCTTAGGAAGTGTTTGGTATCGACCTCTTTTCAGGTTAGTTGGGATATGATTTCCTACACTCTGGACACTCTTGGCACGTCGATCAATTATTGGTCGGATAAAGTGTTCCCGGTGGGGCGAATTTCTAAAGGACTAGTTGAATAACTCCAAAAATCTTTGTAGAGAAGGACAAGCACTAGACTTGTCAGAGCCTCTCGATAACAACCAATTTCCAAGGAAAAATTACTCAAAACAGATGATACAAAACTATAGGGCAAGATATAAGAGAGACGAAGGATTAACAATTAGACAATCAAATCGATACAGATCTGATTCTGGTTGGTATCGATATGATTTTATAGCAAAGGGGACCTTGTCTCTCCTCCTACTTTCTTGGATCTGAAGTTTGAATTAGTATATCTTGATCTAGTTAATTTTTTGGGCGGCTCCTCTATAAATAACAAGCCTATAACTAAATTTAGAGGGCTTTTGGCTATTGTATTCTTCATCTTCTTTATTTACTAGTGTTTTTGGCTAAGGAGGCTACTTGTTATTGCTTTTGGCTATTTTGAACTGTAAATCCCTTCAATTTGTTATAGAAACATTCCATAAAAAAATTAAAGTGGATATAGATCTCAAGTTAGCCAAACCTTTAATGACCCGAAAATTTAACACTGTTATTATTAAAGTAATTAAAAATGAATTTTTAATAGAAGAGTGAATTGGTATCGTATTTATAACAAATGCGAAGGTCTTTCTAAGCTGACCTATTTGATATATAATTTTGGTATATTTGAAGTTAGGGTTTGCGAAATTGTGGTGTTGTAGTGTTTAACAACCTATATAGCTATTTCGGATCAAACTAGATATGCAGCCCCTAACCCTGCCTAACGACTATAAAAGCGTGGCTATGAAGCCCTATCCATCGTCTCCATTCTTTGTTTTTTCTCTATCCCAAAATTTCTTAATTACTAGCTCATCCTGATCAGCACATTAATTAAAAAGAGATTAAAATCATAATTTGCAAATCCTACATATTATATATGGATTTAAAGCTCTCGATAAGAAGTGGCATATGAGATTTATTTGTCCATGTGATGCTCCAGTTGACCTAAAATTTGTTGAATATGCTAGTATATGATTTTTGTTTGATAAAACTATATATATATATATATATATATATATATATATATATATTCTTAAATGTATTTGTTAATGTACTATTTAATTTTTCACATAATAAAATAAATATTTGCTGAATAAAATAACTAGCATAGAATTTAAATTAAAAAGATAAACAAATATTTTATTACAGTTTTAAATAGTGTAAATTTGAGCTTTCGCTGCACACACACACACATAATTTGCAATTTTAATACAATTTCGATTACATCACAATTTTTCACTATACAATGTTAACATACATTTTCATCTCACTACATATTACTCATTCACTCGTATTTATTTTCAACTCTATTCCAGATTGATTCCAGTATCTGAATTATCCGCAACGTAAACACTGACATGGTAAAATTGAAAAATAAATATTTATTCATTGTAAAATTGTAACGATCCATAAATTCAGCAAATGTTTTAATAGAATATTACTTGAAACTTTGATTTAAACTATTTTAAAATTGATAAATTTGGAATTTTATTATATATTTTTAGGATTTGATGTGAATTATGTTTCCAATTTTAATAAAATAAAGATCTTCCTAAAAATTTAAATTTTGGTCAAATTTAATCAAAGTTTGACTTCCAGTTGAAAACTTTAAATTTGAATTTTGAATTTTTATTGTTTTCTTATGAAGCTAGATTTGATTCTAACATTTTCTCTGCTTTTCATTTTGTTAAATTCTGATTTCTACTTCTCAAAATTTGCAATCTTTGGCGTACTACATGTAATTATTTTCATATATTATTTAATCTTATTTATTCTTTGATTTTAGGCTTAGATTATTGGGTTAGGAATTTCATTAGTCATATGAGAAGCTACCGGTTGAGATAATTATATATATACGTAGTTGTTTCCTGATTCCTCACTTTTCAGTTTCTCGTCCTCAGAAAATTTACAGTAAGTTCTTCTTCTTCCTCCTTCTTAAAAACCCTAAATCTTCTTCATCACCACTTCTCTCCCCTTAGTTTGCCATTACCTCCACCTCCTTCTCTCTCCTCCTTTTCTCCACCTCTTCCCAAACCCAAGGCCTCTCCTTTTTCAAACCCTAGACCTTCCCCTCCCACACCCTAGCTGAACCCTCTCCTTGTCTAAACCCTAGGCCGAACCACCAAGCACAAGGCCGAGCACCACATGACCTTTCCCTAGCCAAAAACTTGCGATTGCCAAACCCTTTGCCTTCCATTCCTTTTGCCTTCCTGGCCGTAAGCCTTTCCCTAGCCATAATGGCCGAACCCAAAATCTAGCCTAGCCGAACCCTAGCCGAGCCCTTTGTCACCACTTCCCAAACCCTAGCCGAGCAAAACCTTAACCAAATCCCTAGGCCGAGCCAAACCTAACCCAAATCCATAGTGGTCGAGCCCAATCTCAAACCATGACCGAGCCTGTTAGCCTTTTGGCTAGCCATTTATGTGTTTTGATAAATATATTTTGTATATTTTAATTATCTATGTAAAGTCATTTATTTACATGTGTTTTAGTTATTTTTTTAAGCCTTGGATTTGGATTCTCCTTACACTCAAACTTGTTCGCGATTGTCATTCCTATTCGAAGTTGTTGTGTTTTGTTTGAATCATCTTCTCTAGCTAAAGAAGGTGAGAAATCACTCTTGACTACATACTTATATTTTAGTGAATCGATGTCATTTGAATTGTATTGAGATGTATGTGCATGTTAATAATTTCATTTATGCTTATGTATGTTATCTCACTATGATGTTATAGCTATTATGATCATATGCCATGATATGTTATTTATTGATATGTTTAGTTGAAATGATACATACCCGAACGATCTTTAGATTAGGGAAAAATTGTTATGGTTTGAAATGATAGGCTCAAGACATTTTTATTAGACTTGGGATTGCGGGTTTGAAATGATATAAACCTAGGAATTTAATAATTTTGGATTGAAATGTTATATATTCGTATTTACTTAACCATAGGTTAGAAAATTTTATACAGACTCCGTGGTTGGTTTTAAAAAAAATTTCTAAAAAAATTTATTAAGTATTTAGGATTTTCAATATATATAAATTTTCTAACTTAAAATTTGATTTAATGATTTTTATAAAAATTTATATATTTAATTTACTGGTGTTAAAATTTTTATAAGTAAATAAATGGTTTAAAAAAATGTAATTTAAGATTTGATTTATAGTAAAAGAATTTAATTAAATTTAGTAATCTAATTTTACTTAATAGTATAACTTTTAATCTAACTTAGTAATATATATTTTAATTAAGGTAATGGTATACTTTAAATAATAAAAATAATAATTTTTCTTGATTATAATAATGAAATTCTAAGTTAGTAATGTACATTTAACTTAATATAAGAAAATACCACTTTAATTGAATATTTTAGTAATAAATTCCATTTAACTAAAATAATAGTTTATTAAATATCTAAATAAGAAATTTTGTATAACAAAATAGATTTTTATATGATAATTATGTTAAATTTATAAGTATATAAAATATGGTGATGGTATAAGCTATTATAGTGGAAAACATTATGTTTTAAAAATGCTACGATTTCTTAAGGTAATTAATTCAAAATGGTATTATTTCTTAATGGTAATGTTTGCGAACTGCTAAGATTCTAAAGGTTACGTTTTCAAAGTGCCATGGTTTCTAAATTATTATGATTTCAAAGTGTTATAATTAAGTGTATAAACTTTGAAAGAGTTGCGACTTTGAAATGGATATTATTTTAAAAGAATAATGATATTAGCCTATATGGGTTTGAAATGAATATGTTTTGATATGAAATATGAATTATTTGAAATGAAATAACCATGGGTTATAATAACGTTTGTTTGGTAAATAGACCGGGATTAGATGTGGGCATACTCTCTGTCGATACTGAAAGCCACTTTAACAACTGTGTACGCGGTGGAGATTCCAGAATGAAGTAGGATGGTGGTGACGGTCCTATATGAGGTATATACGTGGACCTAACTCCCACGAGTTAGCATAAGGTGGCCAAAACAGGAGAAATTGATGGGCCAAGTGAGGTAGCTCCTCCGGTAGGACACACTTCATCATTAGCCATTCTATTACTTTGTGATCGATTTGGTGCGCACCTTTGATTCGGGAGTGTGGACCGAGTTAGGCGGTAGTTGTGGATATGCATTACCAACAGTCCGGAAGTGTAATGGTATATCTACCCTGGCGTTGCCTAGTTATGCCGTGTCACCTATGTTATCGAGACCACTGCAAGTTTGTTTTATGTCATACCTACGAAGTATCCTCTGATAGCCCTAGTTTACGGAGTATTACGGCACCGTATAGACAATGGCATTATAAAATGCGTTAAAGGGAGATATGGTAATGCCTTAACGCTATTTTTAATAGTTTATTTTACCTTAGACATTATTATAATAGCGTATATTACTACATAGTAGATACTTTAACGGATCCTTGAAGGATGGACGATCCCAAGCATTCTTTAAGTTATTGATGCATTTTTATACTATTCACTTGAGTTGATTTACATTTTATAAGTATGTATGTCCTGACTCGAGTGTTTTGTGTTTTTTGCTTTATGCTTGGGTCAGCCTGAGTATCATAGCTTTGGATTCATCTTTTAGATCTAGAGATTCATCAGAGACTTAGCTATCTATCTGTTATTTCTATTTCAGTTATTCCCATTCAACCTTTGCTTTTGTATAGTGAACTTTAGGATTCCCAGTTGTATTTGCTTTCAAACTCTGTTATTATGTATTTGATTTGAGACTATAGATCTAGTAGCTTCATGAACTACTATGTTTATTTTATTCCACTTCAAGTTATTCTGATATTCTATCTGTGATTCTGTGATTGGTTTTATTTTCCCCAAAAATTTGATAACAATCTTTTGTTTTGAATTATTCAAGTCTGACTTTTGTGGTTTTATTGTCGATTTGAACGGTCCAAAATAGCAGGATGTTACAGTTGGTATCAGAGCTTTGGTCTTAGAATCATTTCTTGTGAGAGAATGAATTTTAAGTATAAAGTGATTTTAAAAGATTATTTTGGATATAAATTTTTTCTTGTTTAGACAAATTTTTCTTAGTATTTCCTTCCTTTTCATATCCACCTTGTTAATAGAAATGCTTTGATTAGGATTTCCATTCTAGTTTAAAAAAAATTCCTCTATCTTCGTCCTAAAATTCTTTCTTGAATCTCAGGATGAATTGTAGGAATGCCAAAGGGCAGGGTCGTGGTGCTTCCCCAGCACCAGTTGCACCCATTAGGTTTACCACTCTTTGTAAGAAGTTCACTCAGTTTGGTGGTACCAAGTTTACTGGAGCAGAGAGCATCATTGAGGGTCAGCAGTGGCTGAGGAGTTTAGAGAGGATTTTTAATGGTCTCCATATCACCTAGGATCAGAAGTGTTAGTTGGCAGCTTGGCAGTTACAGGAGGCAGCCCAGGATTTGGTGGGAGTCTGTTACAGCCCACACTAGTTAGGCAAATATCACTTGGTAGCAATTTAGTGACGCTTTTGTGGCAAAGTGGATGCCCAAAACCGAAAAGTCTCAGCTGCATAATGAGTTTATGGATCTTAAGTAGGGGAATTTGTCAATTTCTGAATATGAGTGGAAGTTTAATGAACTTTTCAAGTTTGGTCCTAGCCTGATTGATAACCCTCTTAAGAAGAATGATAAGTTTATAGCAGGAGCTCGCCCAGAGTTATATGATCGCCTGTTTTCTCATATGCATAGCCTTTTTACTGGATTGATGGATATGTCCATTAGATATGAGAACCCCACTTCTAAGGAATCATTTGTTGCTTATGCACCATTATCTCAGCCTTTTTCTGGGAATTTTAAGAAGAGGAAGTCTAATTTCCGTCAAAAGAAGAAGAATTGGCTTAAGAATCCAAGTTTAGGATCTTCTCCTCAGAGGCAACCTATTGATCTTTCTTCCATCATTTGCTTCAAGTGTGACCAGAAGGGCCACTATGCCAATAGTTGTCCTAGCTCAGTTGGAGCTATTGTTCCTCCACTTCATGTGACTAGGCACGATCTTTGCGATATTTGTGTGCAGCCTGGCCACTTCAAGAAGGATTTTCCTACTCAGCGGAAGGGCAAGCCATTTGGTATCTTTGTAATTACTCCATCCACTTCACCTGCTCCTAGTGACACTCAAGGTACTCTCCAAGGCACCTTTACTTGTTTAATTTTCCTATTCATGTTCTATTTGACACTGGAGCTTCTCATAGTTTCATTTCTGTGGATCTTTGTGATAAGTTTGAGCATATCCTTTCACCTAAGTTTGCAACCGTACCTTTGTGTGTTGCTAATCCTATTGGTGGTCCCGCAAACCTTAATAGGATTTGTAACGATGTGAAACTCTTCTATTTCGACCATCGTTTTTATGGTGATTTCTATGTTCTTTGTTTCGATGCTTTTGACTTGTTACTTGGAGGAGATTGGCTGAAGAAGCATGAAGCAGTTATCTCTTGTAAAACCTGAACTATTTCTCTTGTTGATGATTTTGGTAATCCTTTGGCGATTCAGTGTCGTATGCCTTAGGATTATGCTGGAAGTTTTATCTATTCTCTTGATTCTTCCGCTAGTGATCTTGATTCAACTCCTGTGGTCAAACTCTATCCCGACGTGTTTGGTGAAATCACTTCTTTACCTCCTAAATGGGAAATTGAATTTCGTATTGATCTCATTCCTGGAGCTTGACATCTAGTTCTTCCTCCCAGAAGAATGGCACCCTGTAAGAAGGTTGAGTCGATGAAGCAAATTGAAGACCTGTTCTCTAAGGGTTTGATCAGACCCAGTCATTCCGAATGAGAAGCAGCAGTGGTTTTTTTCACTAAGCCTGATGGTTCTTTGAGGTTGTGTGTTGATTATAGGGACCTGAACAAGCTCACTATGAAAAAAAGATATCCTATGCCTCGTATCAATGATACGTTTGATCATCTCTATGGAGCTAAAGTATTCTCTCAGCTTGATCTTGCTACTGGTTTCCACCAGCTCAGGGTTGCCATGGAAAGTATACCCAAAACTGGTTTCCGTTCTGAGGATGGTTTCTTTGAATGGTTAGTTATGATTTTTGGTTTGACTAATTCCCTAGCTTTCTTTGTCGAGCTTGTGAATCGTATTTTCCATGATGTTGTTAACAAGTTTGTTCTAGTCTACGTCGATGATATTCTTGTCTTCTCTAAGTCGAAGGCAGAACATGAAGTCCATTTGAATTTTGTTATCAAAGACTCTTAGGAGTCATCAGTTGAAGGCTAAATTCTCAAAATGCCATTTCTGGAAAGACGAAGTCCGATTTCTTGGACATATTTTTTCTGGTAATGGAGTTTCTGTCAATCCAGTTAAGATCGCTGCGATCAATGATTGGGAAATTCCTAGGACTCTATCGGATATCCATAGCTTTCTAGCCCTTGCTGGTTATTATCGGAGATTTATTGAGAATTTTGCTCAGATTGCTGCACCTCTCACCGCTTTAACTCGTAAGAATGCTAAGTTTATATGGAATGATAAGTGTGATGCTGCATTTAATGAGTAAAAGAAAAGGCTTACTTTCACACCGGTTCTTACCATTCCAAATGGAAATAAGGGATTAACGGTATACACCGATACTAGTCGTGAAGGTTTGGGAGCAGTTCTAACGCAGGATGGGAAGATTATTGCTTATGCCAGTCGTCAGTTGAATATCCATGAAGCCAATTATGCAGCCCATGACTTGGAATTGCTTGCCGTAGTTTTTCTTTGAAGATTTGGAGACATCATCTTTTGGGAACTAAGTTTCAGCTCTTTATGCATCATTAGTCTTTGAAGTATATTTTCACCTTGAATGATTTGAATCTGAGGCAAGTTAGGCGGCTTGAGTTTCTATCTTCTTTTGACCTCGACATCAACTATACCCTCGGGAAAGCTAATGTTGTAGCCGATGCCTTAAGTAGGAAGAGGGCGATGTTGTGTCAGCTATTGTTTCTTCTCCTCTTATGGATCCTATTGTTACTAAGTAGGATGAAGATGAGATGCTTAAGCTTATTAAGGAGAATGTTCGTAGCAGGGTTAATAGTAACCAAGATAGAAGTGGAGCTCAGATCGATGATAAACGGATTTTGAGGATTAATAATCAGATTTGTGTCCCAAATGTCGATGGTTTGAGGCAAGAGTGACTTCGGAAAAACCATCGGTCCAGACTTTCTATTCATCCAGGTATGACGAAGATGTATCAGGATATGAAGAAGTTATACTGTTGAAGTGGTAGGAAGCATGATATCTCCCTTTTTGTGAGTAGATGTGCTACTTCTCAGCAGGTTATGGCTGATCACTAGAAGACTACTGGATTATTACAACCCCTTGAGGTTCCCAATTGGAAATGGGAACAAGATTCTATGAATTTTAATGATGGATTACTGATGACTAGGAGGGGTAATGAGAGTATTTGGGTAGTTATGGATAGATTGGCCAAGTCATCTCATTTCATTCCGCTTAGGTCAAACCGTTCCTCTTTGAGTTAATTGAGATTTATATGAGAGAGAATGTTCGACTTCATGGTGTTCCAGTCAGTAATGTTTGTTATAGAGATACCATCTTTACCAGCTAGTTTTCGAGAGCTTTTCATGAAACTTTAGGTACTCGCCTGAATCTGAGCACTACTAACCATCCGCAGACCGACGGTCAAACGGAAAGAGTGAATCAGATTCTAGAAGATCTTCTTCATGCCTATGTCCTTGATTATGGAGGATCTTAGGAAGATCATCTCCATCTCGTTGAATTCACCTATGACAACAATTATTAGGTATAATCTCAAGTCTTCTGTTTAAGGTGTCTTAAACATTTATCTATCTTATTCCATCTTTTGAATTCAGGATAGTATCGCAATGGCTCCGTTTGCTGCTCTTTATGGACGACCTTGCAAATCTCCATCCTATTGGATTGAATCCGGTAATCGTTTGGTTCTTGGTCCTGATATGATTTTAGAAGCATCTGAGAAGGTGGAGGAGAGTAGGAGGAAGATGAGGATTGCTTAGAATAGGCAGAAGAAGAATGCTGATAGGCGTAGGAGGAGTTTGGAGTTTTCTGTTGGTGATCAGGTTTTCCTTAGGATCTCTCCATTGAAGAATGTGATTCGGTTTGATCGTAAAGGGAAGCTTGCTCCTAGGTTTATTGGTCCTTTTGGCATTTAAGAGAGGGTTGGTCCTTTAACTTATCGTTTGGATTTTCCTGAGAAGCTTTCTGGAGTGCAAAATGTGTTCCATGTTTCGCATCTTCGTCGGTGTCTTCGTGATCTATCTTTGATTATTCAGCCTTCTAGACTTGAGAGTTTTGATGTTGAGCCAAACCTTACTTTCGAGAGGAAGCCACTTTGTTTTATCTATAGAGGTATGAAGTTGTTGAGAAGTAAATCTATCAACCTGGTCAAAGTGCAATGGAGTACTGATGATCGGGATTATACTTGGGAAACGGAGGAGAGCATTTCTGCTTCGAATCCGAATTTTTTTGTTCTTGGTACTATTTCTACCTTATTTTTCTTTGTGTTTCTGTGTTTCGTTCCTTTTCGAGGATGAAAAGTTTTGAGTGGGGAAGAGTGTAACGATCCATAAATTCAGTAAATATTTTAATAGAATTTTACTTGAAACTTTGAATTAAATTATTTTAAAATTGATAAATTTGAAATTTTACTATATATTATTGGGATTTGATGTGAATTATTTTTCCAAATTTAATAAAATAAATGTCTTTTTAAACAATTAAATTTTCATCAAAGTAGGTCAAAGTTTAACTTCCGATTGAAAATTTTAAATTTGAATTTTGAAATTTTATTCTTTATTTATAAAGCTGGATTCTAACATTTTCTCTGCTTTTCGTTTTGTTAAATTCTAATTTCTACTTCTCAAAATTTGCAATCTTTGGCATATTACACGCAATTATTTTCATATATTATTTATTTTATTTGTTCTTTGATTTTGGGCTTAGACTATTGGGCTAGGAGTTTCAATGATCATATGAGAAGCCACCTGCTGAGATAATTATATATATATACTTAGTTGTTTCCTTACTTCTCACTCTTCATTTTCTTCTCTCCCCTTAGTTTGGCATCACCTCCACCTCCTTCTCTCCCCTCCTATTCTCCACCTCCTCCCTAACCTTAGGCCTCTCCTTTTCAGAACCCTAGACCTTCCCCTCCCAACCCCTAGCCGAACCCTCCCCTTGTCTAAACCCTAGGCCGAACCACCAAGCACAAGGCCGAGCACCATATGACCTTTCCCTAGCCAAAAACTTGCCATGGCCGAACCCTTTTCCTTCCCTTCCTTTTGCCTTCCTAGCCGTTAGCCTTAACCTAGCCATGATGGTCGAACCCAAAATCTAGCCTCGTCGAACCCTAGCCATGTTGGCCGAGCCCTTTTCCACCACTTCCCAAACCCTAGCCGAGCCAAACCCTAACCAAAGCTCTAGGCCGAGCCAAACCTAACCCAAAGCCATAGTGGTCGAGCCCAATCTCGAACCATGGCCGAGCCTATTAGCCTTTTGGCTAGCCATATATGTGTTTTCGTAAGAATATTCTGTATATTTTAATTATCTATGTAAAGTCATTTATTTACATATGTTTTATTTATTCTTCTAAGCTTTGGATTTGGATTCTCCTTCCAGTCAAACTTGTTCGTGATTGTCGTGCCTATTCAAAGTTGTTATGTTTTGTATGAATCATCTTCTCTAGCCAAAGAAGGAGAGAAATCACTGTTGACTACATACTTATATTTTAGTGAATCGATGTCATTTGAATTGTATTGAGATGTATGTGCATGTCAGTAATTTCATATACGCTTGTGTTATGTTATCTCACATGATGTTATACCTGTTATGATCATATGCCATGATATGTTATTTATTGATATGTATATTTCATATTCTATTCTCACATTGCAAGTTCCCTCACTATAGTTTGAAATTATGCATACCCGAACGATCTTTAGATTAAAGAAAAATTGTTATAAGCTGAAATGATAGGCTTGAGCGATTTTTATTTGACTTGACTGCAGGTTCGAAATGATATAAACTCGGGAATCTAATAATTTCGGATTGAAATGATATATATTGGTATTTACTTGACCATAGGTCAGAAAATTTTATACTGACTCTGTGGTTGGTTTTAAGATAATTTTCTAATAAAAATTATTATGTATTTTGGATTTTAAAAATATATAAATTTTTAACTTAAAATTTGATTTAATGATTTTTAAAAAAATTTATATATTTAATTTACAGGTGTTAAAATTTTTATAAGTAAATAAATGGTTTTTAAAAATGTAATTTAAGATTTGATTTATAATAAAAGAATTTAATTAAATTTAATAATCTAATTTAACTTAATAGTATAATTTTTAATCTAATTAGCAATATAAATTTTAATTAAGGTAATGGTATACTTTAAATAATAAAAATAATAATTTTTCTTGATTATGATAATAAAATTCTAAGTTAGCAATGTACTTTTAACTTAATATAAGAAAATACAACTTTAACTGAATATTATAGTAATAAATTTGATTTAAATAAAATCATAGTTTATGAAATATCCAAATAAGAAATTTTGTATAATAAAATAGATTTTTATATGATAATTATGTTAAATTTATAAGTACATAAAATATGGTAATGGTATAAGCTGTTATAGTAGAAAGTATTATGTTTTAAATGTGCTATGATTTCTTAAGGTAATGAATTCAAAATGCTATGATTTCTTAATGGCAATGTTTCTAAACTGCTATGATTCTAAAGGTTACGTTTTCAAAGTGCTATGGTTTCTAAATTATTGTCATTTCAAAGTGTTATAATTAAGTGTATAAAATTTGAAAGTGTTGCAACTTTGAAATGGATATTATTTTAAAAGAATAATGATATCGGCCTATGGGTTTGAAATGAATATGTTTTGATATGAAATATGAACTTTTTGAAATGAAATAACCATGGGTTATAATAACGTTTGGTTGGTAAAGAGACAGGGATCGGATATGGTATACTCTCCATCGATACTGAAAACCACTTCAACAACTGTGTACACGGTGGAGATTCCAGAATGAAGTAGGATGGTGGTAACATCCTATATGAGGTATATATATGGACCTAACTCCCGTGAGTTAGCATAAGGTGGCTAAAAGAGGAGAAATTAATGGGCCAAGTGTGGTAGCTCCTCCGGCCGGACATACTTCATCATTAGCCATTCTATTACTTTATGATCGATTTGGTGCGCACCTTTGATTCGGGAGTATGGATCGAGTTAGGTGGTAGCTGCGGCTGTGCGTTACCAATAGTCCGAAAGTGTAATTGGTGTATGTACCCTAGCATTGCTTAGTTGTGTCGTGTCACCTACCTTATCGAGACCATTACAAGTTTGTATTACGTCGTACCTACGGAGTATCTTCTGATAGCCCTAGTTTACGGAGTATTATGGTACTTTATAGACTATGGCATTATAAAATGTGTCAAAGGGGATATGGTTAATGTCTTAATGCTATTTTGAATAGTTTATTTTTCCTTAGACATTATTATAACAGCGTATATTACTACATAGTAGATAGTTTAACGGATCCTTAAAGGATGGGCGATCCCAAGCATCCTTTAAGTTATCGATGCATTTTTATACTGTTCACTTGAGTTGATTTACATTTTATAAGTCTGTATGTCCTGACTCGAGTACTTTGTTTTTTTTGCTTTGCGCTCAGGTCAGCCTGAGTATCACAGCTTTGGATTCATCTTTTGGACCTAGAGATCAGCCGGAGATTAGCTATCTATCTGTTATTTCTATTTCAGTTATTCCCATTCAGCCTTGGCTTTTGTATTAGTGTACTTATGTATTTGGATTCCCAGTTGTATTCACTTTCAGACTCGGTATTATGTTTTTGTTTTGAGACTATATATCTAGTAGCTTCATGAACTACTATGTTTATTTTATTCCACTGCGAGTTATTCTGATATTCTATGTCTGTGATTCTGTGTTTGATTTTATTTGCCTCAAAAATTTATTAACAATCTGTTCTTTTGAATTACTCAAGTTTGACATATGTGGTTTTATTATCGATTTGAATAGTCCAAAACAGCGGGATGTTACAAAAGTAAATTGTGTATTTTTTAAATTATTATTTGCCTTAGTTATTTGGGTTGTTCGTCATCATTTATTTCGAATTCATTTTACATGAACAGCTTGTGACATGCACAATGTATCACTATACATGCCACAAGGTCGTGCAAACCAATATACACTTGACAATACTGTAGGGACAGGTGAGCACAAGTTCAAACCTGGGCCAAGGCAGGATTCAACTCAGGTGCATTACAAAAACATCATAAAATTGTCGAGCACAAGAATTCTAAAACCAGAGCATGTAAACAAGTGCATAAATGTGTATACATGAACAAACTCGACAGTGGAGTCATGAAACCAAAATGTACATGTCAACAACAGTGATCTCAAGAACAAACAAAACCTCAAAAGGCCAGACTCACAAGTCCAGTGACAACAATAAACCGGCTCGAAGCAACAGAGGCTATAACTCAATGCAAGACAAATCCTAAAATCATAATGAACCAGTACAAAAAGAGGTGGACTACACAAAAGGAGCAACACTGACATATATATATATATATATATATATATATATATATATATATATATATATATATGCTATGCATAAAAAGATTCCATATGGAACTAGACCTGGTAAAAATAGAAAGCAATTTAAGTTCATAAGCAGAAAAACAGTGAACAATGGAATGCAATTGATGTGAGCACACACATATATACATACATAAATGCATGTATATAAGTGGAGATAACTATCAACCAAAGAGCAGATTCAAATATGAATGGCAACAGGGCAATGCAACGGTGGTGACACACACATACTGTAACGACCAGATTTTCCGCCATTTGAAATTCATATATTTAATTGATTTTAAATATTAACAAGTAAAATTTGTAAGTCGAATAAATTTTATTTTCAATATCTGGATTTAATTGGATAATTAAACCGATAATTTAATATTTGAAATTACAAAAATAATTGGAAATTGGGTTTAATGTGATTAAATTTGATTTTTAAAGTAGTATCAAATCATATTGGAGTTAGAATGATGTTATAAAACTTTCAAAATTTAATTAAAAGTTAATTTGTAGAAATTGAATATTTTAATATTTAATTGACGAGTAAAAATAGTCATTTTTCAAACAGTCTTGGATTTCGAAGAAACTATTTTCATCGGATCTGTAATGTTATATTATTGTAATATTTCAAATTTTGTGTCAATCGGATTTACAGTTTGTCCGGGGCAAGCTAAAACGCACTGAAATCGGTTTTAGTGAATTTTAAATTTAAAATAGTCGATTCGAAAACCTATCTTGCAAATACGATCGAATTGGCTCCCGATATATATTCCATTGCGTTCGGAATGGGAGTAAAAAATTATAAAGGCTAGGCGGCATGCTTCGTTTGGAGTTCGGAAAATTTTTGGTTGAATAGTGTCGCGTAAATTTCTATAAAAGGCCTTAGAATTTCTAATTTGCAAAACAATTAGGGTTTAGCTTCAGGCCGACAATTTTTCGTTAATGGCCAGAAACACACCATTTTGCTCCCTCAAAATCACTCAATCCGTAAGCAAATACATAAAACTCTCAACTACAATATTGTAGACAACAACGAGAACCACGTATCCAACGGTTGTGATCGGAAACGGAGCTACGAATTGGCAGCAATCGACGTTTGGACGGCCGATGGTTGCGCGTGGTTTTCGAGAAAGGGAGGCGACCGAGCTTCACGTCGTTTGGGCCATGGGTGAGTCTCGCGTAGGTGCACGCATTGAGGGTTTTTGATCGTCTTCCGGTCGTCGTATGGTGGTGCGACAGTGATGGAATGGCCGCGTGATGTTGGGTTCTGTGATCGGCTTGATAACGTGATGGAGGAAGAAGGAAGGGGGCGGTCACAATCTGATGGTAACGAAATCAACGGCCAAGATTTGAAAAGGGTATAAAATAAATAAGAAAATTTGTAAATTATTTATATTTAAATTCGTTTAAACTTTAAACTATCGTAACTTGTTCATACAAGGTCGAAAATTGACGAAACGAATTACGTCGGGATCGTATTGTCGAATACTAGCGATGGAGCTGGATTGGTGTTGATTTGAGCTAGTGATAATTTTGGGTAAAATTAAACACGTGTTTAATTTTATTCAGAATAAAACACTGCAATTGTATTTGAAGCAAGGTGAGAACTTCTCACTCAATCGAATTTGTTTCGATTTAAATTTTAAATAGTTAAATTTAAAATTGCTTGATTTTGTGATTGGATGATAAATTGCTATCTGTTGTATTGAAATAGACCCTATACACTGCATATTAAGTGGATGTTATTTATTAACACATATACCGCGATATACCGTCTTGAAATAGGATTGGTATTGTGCTAACATCCGTGGATGTAGGGAAACAGGTTGGAGGGATCCAATTGGATTCCTCAACGGTATTGATTTATTTACAGATATTTGTGATATATTCTGTTATCATATTGATATATGATGTTTGGATGTCGTGGTTGATGTATTGGTGCTGTTGCTGCATTGGGCCTATTTTTTGAAGTTAAAAAAAATGTTAAAGTAACGATTTCAAATTTAAAAGAATTTTCAAGTGATTTTTGAAAGTATACATTTTATTGAATTTTGGAATTGATTCATTTAAATAAATAAACGTTATAATTTTTATGTTATAAAAATTATGATTTTTGTGAAATATAACCAAAATGTGATTTTTGAAATAAGTAGTTGATTATTTTGTAAAATGTTTTAAATTGGGATTTTTGGATTATTATAAACGGTTTATATAAAAGATTTATAAAATTGATATTTATAAATTAAAATATTGGAATTATAAAACGAGTTTTTATAAGTGTTAAGATGAAGTATAAATGGATTTCATAAGTGAATGAAATTTATGAATTTATAAATTGTGAAGTTATAAAATGAACAGATTTTGTAAAATAAAAGATTTATAAGTAATTAACTTATAAATTGGATTTTGGCATTTAAATGTGATATAAATAGAATTTGTTAATTAATGGGTTTTATAAGTTGAAGTTTTATAATATATATATATATATATATATATATATATATACACACACACACACACACATATATATATATATATATGAGAATTTATAAACATTGTTTTATAAATCCGAAATCGACTTATTTTGATAAGTTAATTATATGGCTTATTAAAGGAGATATATCCACGATTTTGGACAGTGGATAATCCTTTAAATTAAATATGTAGAAGTGTTGAATTTGGTAAACGATTTATATTCACGATTTTGGACAGTGAATAATATACTAAAGAAATGTTTTAGGAAAGTGATATTTTAAATAGAATTAAAATGATTTAAAGATGTTTTATAATGCATTAACTATCGAAACCATAAATTTCAACATTCATTGTTGAAATAGACGTTTTCGAGAAATAAGGAAATGGTGGACTATAACACTGTTGTTATAGTAAATGATTTTCGAAAGGAAATGTTTTATATAGTATTGGGATGTATATATCTATCTTAATTTCGAATCCCTATACTAGTGATTTTGGGTTGTCGTAACGATGTTTTACACAACATTCGTTTTTGACTCAAATAAATGTATTTGAGAGAATGTTTTCCTTAAAGAATAAATTATATACTTTATTGTTATTTAAGTATATTGAATATTTTCCAAATGTTGAAAATGTTTTGAGATTTTATCTTTTAAAGATAAATTGAAAACGAATAAATATTTGAAAGTGTTTCCACGTAAGGAAAATGATTTGAAATTTGTTTCCAAAAGTTGTAAAGGTGAAAAGTGATTTGATTTTTTTTTTCAAATGGTTGAAGTATGGAAAAATAATATCTTGTAAAGATATTTTTGGAAAATAAATAATTTGGAAAATTATTTAGGATCTAGTGATGTTGTGCATATCTATTGATAGTTAAATAACTGACTATAAATATTTACCTTTAAATGGGTATTTGTTGTGATTTTCTTGAATTTGAATGCTAAACTTATTTTAAAATAAGCGCTCGTTATTCGGTTTAGCCAGGAGAGGACCTTTGGGTCATGAATCCCATTCCGAATAGTGATACGTCGTAATGGATAGCATTTGAAGACCGGTGTTGAAGATCAGATATTTTCGAAAACGGAAGGATAACCGTCGAATGTCTCCACATCGGCTGATCTCTGATATCGAGATTTTATCACCTTTGTGATGGGAATTCCGGCCGTGATTAGTGAATATCCGGATTGCAAGGGCTTCTTTGGAAGTGCCTTCGGTTCCGTTCGATCCTGGAATGGACTTGTATGGATGTGTGTCTGACGTTACAATTTGAGATGTGAAGCTGGTTTCTATCAAATACATTTCAGTTGGTGGCAGAGAATTTATTCTCTTAGCTTAACACCCTTCTCTGAGACATACGAGCTCATAGGTTATGTAGTTGATGGTTACTAGTGATACATTCCCAAATTGGTAATGTGGCATACGAAGTGCTGCTGATCATTTGTTGATCAAAGCATAGCTTTTGTATAAAGCGTAGTTTTATGGACGAGACTTCATCGGACCTCACACCTCGGTAATAGTCAAAACAGGAAAGATGCAGCAAGGTTTTAGGGAGTAGCGCCCCATAGGGTATGTGCATTTCCTTCTGGATAGAAGTGGTACTATAGTATGGAGCCCAGATACTTAACTTTGGTGGATGTCGCAAATATATATGACTTTGTGATTGATGTTGGTTGAGGATCCTCGGATAAAGGTTGTTTACAACCGGGGGATGGCATACTCGTGTCAGTTGTTACCTACTTTTGCAGAGGTAACCGGGCCTTTGTGTTGGCAGAGATCCAGTTTGGTTCTCGGGGAGTCTCTCCAGAGGCGTACCCATGTGGAAATGGGAAGTTCCTTGGCTTGACAATTTATTGGAAAATCCAAAGAAACAATACGAGCCCTGTACAGTTTTAGTTGTATAACCTGCCATTTACTTAGGGTGGCGCCCCAATGTTTAGATGGTAGCTATAGTAGGCATACGATAATGGTCGTATGTCGACTAAGATTTATATCATACTTTCGAAATTTTTTCCTACACTTTGCACTTATAATAATAATATCAAAGAAATTTGTGTATCAAGCATGTTTGACTATCATAAGGAGAAATCTCCTCCGATTCGGCGTTTGCATTATGTGCGTGTGCGGGAGGCCTTATGGTAGTTACATTTTCTAAAAGCATTGCGGATCTATTTTAAAAATATTTCTTTGTTTATTTTTTTAAGATAAACTGTTTAAGTTCTCGCACCAGTCCCATGACTGACCTGGAGTTTATTGCTTCCTTCCTAAACTCTGGGTGCCCACAAATTTCCACACGGGCAGTCTAGATTCGGGTTATCAGGTCATTCTGGAATTCAGGAGATGCTGTGGAGCTCAAGAGGGAAGCTGGATGGCTTGGCGTATCAACTTGTATATAGTATTTCTTTTCCGCTGTTTGTTGTTGTACACTTTGATAATGTAATGATAATGCGATGTAATGTAATAACTGATATAGTTCTTTGTTTTAAAGATATTTATTTATCTATTATATGTTGTTCCGCTGCGATTGTGAGATTCTGATATTGTTTCTATTGCTTTTTTTTCTTAATTCTTCTATCTTTTTCTTCTTCTTTAACCCTAACGGTATGGTTTTCCGGCCTTCGATTGCTCGGAAGTTGATACAGTGGACGTATTAATGTCGACTTTCGTGACCCGAAAATCGTTAACGTTACAATGTGGTATCGATGCATTTGGTTAAGCGACAACCTTGGCTCTGTTGGATGTTACTCATTAGAGAGAGAGTCAGCAGTACCCTAGAATGAGTGTGAGTGTAATAATAAATATGAGCGCGTATTTGTTAGTGAATATAAAAAATGTTTTATATTGTGTTTGCTTATCCGTTGAGCTGTTTGTGAATTTTAGTCGGTGTAACGACCCAGAATTTTGAAAAATTTAAATTTGAAAATATTTAATTAATTTTAAATATTTGAATGATGGTTTGAACTGAATTCCAAATTTTCATAATAAATTGGCGATTAAATTCTAAAAGTTTAATCTATCGAGGTTGAATAAAAATTTGAATCTTCAATTTTAAGCTGATTAAAAATATTTTCAAAGGCTTATAAAATCCATAATGATAATACTGAAGATAATAGAAGCTTCATAATTGAAATTGAAAGTGGTTTGATCAGTTTTGAAATTTATATCGTTTAAATTGAATTTAAAAATAGCCGTCCGAGGCACAGTCTCGGAATTCGACGAAACCAGTTCCATTGGGTCCGTAATATTGAATTATTACCAGATTTCAAATTACGTATTTTTCGGAGTTGTTATGTGAGCACACGGTGAGTAAACGCATTGGAATTCAAATCAAATTCAATTTGAATTTAAATATTTAAATTGTCAATATCGGTCGTTGTCATTTCAAAGCCACCCTACTTTCTTCTTAGCAGACCTAGTTTTGTACGTGAGCAGGAGAGAAACAATAATCGCGTACCTTTATTTCTTCAGCCATTTGAAATCGAACATAAAAAAAAATGGCGACTGAAAAAAAAAAGGAAAAAAAATATACCGAGCCTCCCTTCATTTATTCGAAATCAATTTCTAATCAATTAAAATCAATGGCCGACCTCAATTTGGGTCGCGATTTCAGGCGACGGAGGAGGGCTCGAATGGGCTGGCGGCGAAGCCGATTTGGGTTTGATGGGGTCGCGATGAGAGCTGGGTGGCGCGTGGTGGCCGAGATGTGGTCGCGGTTGATGGCGGCGGCGGCGATTCGCGATGAAAGGGAGGCGCGCGCGTAGGCCAGGGTGGATGGAGGCTCGCTGTTCGATGTAGGTGGCTAGGGCTTCGTCGCGTTGTCAACGAAGCCGTGATAATCACGGCAGTGAGGTATTCTTCTGTCTTTAATTTTGTTAATAAAAATGTTTAAATTTGTTAAAGGAAAAGTTTTTACAGTAAAATTTGAAAAGAAAAAAAATCAAATTCTGTTTGAATCTGTACATATATGTATATGAAAGAAAATTATAACAATAATAGTAAACTAAACTGTTTTAAAATTTATAAGTAAAAATCTGTTTAAATGTTTAAAACAGTAAGGTAGCAGTTTCATTTATCTTCGATTCAATTTAAAAATGTATATGGATAGTAAAGGAAAAATATAATAAAAATAAAACAGTCTGACTTAAAATAGTTTAGAAGTATAAATAGTTTTATACAGTAAAAGATAATTCGTTTAAAATTCAAATTTTTAGTTCAAAATGAAACCCTTGGTTAATTTAAATTAATATTAGAAGGAAAATTTGTTTAAATTAAATAGATAGTTAATAAGATTTATTTAAAAGAAATTGATTTAAAGATATTAATTTAAAGTAAAATAATTAGTTAAAATAAATTTATTAAAGGAGAATTGGTTTAAATAAAACTATTAATTAATTAAACAATCAAAAATGGCAAATTGAATAGTTCGATTTGATTCGAATATTAATAAATTATATAATAATTTATACAAGGTATAAATCAAGAAATCGAGCCAAGATGGGAAATGGATGGCAAAATAAAAGCTAAGGTGAGAACTTCTCACTCAAAAGGGTATTTAAATTTTAAATAGTTATATTTAAAATTTGCTGGTTGATTGATTGTTTGCCTGATTGTGATATTAGATATTGTAGGATATATCTATATATTGCAATATATATATATTGGCATATGTATATATTGCAATTGATTGATTTCCCGCATTGTATAGCGGATGAGACCCTATTGCGTCGTTAGTAAGCGGATAATATTTTATAAAATCCCATATACCGCGATATTCCACCTCGAAGTGGAATGGGTATTGTGCTAACATCTTTGGATGCAGAGAAACAGGTTGGAGGGATCCAAATGGATTCCTCAAAAATATTTATATGATTATAGATATTGTGTGATTATTGTTTATCATATTGATATATGATATTTGTTGCTGTGATTGGCTATTGGATGCTGTTGCATCAACGGATTCATTTTTAAAGTTAAAAATAACGATTTTTATTTTTTAAAAGGATTTTTAAATTGATTTTTCAAGTATATGTTTTTATTTAAATTTTGAATTGATTCATTTTAGATAAATTTAAAATTTCAATTTTTAAAGTTATAGAATTCAGGGTTTTTGGAAAATATAACCAAAATGTTATTTTTGAGATCAGTAGTTAATAAATTTATGAAATGGCTTAAATTGAGATTTTTGAATTATTATTATAAACGGTTTATATAAAAGAAAAAGATTTGATATTTATGAATTTAAAATATTGGAATTATAAAACGAGTGTTTTAAGTATTATAAAATGAATAGATGTTGAAAATAAAAGATTTATAAGTGATTAGCTTATAAAACTGAATTTTGGGCATTTAAACGGGATGTTCATAGAAATTGTTATAAAATATAAACGGAATCTTATAAGTAACAAGATTTATAATTTGTGAAGTTTTAAAAAGAACGACTTCGTAAATAAATGATATTATAAGTGTTTAGCTTATAATATAGACTTTTGGTATAAAATTAAGTTATATAAATTGAATTGGATTGATAAAGGAAAATTGTAAATCGAAGTTATAAAATAGGAATGGAATTTATAAACATTGTTTATAAATTCGAAATCAATTGAATTTGATAAATTCAATATTGAAATTTATTAAAGAAAATATATTCACGATTTTGAACAGTAAATATATTATTAAAGAAAATGGATATATTTTGGGAAAGGAATGTTTTAAATGGAATTTAAAACGATTTAAAGGTGTTTTAAAATGCATTAAGTATCGAATACATAGATTTCAACATTCATTGTTGAAATAGGTGTTTTCGAGAAATAGAAGGAAATGAAAACATAGATTTCAACATTTATTGTTGAAATAGACGTTTTCGAGAAAATAAGGAAATGATGGACTATAACACTGTTGTTATAGTAAATGGATTCCGAAAGGAAATATCTTTGTATAGTATTGGGATTTATATATATCTATTTTAAATTTTGAATCCCTATACTAGTGATTTTGGGTTGTCGTAACGATGTTTTACGCAACATTCGTTTTGACCCAAATAAATGTGAATAAAAGAACGTTTTCCTTAAAGAATGAAATATATACTTAACTATGGATTAAGTATATTGAATATTTTCAAATTGTTGAAAATAAATAAGATTTAGTGAATTACTTATTAAATAAGTATGGAAATGCTTTTCCAATATGAAATGGAATGTTTTTAAGAATTTATCTTTTTGAAGATAAATTGGAATTGAATATTTAAAACCTATTGAAAACTGTAGATCAATAGATAATTTGAAATATAAATTCACTATGGAATTTATAAATGGAAAGGGAAAATTGGTTTCAAAATAAACATTGGTTATTTTCGAAGTGTGGAAAAATTTATATCTTGTTAAGATATTTTTGGGAAAATAAATAATTTGGGAAATTATTTGGAATCTGATGATGTTGTGCATCTTTATTGATAGTTAAATAACCGACTATCAATATTTACCTTTAAGTGGGTATTTGTTGCTTGAATTGGATGCCACACTTATTTTTAAAATAAGCGCTCACTATTCGGGTTAACCGGGAAAGGACCATGGGGTCGTATAACCCACTCCGAATAGTGATACGTCGTTATGAATTGCATTTGAAGACCGGCGTTGAAGACCGGATATTTGTGAAAACGGATGGATTACCGTCGAGTTACTCTGCATCGGCTGATCTCCGATATAGAGGTTTTATCACCCTTAGTGACGGGTTGTCCGGACGTGATTAGTGAATATCCGGATTTGCAAGGGCTTCTTTGGAAGTGCCTTCGGTTCCGTTCGATCCCGGAATGGACTTGTATGGATTGTATGTCTGACGTTACAATTTGAGATGTAAAGCTGGTTTTTATCAAATATATTTTTGTTGGTGGCGGAGAATTTATTCTCTTAGCTTAACACCCTTCTCTGAGACGTACGAGCTCAGAGGTTATATAGACGATGGTTACTAGTGATACATTCTCGAATTTGTAACGTGGCATGCTGAGTGTTGCTGTGAAATGATCGTTGAATGATCATTTGTGATAGGATCATTTGTTTGATCGTCTATCTTGATGATCGTTGCTTTGATCATTTGTTGACCCAAAGCACTGCTTTTGTAAAGCGTGGCTTTGTGGACGAGACTTCATCGAGCCTCACACCCCTAAAATGGTCAAAACAGGAAAGATGCAGCAAGGTTATTAGGGGGTAGCGCCCCTTTAGTGTATGTCATTCCTTCTGGATAGAGGTGGTATCATGGTATGGGGCCCAGATACTTAACCTATGTGGTTACTGCAAATTTATTACTTTGTGGTTGTTGGAAATCGGGGATCCTCGGATAGATCGGTTACGATCGGGGAATGACATATTCGTGTCAGTTGTTACCTAGTTAGGGGTAACCCGGCCTTGTGTTGGCAGAGATCCGGTTAGGTTCTTGGGACGTCATTCCAGAGGCGTTTCCATGTGGCAATGGGAAGTTCCTTGGCCTGACCATTTGTTGGAAATCCAATTCCCAATACGAAACCCTGTACGGTTTTAGTTGTAGAACCTGCCATTTACTTATGGTGGTCACCACTGTTTAGATGGTAGCTATAGTAGGCATACGATAATGGTCCTATGTTGGCTAAGATTTATATTCTATTTTCGAAATGAATTTTGCCTACACTATGCACTAGTAATAATATCAAATGTTCTTTTTAATGCGTATCAAGCATCTTTGACTATCATAAGGAGAAATCTCCTCCGATTCTGCGTTTGCATTGTGTGTGTGTGCGGGAGGCCTTATGGTAGTCTCATTTTCTAAAAAGCATTGCGAACTTATTTAAAATTATCTTATTCTTTGTTTTAAAGATAAATAACTGTTTTAGTTCTCACACTAGTCACATGACTGACCTGGAGTTTATTGTTCCCTTCCTGAACTCTGGGTGCCCACCAATTTCCACACGGGCAGTCTAGAGTTAGGTTATCAGGTCATTCAGGATATTCAGGAGTTGTTGGAGGCAAGATGGATGGCATGGCGTATTACTAGTATATAGTATTTCTTTTCCGCTGTTTGTTGTTGTTTGTTGTTGTACACTCTGATGTAATGTAATGTGATGTAATGTAACAACTGATATAGTTCTTTGTTTAAAAGATTATTCATTTATCTATTATATGTTGTTCCGCTGCGATTGTGAGATTCTGATATTGTTTTATTGTTCTTTCTGTTGTTTCTGTTGCTGTTCTGTTTTCTTCTTCTCTCTTCCTTCTCTCTTCTTCTTTCTCTTTCTTCTTCTTAAAAACCATAAAGGTTCGGTTTTTCGGCAACGAAAAATCGCAATCTTTACATTTGGTATCAGAGCATATGGTTAAGCGACAACCTTAGCTCTGTTGGGTGTTACTCATTAAAGATAGAGTCAATAGTACTCTAGAATGAGTTTGAGTGTAATAATAGATATGAGCGCGTATTTGTTAGTGAATATAAAATTTGTTTTATATTGTGATGATTGGTTTGTTGAGTGGTATATGAACCTTCGTCGGTGCAGCCTCGAAACTGAATCGAAGGGGTTTCTAAACACTTGAATAGAAAAATTCGACACAATATTGTTTTAAAATCGGGTAGATGAAATAATTTTGCCCAAAACTATTTTTGTAGATAAAGAAAATTATCTTTATAAATTATTGTAGTATATGAATGCATGGTTGTTAGGTAGTAATAATATTAAACTATTACCATTGAAATTGAAATATAATTGAAATCATTGTTATATGAAAATTTAGATAAAAAGATAAGAAAATGAAATCCATATACAAATGAAATTTGAGAATGTAAATTATAAATGTGATTTATAATTATAAATAGAATTCCAGAGAAGTTTTGGAAATGGTTTTGAAAAAATTTTGGAAATTTTAGAAATTAAATTCCTTTTTGATCTGGAAAATGAATTTAAAAGGTTTTGAAAAGAATTTTTTAAAGGAATGAAAAGCTCTAAACTCTTTTCGGTCGTTGGAAAATAATTCCGATGATGATCGCGGCATCATCGGTGTTCATTTTCGCGTTTCCAAAAGAGGTATTGCTGTTAAATTGTTTTAATATGGAATTTGGTTGGAAATTTTGGATTTGAGTTTGGAAATTCAAAAGATAATTTGAATTGATTTCGAAATTGATTTCGAAAGGTTAAAAGGACTCTGGAATACTATATAAAAATATTTATGGAATATTATTGAATTGATAACTTATACAACTTCAATTATGATAGAATAGATTTAATCTAAAGAATAGAGTTAAATTAAAGTATGTATAAGTGAATAAATTTGGATAAAAGTAAATTTGAGAATTTAATCTAATGGACTCAATAAGTTGAGATAAAATGAAACGGTGAATGAACAAATGAAGCTACATTCGCAAATAAATGAAATTGGAAATTTTTTACATGGAAATGAGCTTGAGTTTGAAGTAAAATAGCCTAAGTAAATTCGAGATGAATATGAATATGGAATTGAGTGGAATTAAAATGAAGTTGAAGTGAATGAGATTGAATGTATAACTTCGATAGTAAACTAAAGATGGTATAAGTAGTACATATTGAAAATTTTGCAATAGAATTGGTAAAATGGTTTGAATATTGTAGTTGGATATTATGTATACTACTACTAGCAGGTTATACAGGTGTAATAAAGGAATTGGGATTTTGATTTCAAAGATAAAAATTGAATTGCTCGACAAAAAGGTACGTATTTGAATTTCAATATGAGATTTGATGATTTCCTTCTCCAGCCACTTGGCTTTCTCTTTTCTTTTTGATTCTGAGGGGCCGTAGTGGCATTTTGTAGTCGTACCGATCGAGCCGCGCAAAGGAGACGCTGGCGAAATTTTTCGAAAATTTCGGGTGTTAGAAAAATTTTAAGAAATTTTGAAAGTTTAAAATTTGAATTTAAATTTAAATTTTGAAGTAAACAATGTTGTTTTGAACTTATAATTAAAGTAGGAAAGCTAGTTGAAATGAAAAGGAATCTCTAATAAAAAGATTTAGGTTAGTAAGTTGATAAAACTATTTGGATTGTGAAAAATAGTAGACGAGTTAAGGACCATTTCTTCCTAACTTGCAATTTCGGGACGAAATTCTTTTAAGGGGGGAAGATTGTAACGACCCAGAATTTTGAACAATTTAAATTTGAAAATATTTAATTAATTTTAAATATTTGAATGATGGTTTGAACTGAATTCCAAATTTTCATAATAAATTGGCGATTAAATTCTAAAAATTTAATCTATCGAGGTTGAATAAAAATTTGAATCTTCAATTTTAAGCTGATTAAAAATATTTTCAAAGGCTTATAAAATCCATGATGATAATACTGAAGATAATAGAAGCTTCAGAATTGAAATTGAAAGTGGTTTGATCAGTTTTGAAATTATATCGTTTAAATTGAATTTAAAAATAGCCGTCCGAGGCACAGTCTCGGAATTCGACGAAACCAGTTCCATTGGGTCCGTAATATTAAATTATTACCGGATTTCAAATTTCGTATTTTTCGGAGTTGTTATGTGAGCACACGGTGAGTAAACGCATTGGAATTCGAATCAAATTCAATTTGAATTTAAATATTTAAATTGTCAATATCAGCCGCTGTCATTTCAAAGCCACCCTACTTTCTTCTTAGCAGACCTAGTTTTGTACGTGAGCAGGAGAGAAACAATAATCGCGTACCTTTATTTCTTCAGCCATTTGAAATCGAACATAAAAAAAAATGGCGACCGAAAAAAAAAGGAAAAAAAAATATACCGAGCCTCCCTTCGTTTATTCGAAATCAATTTCTAATCAATTAAAATCAATGGCCGACCTCAATTTGGGTCGCGATTTCAGGCGACGGAGGAGGGCTCGAATGGGCTGGTGGCGAAGCCGATTTGGGTTTGGTAGGGTCGCGATGAGGGCTGGGTGGCGCGTGGTGGCCGAGATGTGGTCGCGCTTAATGGCGGCGGCGGCGATTCGCGATGCAAGGGAGGCGCGCGCGTAGGCCAGGGTGGATGGAGGCTCGCTGTTCGATGTAGGTAGCTAGGGCTTCGTCGCGTTGTCAGCGAAGCCGTGATAATCACGGCATTGAGGTATTCTTCTGTCTTTAATTTTGTTAATAAAAATGTTTAAATTTGTTAAAGGAAAAGTTTTTACAGTAAAATTTGAAAAGAAAAAAAAAATCAAATTCTGTTTGAATCTGTACATATATGTATATGAAAGAAAATAATAATAATAATAATAAACTGAACTGTTTTAAAATTTAAAAGTAAAAATCTGTTTAAATGTTTAAAACAGTAAGGTAGCAGTTTCATTTATCTTCGATTCAATTTAAAAATGTATATGGATAGTAAAGGAAAAATATAATAAAAATAAAACAGTCTGACTAAAAAATAGTTTAGAAGTATAAATAGTTTTATACAATAAAAGATAATTCATTTACAATTCAAATTTTTAGTTCAAAATGAAACCCTTGGTTAATTTAAATTAATATTAGAAGGAAAATTTGTTTAAATTAAATAGATAGTTAATAAGATTTATTTAAAAGAAATTGATTTAAAGATATTAATTTAAAGTAAAATAATTAGTTAAAATAAATTTATTAAAGGAGAATTGGTTTAAATAAAACTATTAATTAATTAAACAATCAAAAATGGCAAATTGAATAGTTCGATTTGATTCGAATATTAATAAATTGTATAATTATTTACAAGGTATAAATTAAGAAATCGAGCCAAGATGGGAAATGGATGGCAAAATAAAAGCTAAGGTGAGAACTTCTCACTCAAAAGGGTATATAAATTTTAAATAGTTATATTTAAAATTTGCTGGTTGATTGATTGTTTGCCTGATTGTGATATTAGATATTGTAGGATATATCTATATATAGCAATATATATATTGGCATATGTATATATTGCAATTGATTGATTTCCCGCATTGTATAGCGAATGAGACCCTATTGCGCCATTAGTAAGCGGATAATATTTTATAAAATCCCATATACCGCGATATTCCACCTCGAAGTGGAATGGGTATTGTGCTAACATCTTTGGATGCAGGGAAACAGGTTGGAGGGATCCAACTGGATTCCTCACAAATATTTATATGATTATAGATATTGTGTGATTATTGTTTATCATATTGATATATGATATTTGTTGCTGTGATTGGCTATTGGATGCTGTTGCATCATCGGATTCATTTTTAAAGTTAAAAATAACGATTTTTATTTTTTAAAAGGATTTTTAAATTGATTTTTCAAGTATATGTTTTTATTTAAATTTTGAATTGATTCATTTTAGATAAATTTAAAATTTCAATTTTTAAAGTTATAGAATTCAGGATTTTTGGAAAATATAACCAAAATGTTATTTTTGAGATAAGTAGTTAATAAATTTATGAAATGGCTTAAATTGAGATTTTTGAATTATTATTATAAACGGTTTATATAAAAGAAAAAGATTTGATATTTATGAATTTAAAATATTGGAATTATAAAACGAGTGTTTTAAGTATTATAAAATGAATAGATGTTGAAAATAAAAGATTTATAAGTGATTAGCTTATAAAACTGAATTTTGGGCATTTAAACGGGATGTTCATAGAAATTGTTATAAAATATAAACGGAATCTTATAAGTAACAAGATTTATAATTTGTGATGTTTTAAAAAGAACGACTTCGTAAATAAATGATATAAGTGTTTAGCTTATAATATAGACTTTTGGTATAAAATTAAGTTATATAAATTGAATTGGATTGATAAAGGAAAATTATAAATCGAAGTTATAAAATAGGAATGGAATTTATAAACATTTTTTATAAATTCGAAATCAATTGAATTTGATAAATTTAATATTAAAATTTATTAAAGAAAATATATTCACGATTCTGAACAGTAAATATATTATTAAAGAAAATGGATATATTTTGGGAAAGGAATGTTTTAAATGGAATTTAAAACGATTTAAAGGTGTTTTAAAATGCATTAAGTATCGAATACATAGATTTCAACATTCATTGTTGAAATAGGTGTTTTCGAGAAATAGAAGGAAATGAAAACATAGATTTCAACATTTATTGTTGAAATAGACGTTTTCGAGAAAAGTAAGGAAATGATGGACTATAACACTGTTGTTGTAGTAAATGGATTCCGAAAGGAATTATCTTTGTATAGTATTGGGAATTATATATATCTATTTTAAATTTTGAATCCCTATACTAGTGATTTTGGGTTGTCGTAACGATGTTTTACGCAACATTCGTTTTGACCCAAATAAATGTGAATAAAAGAACATTTTCCTTAAAGAATGAAATATATACTTAACTATGGATTAAGTATATGGAATATTTTCAAATTGTTGAAAATAAAAAAGATTTAGTGAATTACTTATTAAATAAGTATGGAAATGCTTTTCCAATATGAAATGGAATGTTTTTAAGAATTTATCTTTTTGAAGATAAATTGGAATTGAATATTTAAAACCTATTGAAAACTGTAGATCAATAGATAATTTGAAATATAAATTCACTATGGAATTTATAAATGGACAGGGAAAATTGGTTTCAAAATAAACATTGGTTATTTTCGAAGTGTGGAAAAATATATATCTTGTAAAGATATTTTGGGAAAATAAATAATTTGGGAAATTATTTGGAATCTGATGATGTTGCGCATCTTTATTGATAGTTAAATAACCGACTATAAATATTTACCTTTAAATCGGTATTTGTTGCTTGAATTGGATGCCACACTTATTTTTAAAATAAGCGCTCACTATTCGGGTTAACCGGGAAAGGACCATGGGGTCGTATAACCCACTCCGAATAGTGATACGTCGTTATGAATTGCATTTGAAGACCGGTGTTGAAGATCGGATATTTGTGAAAACGGATGGATTACCGTCGAGTTACTCTACATCGGCTGATCTCCGATATAGAGGTTTTATCACCCTTAGTGACGGAATGTCCGGACGTGATTAGTGAATATCGGAATTTGCAAGGGCTTCTTTGGAAGTGCCTTCCGTTTCGTTCGATCCCGGACCGGACTTGTATGGATTGTATGTCTGACGTTACAATTTGAGATGTAAAGCTGGTCTTTATCAAATATATTTCTGTTGGTGGCGGAGAATTTATTCTCTTAGCTTAACACCCTTCTCTGAGACGTACGAGCTCAGAGGTTATATAGTCGATGGTTACTAGTGATACATTCCCGAATTGGTAACGTGGCATGCTGAGTGTTGCTGTGAAATGATCGTTGAATGATCATTTGTGATAGGATCATTTGTTTGATCGTCTATCTTGATGATCATTGCTTTGATCATTTGTTGACCCAAAGCACTGCTTTTGTAAAGCGTGGCTTTGTGGACGAGACTTCATCGAGCCTCACACCCCGAAAATGGTCAAAACAGGAAAGATGCAGCAAGGTTATTAGGGGGTAGCGCCCCTTTAGTGTATGTCATTCCTTCTGGATAGAGGTGGTATCATGGTATGGGGCCTAGATACTTAACCTATGTGGTTACTGCAAATTTATTACTCTGTGGTTGTTGGAAATCGGGGATCCTCGGATAGATCGGTTACGATCGGGGAATGACATATTCGTGTCAGTTGTTACCCAGTTAGGGGTAACCCGGCCTTGTGTTGGCAGAGATCCGGTTAGGTTCTCGGGACGTCATTCCAGATTCGTTTCCATGTGGCAATGGGAAGTTCCTTGGCCTGACCATTTGTTGGAAATCCAATTCCCAATACGAAACCCTGTACGGTTTTAGTTGTAGAACCTGCCATTTACTTATGGTGGTCACCACTGTTTAGATGGTAGATATAGTAGGCATACGATAATGGTCGTATGTTGGCTAAGATTTATATTCTATTTTCGAAATGAATTTTGCCTACACTATGCACTAGTAATAATATCAAATGTTCTTTTTAATGCGTATCAAGCATCTTTGACTATCATAAGGAGAAATCTCCTCCGATTCTGCGTTTGCATTGTGTGTGTGTGTGGGAGGCCTTATGGTAGTCTCATTTTCTAAAATGCATTGCGAATTTATTTAAAATTATCTTATTCTTTGTTTTAAAGATAAATAACTGTTTTAGTTCTCACACCAGTCACGTGACTGACCTGGAGTTTATTGTTCCCATCCTAAACTCTGGGTGCCCACCAATTTCCACACGGGCAGTCTAGAGTTAGGTTATCAGGCCATTCAGGATATTCAGGAGTTGCTGGAGGCAAGATGGATGGCATGGCGTATTACTAGTATATAGTATTTCTTTTCCGTTGTTTGTTGTTGTTTGTTGTTGTACACTCTGATGTAATGTAATGTGATGTAATGTAACAACTAATATAGTTCTTTGTTTAAAAGATTATTCATTTATCTATTATATGTTGTTCCGCTGCGATTGTGAGATTCTGATACTGTTTTATTGTTCTCTCTGTTGTTTCTGTTGCTGTTCTTTTTTCTTCTTCTCTCTTCCTTCTCTCTTCTTCTATCTCTTTCTTCTTCTTAAAAACCATAAAGGTTCGGTTTTTCGGCAACGAAAAATCACGATCTTTACAGTCGGTATGTGGGACGCCATATTGTCGATAGGGTTTCTAAACTCTTAAACGAGGCAAGTCGACGTAGTATCATTTTAAAATTGGCCAAATGAAATAATTTTACCTCAATTATATTTTACATATAAAGGAATAATTTTTTCAGAATTATTGAAGTATATATAAATTGATTGTTTGGTTGTTGAAAATGTAAGAATATATATATATATATATATATATATATATATATAAGTTAATTAAAAAAATAATTGTATAAGCAAATGAATTATTAAGTATGGAATTATAATTAATACTATTGTGAAATAATCTTATATATACAATAAGTGAAATTATATAAGAAAAGACTTATAAATGTGAGTTATAAGTAAAAGGAAATTTTTTGAAAGAATATTAAGCACTGAATTCACTACTGTCACTGGAAAATAATAAGGGTGATGACTGCAGCATCATCAGTACCATTTTCAAGTTTCTGTGTGATGGATTTGCTACCATAGTAAATTAAAAATTGAAGCTTGGTTATGATAAACAAATTTGAAATTAAAAAATCCAAGCTGTAATTGTTGAATATAAGTAATCAAGTTTTGGACTTATAATATGAAATAACAAAGATTTTACTTTGGTAAAAGTTAAATAGAATTAGAATCTAAATTGAATTTATAAGTGGAAATTTAAGTTAAGTTAAACAAATGATGTTTGAAATGGAATATAACTTAAGTAATGTTGAATGAAGTTGGTTTTGGTATCGAAGTATAATAATAAAGTGAAGTGATGAATATGAACCTGAGTCATGTAATGAAATTCAACTTTTGTGGTTAAATGAATTAGCAATTGAATTGAACTAATGAATTTAATATTAATCAATCGAATGTAGATGAATTGATATGGAATAAAGGATGTAAATGTTAATTCATTAAAAACTAGTAAATTGAAAATTGAATAATTGAATGAAAGTCAATTTAATATCAACCAATTGGAATTAAAAGTGTTAAACCAAATTGAATGTGAATTTAATAATTTGGTTATGTTGGTTATGATTTGATTGTTATATGATTTTTAGTTGATTGTATATAATTCGTTAAGTGTTAATGAAATTGAATTGATAAAATTGAAAACAATGTAATTTGATTTGAATATGGAAGTGAACTAACTTGAATGTAAATTAGTGAATATAAACTAATTGAAAATGAATAAATGAATGTTAGTAAAGTCCAATTTTAATGAATCAGATGTGATTAAATGAAAAACCAATTCATTGAATATTAATGAGAAATGAATGTATATTGATTTGATAGGGATTTGTTGGATAAGTTGTTGGATGATAGTTGTTTGGTGGTTGCATTTGTTGCTTTTTGTTGCATTTGCTATATTGGCAAATATTGTTGTTGCTTCTGGTATATGTTGCATATCGATATTATTTTCTATATACATGTTTCTCATTGTTGTTGAGTATTTAGTAGGTGTGGATTGCGCTTGCTTCGCTTTTGGAGCTCGCTTTCGCACTATATTAGCCGTATATGCTCGCTAATAATATATAAGGTACATATCTCGGATTACATATCGTACTTTTACACTTTTTTCCCTACGGGATGCCTCATTACTTTGATGAGATGTATATTTGTGATACACACACACACACACACACACACACACACACACACACATATATATATATATATATTGCCATTTTTTTGGATCGAGCCGTGCAAAGGAGTTTATGGCGAAATTTTCTGAAAATATAAGGCGTTAGAATATTTTTAAGAAATTTGGAAAATTTTGAAAAGATAACTAAGTATGATTTGAAAACTTAGTAAAGTTATTGTAAGAAGTTTAACTATGGATTTTGGAAAAGTTAAAATGTTTAAATGAATTTGAAATTTAATTTGAACGAATGGTTTTGAAAAGTTAATGGATTCTGTAACTTTTTCTTACTTGGTAATTTCGAGGACGAAATTCTTTTAAGGGGGAAGTTTGTAATGACCCAGAATTTCTATCATTTGAAATTCGTATATTTAATTGATTTTAAATATTAACAAGTAAAATTTGTAAGTCGAATAAATTTTATTTTGAATATCTTGATTTAATTGGATAATTAAACCGGTAATTTAATATTTAAAATTACAAAAATAATTGTAAATTGGGTTTAATGTGATTAAATTTGATTTGTAAAGTAGTATCAAATCATATTGGAGTTAGAATGATGTTATAGAACTTTCAAAATTTAATTAAAAGTTAATTTGTAGAAATTAAATATTTTAATATTTAATTGACGAGTAAAAATAGTCATTTTTCAAACAGTCTCGGATTTCGACGAAACCAGTTTTATCGGATCCGTAATGTTATATTATTGTAAGTTTTCAAATTTCGTGTCAATCGGATTTACGGTTTGTTCGGGGCAAGCTAAAACGCACTGAAATCGGTTTAAGTGAATTTTAAATTTAAAATAGTCGATTCGAAAATCTATCTTCCAAATACGATCGAATTGGCTCCCGATATATATTCCATTGCGTTCGGAATGGGGGTAAAACATTATAAATGCCAGGCGACACGCTTCGTTTGGAGTTTGGAAATTTTTTGGGTGAATAGTGTCGCGTAAATTTCTATAAAGGCCTTAGAATTTCTAATTTGCAAAACAACTAGGGTTTAAGCTTCAGGCCGCCACTTTTTCGTTACTGGCCAGAAACACACGATTTTTCTCCCTCAAAATCACTCAATCCGTAAACAATTACGTAAAACTCTCAACTACAACGTTGTAGACAACAACGAGAACCACATATCCAACGGTTGTGATCGAAAATGGAGCTACGGATTGGCGGAAATCGACGTTTGGATGGCCGATGGTTGCGCACGGTTTTCGAGAAGGGGAGGCGACCGAGCTTCACGTCGTTTGGGCCGTGGGTGAGTCTCGCGTAGGCACACGCATTGAGGGTTTTTGATCGTCTTGTGGTCGTTGTATGGTGGTGCGACAGTGATGGAATGGCCGCGTGATGTTGGGTTCTGTGATCGGCTTGAAAACGCGATGAAGGAAGAAGGAAGGCGGCAGTCACGATCTGATGTTTACGAAATCAACGGCCTAGATTTGAAAAGGTATAAAATAAATAAGAAAATTTGTAAATTATTTATATTTAAATTCGTTTAAACTTTAAACTATCGTAACTTGTTCATACGAGGTCGAAAATTGGCGAAACGAATTGCGTCGGGATCGTATTGTCGAATACTATGCGATGGAGCTGGATTGGAGTTGATTTGAGATAGTGATAATTTTGGGTAAAATTAAACGCGTGTTTAATTTTATTCCAAATAAAACACTACAACTGTATTTGAAGCAAGGTGAGAATTTCTCACTTAATCGAATTTTTTTCAATTTAAATTTTAAATAGTTAAATTTAAAATTGCTTGATTTTGTGATTGGATGATAAAATGCTATCTGTTGTATTGAAATAGACCTTATACGCCGCATATTAAGCGGATGTTATTTATTAAACACATATACCGCGATATCCCGTCTTGAAACGGGATTGGTATTGTGCTAACATCTGTGGATGCAAGGAAACATGTTGGAGGGATCGACCCAGATTCCTCAACTGTATTGATTTATTTATAGATATTTGTGATATATTCTGTTATCATATTGATATATGATGTTTGGATGTCATGGTTGATGTATTGGTGCTGTTGCAGCATTGGGCCTATTTTTGAAGTTTTAAAAAATGTGAAAGTAACGATTTCAAATTTAAAAGGATTTTCAAGTGATTTTTGAAAGTATACATTTTATTGAATTTTGGAATTGATTCATTTTAAATAAATAAACATTATAATTTTTATGTTATAAAAATTGATTTTTTTGAAATATGACCAAAATGTGATTTTTGAAATAAGTAGTTGATTATTTTGTAAAATGTTTTCAATTGGGATTTTGGAATTATTATAAACGGTTTATATAAAAGATTTATAAAATTGATATTTATAAATTAAAATATTAGAATTATAAAACAAGTTTTTATAAGTGTTAAGATGAAGTATAAATGGATTTCATAAGTGAATGAAATTTATGAATTTATAAATTGTGAAGTTATAAAATGAATAGATTTTGTAAAATAAAAGATGTATAAGTAATTAACTTATAAATTGCATTTTGGCATTTAAATGAGATATAAATAGAATTTGTTAATTAAGGGGTTTTATAAGTTGAAGTTTTATAATATATATATATATATATATATATATATATATGAGAATTTATAAACATTGTTTTATAAATCCGAAATCGACTTATTTTGATAAGTTAATTATTATGGCTTATTAAAGGTGATATATCCACGATTTTGGACAGCGGATAATCCTTTAAATTAAATATGTAGAAGTATTGAATTTGGTAAACGATTTGTATTCATGATTTTGAACAGTGAATAATATATTAAAGAAATGTTTTGGGAAAGTGCTATTTTAAATAGAATTAAAACGATTTAAAGATGTTTTAAAATGCGTTAACTATCGAAACCATAGATTTCAACATTCATTGTTGAAATAGACATTTTCGAGAAATAAG
This sequence comes from Allium cepa, assembly GCA_030765085.1. Taxonomy (NCBI): domain Eukaryota; kingdom Viridiplantae; phylum Streptophyta; class Magnoliopsida; order Asparagales; family Amaryllidaceae; genus Allium; species Allium cepa. The sequence goes on from CM060929.1 coordinate 678,470,653, forward strand.
GAAATGGTGGACTATAACACTGTTGTTATAGTAAATGATTTTTGAAAGGAAATGTTTTATATAGTATTGGGATGTATATATCTATCTTAATTTCGAATCCCTATACTAGGGATTTTAGGTTGTCGTAACGATGTTTTACACAACATTTGTTTTTGACTCAAATAAATGTGTTTGAGAGAATGTTTTCCTTAAAGAATAAATTATATACTTAATTGTTATTTAAGTATATTGAATAGTTTCCTAATGTTGAAAACAAATAGATTTATGAATTACTTATTATTAAATAAGTATGGAAATGTTTTCCAATATGAAGTGAAATGTTTTGAGATTTTATCTTTTAAAGATAAATTGAAAATGAATAAATATTTGAAAGTGTTTCCACGTAAGGAAAATGATTTGAAATTTGTTTTCAAAAGTTGTAAAGGTGAAAAGTGATTTGAAATTTGTTTTCAAATGGTTGAAGTGTGGAAAAAAAATATCTTGTAAAGATATTTTTTGAAAATAAATAATTCGGGAAATTATGTAGAATCTAGTGATGTTGTGCATATCTATTGATAGTTAAATAACCGACTATAAATATTTACCTTTAAATGGACATTTGTTGTGATTTGCTTGAATTTGGATGCTACACTTATTTTAAAATAAGCGCTCGTTATTCGGTTTAGCAGGGAGAGGACCTTTGGGTCATGAATCTCATTCCGAATAGTGATACGTCGTAATGGATAACATTTGAAGACTGGTGTTGAAGACTAGATATTTTCGAAAACGGAAGGATTACCGTCAAATGTCTCTACATCGGCTGATCTCCGATATAGAGATTTTATCACCCTTTGTGATGGGAATTCCGGTCGTGATTAGTGAATATCCGGATTGCAAGGGCTTCTTTGGAAGTGCCTTCGGTTCCGTTCGATCCCAGAATGGACTTGTATGGATGTGTATCTAACGTTACAATTTGAGATGTAAAGCTGGTTTCTATCAAATACATTTCTTTTGGTGGCGGAGAATTTATTCTCTTAGCTTAACACCCTTCTCTAAGACGTACGAGCTCAGAGGTTATGTAGTTGATGGTTACTAGTGTTGGGCGAGTTTCTACTAGTCCAAGGCCATTAGACCAATGATGCCGAATGAAGGCTAGGAAAGACTACCGGACCAACCCATTTTCTAAGCACTACCGAACCATCTCCTTCCCCATGCCTGCCGAACCATCTCCTTCCCCATGCCCGCCGAATCAACACACTTCCCCTGCTCCACCGGACCAACCTCACCGACCAAGCTCCACCGGATCAACCTCACCACCGGACCACCTACCACCGGTCTACTTCCTTTCGCCATCGAACCAAGTCCCCATACCACTCACTACCGAACCACCTGCTACCAAACCCCCTGCTACCGAACCAACCCACTTCCAATACCCAGCCGAACCAACCTCAACCCTCTACAACCGGACCAAGTCCACACCAACTCTCCACAAAACCAAGGCCTTGTCAAACCAACACTGCCAGGTCAGATTGCATCAGCTCAGGCCCACCAGCAGCTATATCCATCCAAGACCCCTGCACCAGCCTCACTCTATAAATAGAGGGGCAGGGGTACAACAATGGAAGACAAGTTTGAGAGCTCAAGCACGGATAGAACTTTCAAAGCTCTTTCAGTTACCTGTAATCAAAGCTTTGTACTTGTAATCTGAATAGAAAAGGAGAATAACATTTAAAGTGGATGTAGGCACATTCCGGTCGAACCACTATAAATCTGTGTGTCTTTTACAGTTTAGTCTATCTATTTTATATATTTGCATAAATCACCCAAATCATTAAGAACAACATATAATCAACTAAGTCATACGACTTGGAGGTGTTTGCCCATTTTTTGTGCAAACATTTTTGGTGCTTTCACTGAGAATAGGAGCTCGAAGCTTCAGCTTCTCCCACTTAACCCTTTTCCTATCAGCATCGTTCATTGCTTGGAAAACATGCCTCCCGGATGGAAGAAAGATGCTAACAAAGGAAAGAACATCGCAACTAGCAGTATCCCACATCCAGTGATCAGAGATCAAGACAATCGTCCTGTTCCAACAGCAAATGGAAATCAGGCAAATCCGACAGCCCCTGCTATGGAACAACCAATTACAAGGACAGATCTGGACAGGGTTGTGGCTGAAGTAACTAAGTGCTTCGCATCTCAACAAGAAACCTTGGTGGACCAACTCATGTCATGCTTTAGGGATGCTGAAGAATCCAACCGCAACACTGAATCATGGGGTGAGTCCCGGTCTGGAGGATCTGGGAGATGACAAAGGTCTTTCTTCTTCGAAGAGGCTAACAACAGAAACACCAATGGTAGGAGCCGAGCCCGGACTCAGCCCGAATTCCGACCCGAGGAAACACTTGGAACCGAACCCAACAGGGGAGGTACCACGCAGGGGTCGGATGTAGCTGAGCCTGCCATGCTACCTAACCATGGATACACCAATAGACGGGGCCGAGCTGGAGTCCAACCCGAAGTTGGACCCGAGGAAGTGCTGAGAACAGAACCCAGCAGGAGAAGATCAAGGCAAGGGCCAACTGTGGCTGACCCCAGCGTTCCCCCGGAAGACCAGAGGCAGCCATTGGAGAATGTTAGAAATGATAGACGATACCATCCCTACAAATCATCTGGACGGAATCAATCCCGCAGGAAAGAACCAAACTCATTTCCATCCGCTCCAAGTTCTGATGAAAGGATGGCACGATTGTTCAGAGAGTGCGTCCAACGAGACCAAAGGGATCGGGGGATAGGCGCTAGGGTAACCAGCCCCTTCACCCGCAATATCGAAACTGCCATCACCCCCCGGGAATGGAAAATGCCAACAATGGAGCCTTACAAGGGAACCTCTGACCCCGTCGTACACTTACAGAGATACACACAGCATATGCTCATGAGAGGAGCAACAGAGGGAGTGTTTTGTAAATGCTTCCCATTATTCTTGGCAGATCTAGCTACCTCCTGGTTCTGCCATCTACCCCAAGGATCCATCAACTCATGGGAAATGTTGAAAGAAAAGTTTATCAGTCAGTTCCGCATTCATGTGGAACAACCCAAGGACGCTTATTCCCTATCTAATATCAAACAGAAGCCCGGAGAGACAGTGCAACAATATCTAACCCGATTCAACGCCACAGCGGCCGCAGTCCAAGATGCCGATGAGAAACTTATCCTAATGGTGCTCTGCAGTGGTGTGCATCCGGATACTAAATTTGCTAGGAGATTAACGAAAGTAAAACCAGCTACCTTACCTGATTTCTTCCATGAAGTCGGGAAGTATATGAGGCTTGAAGATGCTGTCACTGAGAGGCGGTCAAGGCAACAGACTAAGCCAACTCCAGACAGGGTTCTCGTTGCAGCAAAGGATGTTCGAGGAAATGACTCTAAAGACAATGCTGGGGGCAGGAAGGGAGAAAAGCGTTTATATCGGCCAGGACCAAGGTTTGACTCTTACACTCCTTTGAATGAAACAATCGAAAACATCTTCCTGCCCACCCAAGACGAAGTTAGATACAAGCGCCCCCACACAAGAAGGAATCAAATAACGCAGTTAAGTCTGGAAAGTTTTGCCGCTTCCACGAATCTCATGGGCATGACACAAATGAATGCCATCATCTCTGGGACTTAATTGAAGAACACATCAGAAGGAAGAGGCTAGAGCGCTATGTAAAGGGTCAGAACAGGACTCCAACTCCGGCCAATGAGAACCTAGGGATACCCCTCCCAGAAGTAGGCGGAGGAAATCGCAACACCAGCGGTTCTAGTCAAGAGAAGATAGTGGTCCATACCATATCAGGAGGACCACACATCACCGACAGAAGCTGGGCAGAGATGGAAAGATATGGAAGGTCACGTAGAAACAATGAAGGTTGCATTAATTCTGTTACAGAAGAACGCCACCCGAAACGGAAAGAGAATGATGACATCACATTCAGTAGGCGTGATCTAGAGGGGAGGCAGTACCCTCATATGGATCCTATGGTCATCTCTGCCTGGTTCGGTCCAGCCAAAGTTTTTCGAATTCTAGTAGACACTGGAAGCTCAATAAATATCCTATTCAAGCATGCTTTCGACAAAATGAAGCTGTCAATGAAGGATGTGTCTCCTTGCAAAAAACCGCTATATGGTTTCACTGGAGATGCGAAGATGCCCCTCGGGCAAATGGACCTCTTTGTTGAAATAGGAAGTCATCCCCGCTCTGTTGTGCGGAAACAAACATTTGTGCTAATAGAAAACCACTCGGCCTACAACGCCTTTTTGGGAAGACCAGCCTTGTCCGACTTCCAAATTGTCCTGGCCCCGTGGTGCCTGAAGATGAAATTCCCAATAGACAATGGAATAGGAGAAGTAGAGGGAGATCAAGACGCTACTCGAGACTGCTATGTAACTGAACTTCGCAATAACCGTAGAAGGGAAAAAGGGAAGAATGAAGAGACTACTCTCTGCATGAAAAGCTTGGAAGCATAGCAACTAAAGAGAGCCCCTCCTCTTCGATATACCAGTGATCCTTTCAATGAATTAGACCCTTGGAACAAAGAGGAGGAGGCCACCGCCGAGCCTGCAGAGGTTATGGAGTTTGTATCTATAGACAAACATGACTCAAGTAGACTATTGAAAATCGGATCTCAACTAAAAGCAGAATTATAGGATCAACTCATTGATTTTCTCCGCCACAACTTGGATGTATTTGCATGGACGCACGCTGATATGACTGGAATCTCTCCAGACGTAGCATGCCATGTGCCGAACATCAATCCTACCAAAGTGCCAGTAAAGCAGAAAAAGAGAAGTATGGGGGCAGAACGATCAGCAGCCCTCGAGGAAGAAATAAAGAACCTACTTGCCAATAACTTCATACGAGAAGCCGTTTACCCAGAGTGGATCGCTAACCCGGTACTAGTAAAGAAGGCAAATGGGAAGTGGCAAACATGCATTGACTTCTCCAACTTAAATGACGTTTGCCAGGGATATTGAAGCAAACCCCGAACAAGTCCGGGCCTTGCAAGATATCAAGATACCATCCACTCGAAGAGAGATGCAAAGCCTAAATGGGAAGGTGGCCGCTCTAAGCATATTCATCTCTAAAGCAACTGACAAATGCATCCCTTTCTTCGAAGCCCTAAAGAAAGACAAAGGAAGGTTCGAATGGACTGACGAATGCACAACAGCCTTCCTTAACCTAATCGAACACCTCCAGAGGCCACTAGTACTTTCAACTCCAAATGAAGACGAAGAACTATACCTATACCTTGCTGTATCGTCCCATACTCTAAATGCCGCTTTGGTGAGAGTAGACAACCGCGCGCAGCGGCCCGTATACTTTGTAAGCAAGAGATTTACGGGGGCAGAAGCCAGATACCCTAAACTTGAGAAGCTAGCATATTGTTTTCTAATCACGTCACGGAAACTGCAACACTATTTCCAATCTCATTCCATCAGAGTTTTAACCGATCAACCACTAAGGCAGGTACTCCATCGCCCCGACACTTCTGGGCGACTACTTAAATGGTGCATTGAACTGAGTCAATATGATATCACCTACCATCCTCGCACCGCCATCAAGGGACAAGCCATGGCCGATTTCATTGCTGAATTCACTACCAACGAAGGTAAGGAGCAATCTGAAATAGCAGAAGATATCAAGTGGAATCTCTTTGTAGATGGGGCATCAAACGAACAAGGCTCGGGGGTAGGTGTTGTGATAATCACCCCTAGGGGAAGGAAGCTGCACTATGCCCTAAGGTTGGAATTCGTTGCCACCAACAACGATGCAGAATATGAAGCAGTAATAGCAGGATTAGAACTTGCCTTAGAAATTAGAGTCCATTCTTTATTTTTTCATAGTGATTCTCGACTTATCGTGAACCAAGTACTAGGAGAGTTTCAGACTCGAGGGGAACGACTCACATCATATCTAAAGAAAACCAAGCTGCTACTTGATCAGTTGGACCTCTATTTAATCAAACACATTCCTCGGGAGGAGAACTGAGAGGCCGACGAACCGGCAAAGCAAGCTAGCATAAAGAACAACACCATTTCTAGAACAGTAGCCATCTCAAAACAACTAGCCTCGAGTTTCGAGCAGGTGAATCTGATAGCTGCAATCGAAGAGGAAACTTGGATGACACCCATCCAGAAATACTTACAAAGTGGCACACTGCCCGACGGACGTAACGAAGTTAAGAAAATCTTGAGGAAAGCTTCCCGCTACACAATACAAGAAGGCATCCTCTATCGGCGTGGCTTCTCTAACCCCTTATTAAGGTGTGTCGCTGGAAGGGAAGCCAAGGAAATTTTATCCAACATCCACCAAGGAAGTTGCGGAGACCACACTCGAGGGCAGACTCTGGCAAAGAAGATACTCCGATATGGATATTTCTGGCCCACCTTAAGCAAAGACGCCTTGGACTTCGTAAAAAAATGCGACAGATGTCAGAAATTTGCTAAGATCCCTCGACTACCAACCAATGAGATTACTCAGATGACCAGCCCTTAGCCCTTTGCAGTATGGAGAATTGACTTGATTGGCGAGCTGCCAATGGGCCGAGGCAGAGCCAAATATGCCATAGTGGCAGTCGACTATTTCACCAAATGGGTGGAAGCGGAACCTCTAAATAAAAGATCTTCGGCAAAAGTTATTAACTTCTTAATCAAAAATGTTCTACGTAGATACGGGGTTCCACTAAAAATCATATCAGACAATGGACTTCAGTTTGACAGCGAGTAATTCACCAACTGGTGCTAAGAGCACAGAATTCACTAAAGCTTCTCATATGTCGCTTATCCCCAGGCAAACAGACAAGTCGAAGCTGTCAACAAAATTCTCAAAACTCTAATCAAGAAGAAGCTTGAAAAGTCAAAAGGCGCTTGGGTGGATGAACTTCCTACGGCACATTGGGCCTACCGCACTTCTTTCAGAACATCAACAAGGCATACTCCTTTCTCTTTGGCATACGGATCGGAGGCCATGCTCCCAGTTGAAACTGTAGTGCCATCCCACCGTAAGATCCACTACAACCCAGGAGAGAACGAAGAACTCCTCCACATGTCTTTGGATCTAATCGAAGAAAGAAGAAATGATGCAGCACTCAAAGCAACAGCTCACAAGCAAAAAGTGGCAGCACAATACAACTCCAAGGTCAAGCACCGCAGCTTACAAGAAGGAGATCTTGTCCTCAAGCGGATCTTCCCGCGCCCCGGAGCGCTAGATCCAATCTGGGACGGACCCTATGTAATTCATAAAGATCTCCACAACGGAGCTTATATTTTGTCAATAGTGGACGGAGAGGTGTTCCAAAGGGCATGGAACATCCAACACCTTCGTCGATACTTTTCTTAACTTGTACTGCCCATATGAAGTGAATTAACAAAGAGAATCAGTGGACGTAGGCATTTTCATGGCGAACCACTTTAAAAATCTTGTCTCTTTTTAACTTGTTCCTTTATATCTTGGCTGCCTGTTAAGCTTTATCCTTTTCTGTTGAACAAATCCTGTGTATCGGCATTTCCATTCTGGACACTTCACGGCACAATCGTACCTGGACAAGACCTAACAGGTACTATACGAATCTATGCCCTCGCCAATGAGACACTTTTTCTCCAGCATCCCTCTACTGCGGGTTAACTCATTGCTCGCGACGGCCCTCAAAGCCAACTGTAATGAGTCGATTATAAGCCACCAAGGAGGCCGAAAATAGCCTAGGCAGCTCATTACGGCGTTCGGCTCGCCGGCAACCGTGAACCGATTATAAGCCCCAACATAAGGTGTGGCCAGCCAGGGGCAGTTCATAGTTGATGATCGGCACCCACGCTAGCCGGCCACGGTAAATCGAATAATACCAACGATTACGGGCCATAATGGCCCGGGTAGTTACCGTGCGCGATCTCGGCTCCGATGTGTCTTAAGTATGGTTGTGGTAAAAAAGAAAACTCCCCGCAGAGGCTAATATGGGTGACAAATGTCTCCAAGACCCACAGCTAGGGAAAGTGACTACAAAACCCGTTTGCTACGAACTTAAGAACATCGAAGGCCTTACGTGATTGGAAGTTTTACTATTTCTTATATTTCCATTTTATTTATAAAAACTCTCCTCCTATCCTCTATGACAATCCCTAAAGTACAGGACACAAAATAGGAGACGCTCACTAATGGGAATAAGAACTCACAACTGGATGGCGGGTCACTCAGATGCATTCCATATTCGATTGCACAAGGCATTCAAAGCTACCGTCTACAACTAAAACATGAAGGGCTGAATGTCAAGTAAGCCAAAAAATAGTCAGCTGCATCGGGACTCCGCCTCTATCCTGTTGGCCCTCCAAGATCTACTTAACCGCAGGATCAGAACTCCCAGCATGTTGGCCAGAGGTCCCACCTGTCCAATTCAAGAGAAGAATCCATCAGATAAACGATAAGCAATCAAGTCAGGAAAAGACTAAAAGGGAAGACTTACCAGCATCTGCTCCCAGATCATCATCCTCTAGCTGCACACCTACTTCCTCAGCGGTAAGCAGCCGCATGCCCTCCTTCACCGCCACTTTCTCCTCCTTAGTAATCTGAGCCGTAACCACATCCATTCTGAAAGCCACACCACCCTCTTTATCCGCATCAGCCTTAGCCTCCTCTAGAGTCCGGAGATAAATCCTGGCCATGACCCGGGATAATCATCCATCCAGGACAAGTTGCCCTGCTTCCAAGTACGGAAGTATATGTCCTGAAGCATCTCATCCATCATCCCCTCGTTCTCCTCAAATTCCCTCATCCGGACCGCGGAGGCCGACAGCCTTGCGACTGCAGCATCTCTTTCCGATCGATATCTCGAGCGGTCAGCCTGAAGGGATTTCCTCATCGCCTCCATCTCCTCCTTCAGCTTGGCTTGAGCAAACTCTGCGGCTTCAAGCCTCTCAGATAATTCCTCTATCCGCTCGAGATCCGCTTTCCGAACCTCATCCACCGTCGCAATGGCCATATCAATCCGTTCCTTGTAGGTATCCTCCATTTTCTGCAGCTCGGCTCTGCTAGCCTCTTCCATGGTTTTCTTTAGCCATTTGGAGGCAGCCTCGTGCTGAGAGATCTGGATGGCCTGATCGGCGAGTTGCTTGGCCTGGTCGGAAACCACTAACCGTAATCTTATGTTGGAACTCCCAATTTCCTCCCCGACCTTGACCAGTCGGGCATGATGCTCCATCAACTTCCTAGTCTCCTCAGCAACCCAGTTTATATTTGCCTTAGCTTCATCCCCCATAGTCACAATCCGAGTAGTAAGCAAATCAAGGTCCAGGGACTTGGCCTCATCAAGCACCCTTACCATAGGATTGCGAGGGAGAAGGTGCTCACCAGTAACCTCGTCAAAGGAAATATCATGAGAACCCGAATCCGGATCTGGATGACCCGCAAATGGATTACGAGCCAAGCCGGGACGATCAATCTGAGTAACGGTAGGATTCTCAAACGGATGCGGAGAGGGTATAAACTCAGTATCCTCCTCCGTAATATCATGAATAGGCTGGGTTGGGGGCTGAGGACCAGGTGAAGGTTCAAATAAGGAGCGCCTCCTCCTTTTCTTTTGAATATCCTCTTCAATAACTCCGAGAAGAGGACGGTAGCCGACTAAGTCCCCGGAACGGTTGGTAGGAGGCTTAGGTTTAGCGGAAGATTTGAGGAGTTTGAATTGTTCGAGACAGTGCCGAATGTCTGATGTCTTGGCCACCTTACCCGTTCCTGGAATAAAAACCAAGTATTACAAGCATGCATTGAGCTGTAATTCAAGAAACGTATCAAGTTAAGAAGAGTAAAAATACGCTTTTGTTATACAAACGCCGGGGAGGAGTAGGATACTGAAATAAGTCTTGAATATCATTCCAGGACGTGAGCTGGCCATAAAATATTCATAAATCCTTATCGTAAATGGAGTCGTCAGGAGTCAAAAATTCACCTTGAATCGCAGGGGTTGCCTTAGCCGAAATGCTCTTGGAAGATGAATCGGAACCAGTCTCGGCCTTATCAGTTTTCTTTAGCTTCTCCACCAAGGCCGATCCCTCCTCCAACCCCTTAAAAGCTTGGTGGAAAGCCTCATCTGTCCACTCTTGGATCTCGCCTGCCTGCCCGGAAGACAAAGCCCCGGAGCCATCACCGCTCTGTCCTTCGCCATCACCATCACCTTCTCTACCACTTCCGCTTTCCGCCTCACCTCCTTCATCCTCGCCCTTTTCCTCCTCCACATCTGGACATGTGCTGGGGGAGGGTCCATCGGATTTCTTGAGCTTCTTCCCCCCGGCGACCGGATGTATCGAGAAGGGTTTCCTCTTGTTGCTCTTTGTTGCTGCCCCTCCTTTAGCCTTGGCAACCCTCTCCTCGGCTGTGTCTCTCTTCTTGACCACAGACTGACGTGGTAGAATCAAGTTGTGCTGTAGAAGAGTAGCATTCCTGATCAGGTAAGAAGCTGACCTCTCCCTTCCCGAAATGGCTTCTATCTCCCCAGCCATCTGAACCAGGCGATCATTCTCCACAATCGCAAAGCCACCTGTCGCTAGCAAGGAATAAAAACACATAAGAAAAAGCATTGCAGTTAGAACGGAGATTATAAATAAGCTTCAACTTACAGCCGGAGGTGAAGCGACGGATAGAAACAGAGTCATCCTTGACGAAAAACCATTCTTTCTTGAACATGCTGAACTTCGAATATAAGTCCAGGACCGGCTTGAAGGACACGGCAGATTCCAGCTGATGTACGGAGACCCCTTCTTATAGCCCCTCATGTTGTACAAATACCGGATCTCCCGATTGGAAGGGGGACTCCCGTATTTTCTCTGGAAAATGATGAAAAGACTCACCAAGATAGTATAAGAATTGGGCTGAAGCTGGAAAGGGGCCACCTTCAAATAGGTAATGAAGCTGACTATCCAAGCATTGATCGGGAGAATGGCCCCGCACATGCAATGGTACCTACTATAAGAGAAATATCCTTCAGGGGGGTCATACGGCATAACTCCATTCCCTGGCAGCACCATGTGTGCTCTGTCAATCCCAAAAGAATGAGATATAACATCAAGCTGGTCCTCTTTAAGGGAGCTAGGAAAGCAGTCAGGTGGCGAGTTCAGGAGCTCTTAAGGGCCATACCCATCTACTAGTGATCTCGGGGGAGGTCCATGACGTCCAGATCCTGACTGAGCTGGGGGCACTATGGAGGACTCTCCTCTGTCTGTGGATTTCTTCTTATCCAATCGAGTTTCTACTTTACGAGACATTTATCTGCAAACACAAAAAGTGCATCGTTAGAACAAGTAGTATGGAAACATAAATGAGCAAATGCCTACAGTCTGGAAACTCATTCATAGTTAAAAAAAACATAAGAGTTTCATTCGGCAGTCCAAAGTTTGAATTCATTCGGTACTCGGAATCCCCGAGTTCTCAAAGAAAAAACTCATTCGGCAGAAGGAGGCTTCACCTGATCCGGCAGTTGAGGTCTGATTCGGCTAAAACGTTTGATTCGGCTAAAACGTTTGATTCGGCTAATACGTTTGGTTCGGCAAAGACAAGAGTTTGGCTCGTCTAATAAGGAATAACGAAAGCACCAAGCCCATACTTATAGGCGAGCCTAGATAACCGGATCAATTGGTACGGCGCTCGGTACCGGATGAGAGTGTTCAAGTTGGACGGCCTAAAACAAAGCGCGACATATGTAGGCATATGCCCCACTTTGGGGTGCAAATGTTGGGCGAGTTTCTACTAGTCCAAGGCCATTAGACCAATGATGCCAAATGAAGGCTAGGAAAGACTACCGGACCAACCCATTTTCTAAGCACTACCGAACCATCTCCTTCCCCATGCCTGCCGAACCAACACACTTCCCCTGCTCCACCGGACAAACCTCACCGGACCAAGCTCCACCGGATCAACCTCACCACCGGACCACCTACCACCGGTCCATTTCCTTTCGCCACCGAACCAAGTCCCCATACCACTCACTACCGAACTACCTGCTGCCAAACCCCCGCTACCGAACCAATCCACTTCCAATACACAGCCGAACCAACCTCAACCCTCTACAACCGGACCAAGTCCACACCAACTCTCCACCGAACCAAGGCCTTGCCAAACCAACACTGCCAGGCCAGATTGCATCAGCGCAGGCCCACCAGCAGCTATATCCATCCAAGACCCCTGCCCCAGCCTCACTCTATAAATAGAGGGGAAGGGGTACAACAATGGTAGACAAGTTTGAGAGCTCAAGCACAGATAGAACTTTCAAACAACTTTCAGTTACTTGTAAGCAAAGCTTTATACTTGTAATCTGAATAGAAAAGGAGAATAACATATAAAGTGGAAGTAGGCACATTCCGGCCGAACCACTATAAAACTGCGTGTCTTTTACAGTTTAGTCCATCTATTTTATATATTTGCATAAATCACCCAAATCATTAAGAACAACATATAATCAACTAAATCATATGACTTAGAGGTGTTTGCCCATTTTTTGTGCAAACAACTAGTAATACATTTCCAAATTGGTAATGTGACATACGAAGTGCTGCTGATCATTTGTTGATCAAAGCATAGCTTTTGTATAAAGCGTAGCTTTGTGGACGAGACTTCGTCGGACCTCACACCCCGGTAATAGTCAAAACAGGAAAGATGCAGCAAGGTTTTAGGAAGTAGCGTCCCTTAGGGTATGTGCATTTCCTTCTGGATAGAAGTGGTATCATGGTATAGAGCCCAGATACTTAACTTTGGTGGATGTCGCAAATATATATGACTTTGTGATTGATGTTAGTTGAGGATCCTTGGATAAAGGTTGTTTACAACCGGGGGATGGCATACTCGTGTCAGTTGTTACCTACTTTTGCAGAGGTATCCCGGCCTTGTGTTGGCAGAGATCCGGTTAGGTTCTCGGCGCGTCTCTCCAGAGGCGTACCCATGTGGCAATGGGAAGTTCCTTGGCCTGACCATTTGTTGGAAAATCCAAAGAAATAATACGAGCCTTGTACAGTTTTAGTTGTATAACTTGCCAATTACTTATGGTGGCGCCCCATTGTTTAGATGGTAGCTATAGCAGGCATACGAAAATGGTCGTATGTCGACTAAGATTTATATCATACTTTCGAAATGTTTTCTTACACTTTGCACTTATAATAATAATATTTTTGAAATTTGCGTATCAAACATGTTTGACTATCATAAGGAGAAATCTCCTCCGATTCTGCGCTTGCATTGTGTGTGTGTACGGGGGGCCTTATGGTAGTTACATTTTCTAAAAGCATTGCGGATATATTTTAAAAATATTTGTTTTTTTTAAGATAAACTGTTTAAGTTCTCACACCAGTCCCATGACTGACCTGGAGTTTATTGTTTCCTTCCTAAACTCTGGGTGCCCACCAATTTGCACACGGGTTGTCTAGAGTCAGGTTATCAGGTCATTCTGGAATTCAGGAGATGTTGTGGAGCTCAAGAGGGAAGCTGGATGGCTTAGCGTATCAACTAATATATAATATTTCTTTTCCGCTGTTTGTTGTTGTGCACTCTGATAATGTAATGATAATGTGATGTAATGTAATAACTATATAGTTCTTTGTTTTAAAGATATTTATTTATCTATTATATGTTGTTCCACTATGATTGTGAGATTCTAATATTGTTTCTGCTGCTTTTTTTCTTACTTCTTCTATCTTTTTCTTCTTCTTTAACCCTAACGGTACAATTTTTCGGCCTTCGATTGCTCGGCAGTTGATATAGTGGACGTATTAATGTCGACTTTCGTGAGTCGAAAATCGCTAACGTTACACATACATCAGTGTAGAGTATGAAATGATCCGACCACAAGCATAAACCAAGCATACAAGTTCATATGCACTGGCTCGAACAATACAAAACTGAGGTGGCTGCAGTAACAAGCACACATACCCATGCTCAAAGACATAAACAAAACCACTGACCACATACAAATCAAACAATAAGTGAAGACTCCAATCGCAACAAGCTCCAAACCTCAACTTCAATATTTATAAGTTGATATGTAGATAGCATCTCAAATAAGAAATTTCAGACAAGTGCACAAATCAAAGACTGAAATGTATCAAGACATCAAAGCTAGTGAAACAAAGTGCACTCGCATATATGACAACATTGTAGACAAGCTACATGAAGCAGGATCAAAGCAGTAGACTAACTGGCCAGAGCTACTAAATTTGGATGTATGCATATATGCAATTATATACATACACATATTAGCACAAGTTTAGACATGAAACAGAGATAAGCAGTGGTGACCTCTAAGGAAATAGCATATATGCAATGATGAATAAGACTGCAATACTCTAACATCCCAAAATTTATCAATTTAAGTTGGTAATTTATTTAAAACTTTTGGATTTCAATTTGAAAATAATTTGAAAAGTTTCAAAACAAATAAAATAAGTGATAATTTATATGAATAAAATTTCAATTTCTTTTGAGCTTAAAATTTTGAAATAATAAATGTTTTAAAAAAATCATTTGAATTTAAATTATATATATATATATATATAATGCATATATGAGAAGATTTGAATGTATATAGTGAATTTGAATTTAAATTGTACAAGTATATGTATGAGTATATAAATAGACATAAATGGATTATAATTCAAGTTTGAATTGGAATTTGAATTTAAATTTAAAATAAATGTTTTGGAAAAATAATTTGCATTGAAATCATAAATGTGTAATTTATATAATGTAAAAGATTGGTTAAAAACATTTCTTCTTTTAACATTGTATATATACAAATGAATAAGGAATGTAATTATTAATAAAGTAAACTTGATATAAAATTTACTTAAAATTCTTTTATCTTTGTAAAAAATACAAGTGTTAAGCATGCATGAGGAAGATGGTGTGAAAATAAACAAGTGTAAAGATCTCATAATTGGTTTTAACAAGTGGCACTCAAATTAGTTAATTGGAAAAAAAAACTTAAAATCATAAAGAAAACTTTTCAGCTTCTCCTTTTCAAATTTATCTCCTCAAATTTCTGAAAGAAAAGAAAAAAATCTCTTGAACATTCCAAACTTCAACACCAAAGATGAGAACAAAAATCTGAAACTACAAGCATCTTCTTGAAATTCAAAGTTTAAAACTGAGAGTCATCTCAAACATCAAGTAGTAGTTTTAAATTCCATATCTCTTGTAAGTTTTAAACTTCATAGTTAAGTGAATTAATAATTTCAAAATCAAGTTTTAACATCAAAGTTTCAAACTGCAGCTCAGTGAAACCAATGCTCCATTTTTCTCAAAGAAGCAGAGCAGGGATTCTTCTGAAATTAAATTAAGGCAAGTGAAATCTTTTTAAAAAATTGAATTTGAATTTTTTAATCAGTAATAAAGCAAGAGTTTAAGCAAGTTGTATTCATCAGTTGCATAAATAAAAATCAAGTTCAAAGACTAAATTAATTTCTGGATTTCAAGCTGCAGACCATAGTCTCTGTTGCATTAAATTCAAACTGTAAGTAAATTGAATTTTTTTATTTGTTATTGATGAATTAAGTAAACAAATACAACAGAGATTAAGCAAAGATTTTTATTAACAAGTTGCAGATAAAACTTCAAGATCAAAGTAGAAAAAAATTATCTAGGCTTTCATCTTCAAATTTTAAAAAACAGTCAGAAGCTTCTGTTCTCTGTTCTCAGGCAACAAGGTGAGTAAATTTCTGATTAATCCAGTTACTTTTTGTTGTGTGCATGCCTGAAATGATGTTGAAAACTTTTTCATGTGAACAAATGAGTGTGCATGTGTGTATTTGCTTGGGTATGTTTATATTCAGTATTCATCCCAATTCTTCTAAGTCTCAAGTTTACAGAGTAAACCTATGTCAAATTCTAAACCTCCCTCTCTCTATGTTTCTTCAAGAATTGAAATTTAAACAAAATAAAGTGTTTGTTTTAACATGCATTATGTTTTAATAA
This sequence comes from Allium cepa, assembly GCA_030765085.1. NCBI lineage: Eukaryota > Viridiplantae > Streptophyta > Magnoliopsida > Asparagales > Amaryllidaceae > Allium > Allium cepa. The sequence goes on from CM060929.1 coordinate 678,486,614, forward strand.
TAAATCAAAGCAAAACAATTTAGTTTTCTCTGGGAAATGTGAAAACACAGCCACAGATTCAAACTATGTGGAAATTCAAATATCATTAATTTTAATTTCTGGAATACGATCTGAATCGTCATTGAAAATAATGATTTTTGAAAGTTAAGTCTAAATTTTTAATATAGTTTTGAGTGAGAAATTGTAACTTGATCAGAAATTGAGATTTTGTAAAATTCTGATGATCTATGTGTTTGTGGGCCTCGAGATCGTCGTCGCGGCTAGCTTGAGGGTTTGAAATCCTCAGAAAAATGCAAGTTGAATTTATAAATCAGCATAGTGATGGTTCGAGATCAATTTAGGGTTGGAAACCCATATCTGCTCGTAGTTGAAAATGGAGGTGCTGCGTTGCCGTTGGGTGATCGGACTTTCTAGCACTGATGTCAATCGAGGCATTGGACGTTGGCGAAACTTCGGTCGAGTTTTTGTGGCCTCTGATGGCCAGAGGTGGAGGGGTGAGGCAATTTCCTGATGGTGGTTTTTGGTGAAGTATGGGTCGAGAGGTTCGATTTCGAGTGTGACGTTGGTTTGCGCTTCAGGGTGGCTCAATGGGTCGAGGAGTTAATCGTCGACCTGACGATGGTCGTAACCTCGACCGGTAACGACCGAAACTCTAACGATCCCCATTTTTGAAGTCAATCTTTGGAATTAAACTTTGAAATAATTGGTAATTTATATAAAATTTTGGATTTAATTGTGATGAAAATTCCAGAATAAAGAAAAACATGTATTTTAAACAGAATGTTGTATTGGAATTCAAAAATAAGTATTTTATAAAATTGTATTTGAGTTTTCCTAATTTAATAAGATGTATGTTTATCGATTTATATAAATGGATTATATAAAATAATTTGAATTTGATTTGAATATAGAGAAATGAATAAAATTTGATTTCTAATTTTAATATATGATATATATGAAAGTTTGATTTTGAAATAGAAGTATATAGATAAATATTTATTTAAATTTATAATAGTTTCAATTTAAATAAGGTTTGAAAAAAATGGGTTTTAAAGCTAAATTGAAAATATAAAAAGTTTTAAAATGAACATATCTTTTGGAATAAAATTTGGGTTGTAAAATATAAACATATTAACTAATTTATAAAAGTGCAAATCTATGTAGATATGAAATTAAATAATATATTTCTTTTACAATTATTTATGAACTAAGTTGTAAACATATTAACATAGAGGGACAAAGCGGAATTTATAAATAAAAATATAGTAAGGGACTTTGATAAAATGTTATAAATAAATTTCACAAAAGGACTTAAACACAATATAAGTGAAAAATGACAAATGTTTAATAAGTAGGATATAAATTAACAAGTGTCGGTTAATTTGAACAAGTGGCAAGGAGTATTTTCTTTAAAATTTACATGTATTTGACAAAATCAAAACAAGTACAAACCAGAAATAACAGAAAAAGGAGAACAGAACCAAAGCAAAACAAACAAAAATCAGGAAAATCTCCAAACTGATTCAAAAGCAACAGATCAAAAAATAATAATTTGAAAACCAAAATTCGAAACAATTCAGCATCAAGCTTTCAGTTTCCAAAATGAAATCAGAGCAAACCAGAAAATAGAATTCAAAGCAAAAGCAATTTAATGTCTTCAAACCTGGGAAGATTTCAAAACCAGGAGATGAAGATCAAATCAAATATCAAGTTAAGGTTAAGCAAAATTCAAGAAGCAAAGCAAGTTCAGATCAAAAGAAAATCTAGAAAAAGCAACTCAACTGGATTCATTAATCAAAATCACAAACTCCAGTGGTTCAAGGATCAACAAATTCTCAGTATACAAATCTATTTCAAAGCCCGTTCTTCTCTGTTTCATCAAAGATAAGGTGAGCAAACCCAACTTGTTCTATATCTGAATGACCTTTGAGACATGATCTGAATGTGCCTAAATGACTGTGTGAATGTGCTTGCATGCTTGTTTATATGTATAGATGACTGTGTGTATGATTATGTACAGGTAATAAGCCTCTGTTCAAATTCCAATAGGGTTTAAACAATTTGAAAATTCAACTCTCCTTATTAAATCTCTGATAGGCCTAGAAATTTATACCAGCTGTCTTTGTTTAAACCTAAACTAGGTTTTAAAAGTATTTTCAAGAAAAATCAGTATAAATATTAACTGAAAAGTAGAAAAGGGTAGTATAAATTTTAAAAACATGTTAAATCCAAATATGTCAATTCTCTGATTCAGGCATATAATCCTAATCATCTTTGAAATTCATGATTTTCAAGAGTTTAATAATTATTTTTAGTTTAGGATTGAAGGAGTTAATCAATGTTGTCCAGAAAATGGTCTTTGAGCTATTCCTGGTGATCGTGTACATTGAGTGATCTTGAGATTGATGATGAATGTAGTTTGAAGATTGATGATCGTCAGAAAAATAATCGAAAGAATTTTAAATTACTGTGGTGGCCATTCGAGGTCGAGATAGGGTTTGGTTGCCTATTTTTGATCGACGTGAGACTATGGTTCTTGCTCGGCCGTAAGTGAACTGGAAGCGATCACATATGAGGGGATCGATTCATGGAATGGGGATGAAGGTCTTGGTGGAGTAGCGATGGCTCTGATGAATGGAATTGGCCAGGCGAGATGATTCTCTGATCAAGACGGGTTACAAACATTGGTCGATCGAGTTCGATTTTGATGTTGTGATCAATTGAAGATTCTGGGTGGTCAGATGGATTGGGGAAGTCAAAGACGACTTGTCGGCGATGGTGGTGGACCACAGCGGCGGCGATGGGTGGTGTAGGTGCACGCATATCTGTGTGTATCAGTATTTTGTTTTTGGGAAGAAGAAGTTTAACTCGAGTTTGATCTCGAAGAAATGAAGTATTGGCTCGAATAATTTCTCGGTTTCATGCGCGAGTAGTATCGAGGTAGGGGATGAATGTTGGTTTGGGGATTTTTACTTTGTGCCTGGGTATTTAGTTTTGTTAAATACTAGATTTTAAAAAAAAGGGAAGAAACCATGTTTCAGATTTTGTTTTGTTAAAACCCAACCAAGTTTATACAATTAGTCAATCACTTCTTTAAAAATAAGTAATGTTTATTTAAGTTCGAATATTAATGGTTTAGAAATAAATTATTTTTGAGTTTTAAGTATTTCAACATATATAACCTTTATTTTTAAAAGTTTATTTTTAATAAACTTAATTGTAATTAAGTAAAGATGAAATGTTTTTGCTATATAAAACATTAATTTAGTTAAAGGTTAATTACCTAATAAAAGTAATCAAGGATAATTAGTTATGATTAAAGATTAATCAATAAAAAGGATAATTACCCAGTGAAAGTATTTAAAGGTTAATTACTCTGTGTAATTAATTAAGATGATTTATTAATGGATAATTTTTGAATGTAATTAAAGTGATCAATAAATCAAAGGTTAATTTATTTGGGGCAATTAATTAAAAGATGACTAATTAAGAGTTAATTAATTAATGAGATTAATTAAGATTAAAATTATTAATTAAGAATAGTAACTAAATGGTAAGTAATTAAGGGTTAATTAATTAATTAAGGGTTAATTAAATGGTGAATTAAATAATTAAAGGTTAATTATTTAACAATTAAAGGTTGATGAATTATAATTAAAGGTTCATTAGTTTTTTGTTAATGGTTAATTAATAAATGATTAAAGAATAATTAATAGAAAAGATTTGTAATTTATTAATGTTAATTAACTAGGATTAGTAATTCATACATAATTAATATGATTTGAATTAATCAGACAATTAACTGATCTTGCTTATGAATGTTTTTGATTGAATTAGATGCTTTGAATTGTTTGATATTCCTGATATATGTTGTTTGGTGATATGAATTATTTGAAGTTATCTACTACGATGTAATTAATTCATACGTGATGTAATTAATTATCTGCGATGTAATTTATTATCTATGATATATATCTGTGATCTGTGAATGAAAGATAAGCATTATAGTTTATACCGCTTATCAAATATATTTCTTTGTCTGAATCTGTAATTATTGATGATGTTGTTGCACAATTGTGTGTAAAACCCCTGGACCACACTATACACACACAAATATGGATTGCACGAGGAAATTGGTTAAGTCACAGATTTTTGAAATGTTTTATTTAATTTGTTGAATTTTGAATCCAAATGATTTTGGAAATGAAATTGGGTTGAATATGAAAAGGCTTTTGAAAAGCAACTTTGAAAGATAAAAGTTATTTTGAATAACTTGATTAAGTTTTGAAATTTAAATAATTTGATTTAAATTTGAATTCAAAATTTGAAATTGAATTCTATGTTTGGAAACTATGGTTTAAAGTTGTTATACAAGTTATATATGGGTTAAACCATTTTAAAGGTATTGATTTGGGAATTTGAATTTAACTCAACGGTTTCAACTCGTGCAAATATAATTGGATTTTTCCAAAACGAAAACTATTTGTTTTCAAATAATAATAGTTTCCATTTAAAGAAAGGATTTCCAATTTGTATCGAAAAATTTCAAGTTTGAAATGAAATGGTGCATTGTTTTTTTTGAAAGCTATGAATGGGCCTTTGTGAAAGATTATTAAACATTGTTTTGAAATCGAAGAGGATTTTAAATGGTGTATCTTTTATATAAAAGAATTGAATTGGAAATGGTTTGAAAGTTATGAATTAAATCTTTGGCTTAAAGATTTGGATGAGTTAATCCAATTTGAAAGGAAACTTGCTTTGGAAAGTTATGAAATAATTTTTGTGAAAAATGGGTGAACTTTGTGAAATGAATCTTTTTGTTTAAAGATTTGAAATGGTAATTTGTTTAAACCATTTGAAGAAAGGTTTTGTTTTTTTTTCAAAAAAAAAGTTGTGACTTAACTGAAATCTCATATCCATACGTTTTTAAATATTGCACTTACTATTCGGTTAAGCCGGGAGAGGACCTTGTGTCATTGAACCCATTTCGAATAGTGATACGACATTATGAATTGCAATTGAAGACCGGTGGTGAAGATTAGGTGTCTTCGAGAATGATAGGATAACCCATCGAATGACTCTGCACTGAGTTGCTCCGGTATAGAGTTCTCCATATGTGATCGGGAGTCCGATCGGGATTGTGGATACCCGGATTGCAAGGACTTCTTCGGAAGTGCCTTCGGTTCTGTTCGAACCCGGAACAGACTTGTATGGTTGTATGTAGACATTACACTTTGAGGTATAAAACTAATTTCTATCAAATACATTTCTGCTTGGTGGCGGAGAATTTATTCTCTTAGCTTAACACCCTTCTCTGAGACGTACGAGCTTAGAGGTTATGTAGTTGATAGTTATCAGTGATATACTCCCAATTTGGTAGTGTGGCATGCTAAATGCTGCTGTGTGTTGTTGATATTTTGTTGATCAATTTTTAATCAAAGCATGGCTTTTGTATAAAGCGTAGCTTCGTGGACGAGACTGCATCAGGACCTCACACCCCGGAAATGGTCGAAACAGGAAAGATGCGGTAAGGTTACGAGGGTCGTGCCCTTTAGGGTGTGTCATTCCCTTCTGGAAGGGTGGTATCATGGTATGGAGCCCAGATACTTAACTCATATGGTCACTGCAAATCTATTACTTTGTGATTGCTTTGTGGTTGAGAGGCGCCTCAGATAAAGGTTGCAAACGACCGGGGGATGGCATGCTCGAGTAGTAGTTACCTTGTTACAGAGGTAACCCGGCCTTGTGTTGGCAGAGAGCCAGGTAGGTTCTTGGGACGTCCCTCCAGAGGCGTACCCATGTGGCAGTAGGAAGTTTCTTAGCCTGACCATTTGTTGGAAATCCAAACAAAACAATACGCGCCATGTACGGTTTTAGTTGTATAACATGCCATGAAATGTGGCGGTAACCTGCTATTGAACATGGTAGCTATAGTAGGCATAAGTGCGAAATGCGTATGCTGGATAAGATTAATATTATACTTTCGAAAGTTTTTCTACACTATGCACTAATAATAATATCAAATAGTTTTTCGCGTATCAAGCATATTTGACTATCGTAAGGAGAAATCTCCTCCAATTCCGCATTTGCATTGCGTGTGCGATGGGAGGCCTTATGGTAGTTTCATTTTCAGAAAATCATTGTGGATTTTAATTTTAAATTCTTTTCCTGTTTATTTTAAAGATAAACTATTTTGTTTGCTCATACCAGTCACATGACTGACCTGGAGTTTACTGTTCCCTTCCTGAATTCTGGGTGCCCACAATTTTCCACACGGACAGTCTAGAGTTGGGTTTTCAGATAATCAAGTAATAGGTGTAGATTAGATAGCCTTCGAAGCCTTTGGTTCGGTAGCTTTCAGTCTTTGGAATCTCCTTCAGTCTATGGACGACTGACCTTGCTTTGCTTAGTGCGACTTGTTGGGGGTTCGAGCTAGCTTTGGATGGAGATGGAGTTTTGGAGTTGGCATTGAAGACATTGTCTTTCCGCTGTTATTGTCTCTGTTATTGTCTTGTATCTATCTTGGATATATTGATAGTCATTTGTATATGATATTCAGTTGTATCAGATATTGTATCAATGTTGTATATTGATATATTCATTTTCTTCCGCTGTGTTGTTATACTTAATGTGTTATAAGTTCTGACGAACCAGATTCGACGTTTGAATTTGCGGCATTTGAATATAGGTGATATATTCGGTGCCGATTTTCGGAGGTCAAGTCTGGGTCGTTACATTTTGTTACCAGAGCAGAAGGTCGAAACTTTAGATCAGGAGTATAACACATTAGGTAACTCATTAGAGATAGGGTGAAGTATACCCTAGAATGAGTATATCCCTAAGATATCCGTTCGAACGCCTCAGTAAATTCCCTTACCATCCCCTGATAGTAAGTATGAGTGCAAGAAGAGGACGAGATAGGGGACATGGGAGTACCACTATAAATGGTCAATACCCTGCAATAGTGGAAACAATTTTCTCTATCAATCTCTGTAACATCCCGCTTTTTCGCACACTTTAAACCGACACACGTGCCAATTCAAAACATAACGGAAGGGCGGATTGTTATGGGGCAAATAAGAAAACAGAGAAGAAATAAAAACCAAATAGAATCTCACAGCGGAAGGATAAAATATAATAATAAATATACAGTTCATAAATGGTTTACAAAACACTTGTTATTCTTTACACAATAAATATCAGAGTTACACATACCAATACAATCAATGCAGCGGAACAGTATGAGTGTGGTGCAATACTATAAATAATAATAATACGGATTCTTCGTCTTTGTCCTCCAAAGCTAAAATCTTCGATCCTGAAACGCTCGGACTGACCCGAGCGAATTTGAAAAGACAAAAACACTCGAGTCAGAACTAAAAGATCTTATGTGAGTTAAATTAACAGAAATAAATATGAGTGCAGTAACTCAAGAGATGCTCGGGATTTACATCACCTAAGGATCCGTTAAACTATTTACTATGTAGTATATTGCGTTATTATAATAGTGCCTAATTGTAAAATAAACTTACTTTTAAATAGCGTTAAGGCTTTAAATTTTCCACCTTAACACGTAAAATGCCAATAGTCTATACAGTACCGTAATACCTCCTGATCGGGAGGCTACCAGAGGATACTCCATAGGTACGACACAAATAGAAACTCGTAGTAAAGGCTCGATATGGTAGGTGACACGGCACAACTAGGCAATGCCAGGGTAGATATACCAATTGCTATCCAGGCTGGTGGAAACGCGTAGCCGCAGTTACCGCCCACCTCGGACTAACTCCCCAAAATCAAAATATAGAAGTGGCCACTGAATCAATCCAAAATCAAAGTATAATATCGAAGAGGAGGGTCCGATCAGAGGAATGACCTCATTGGCCTGAGAATCGCTCCTGTTTTAGCCACCTTATGCCAACTCACGGGAGTCGGGTCCACGTATTTACCTTACAGGAAACGTCGCCACCACCTACTTCATTCTGGAATCTCCACCGCGTACACGGTTAGTCAAAGTGGTTTTCGGTATCGACAGAGAGTATGTCCATATCCGATATCGGTCTCTTTGCCAACCCATCGTTATTATAAAACCGCGGTCATTTAAAAATAGGTTATACTTTAAAAATCAGAATAAACATTCCATTTCATAACCATGAATACGATATCATTTTAAACCCAAAGCCATATTTTATCACTTATCCCAAATATAATTCTTTTCCAAAATCATAATGCTTTAACTTCATAACGTCTGAAAATCAAATATTTCAAAGCATAATATTTTGAAAATCATAATTTAAAACCATAACTTCTAAAACTTGAATGGTTTGGACATTCAACGGTATATGAATTAAATGGTTTAACTTAAATGTTACTTTGTAAAGAAAATAGTTCTCATGGCTTTACAAATACATTTCTTTATTAAAGTCTAAACCAAAATTTATATTATCTCTCTCCAGTTCCAAAACCACTTCAATTTATTTATATATACGTATATCCATTTTGAGTATCAATATTTCAAACTAAAGTTGGATTTTATTCTTTCAACAAATCAATTGTTCTATTAATTAGTCTTGAATATTCATATAAAATACATAAATAATAAGACTTCAATTTCTAGTAAAATAAATATATTTTTCCCAATTCAAATTATACTAGAATATTCATTTCAATTTATTTTGGGAAAAATCCAATTATAATTATCATATCTTAAAATTTTCAAACTTAACATTTAAACATATGATATAAATTATTAAACTCCATTTTCTTAATTTTCTTCCATTTTTAATAAAGATTTTTTATACACCTTTTAATTTCAAAATTTTCAACTTCATATGTACATATATATGGAAGAAAAATATTTATACAATATAAAGTTTAAGATTATTATAAACCGTATTCCATCCAAACCATAGAAATCACATTTAAATAGCTATATATATATACCGCGGTGCCTGTATATAATTTTCTATCCTATGGTCAAGTGATACGGATATTTATCATTTCAATCCGCAATTTAAAAGATATAAAATTTTGCGGTTATATATCATTTCAAACCACAATCCCGAATGAAATGAAATATGCATGATAATTTGCAATTTAATGATATACAATAAACATCCATTCATCAACATCATCCATCATCCAAATCGCAATCATCAATCAATATCAATCAATAACAATATTATTTTTGGTACTACATAACAGGTAATACTGACAATTTTATTCAAATTAAATTTAACAGCTATTAATCTACAGTCTATATTCAGTAATAAATTATATAACTGTTAACTAGCAGTTCATATACAAACAAATAAATTTTAACTGTAAATTTATACGCAATAAATTAATTAAATTAATAGCTTATATTCAGTAATAAATTTTATAACTTTTTAACAAGCAGTTTATATGCAATTAAATAGATTCTAGCTGTCAATTAATACGCAATAAATAAACTAAATTAACAGTTAATTTAAATAAATGCAAATAAACAGATATGATGAATAAAACATGTCAAACAATTCTAAATAAATTTCTACTCATATCAAACATTAATTTAACAAACATAAAAGCTTCTACAAGTTGTGAGTGGGTTAAAACACTCACCTTTTGAATTTAAATCGAATTTAAATCCGATTTAAACCCAAAAATTCGACGGTCTCCAAATCTTTCCAAACCAGCGTCATCAGATCCGAAATTTAATTACGATCCTAACAAAAGAAATTTCGTGCGAAACGGATAACGTATGAGAAAGTTATGCGAATAAATCGATTTGAAATCAAAAATTAAATTAAACCAAATGAGAACATATTTACTTGCCACTTCACCGATTGCTTTCTTCCCTGTACATCATCATACGCACTAAGAAACCCACGCTACAGGCTCCACACGCACGCACGTCCAACTTTGACCACCGATAAACCTCGCCCCCGACCACCATATGCCACGCCGAAGCCCCCATCGTCCTCCCCTGCTCCGGCCGCACGTCTCCATGCCAACGCGGCCCCCATCGGCTGTCGCCGCCGCCGTCTCAACTTAGGGTTTGCCGAACCCAAATTTCAAAATTCCCGGCTCCTTTGATCGAATTAGCACGAGCGACTACCGCCATCTCGAAGCCCCAGACGAGATCTACAATACCCAGATCTTGATTTTGCCAATTTCTTCCCGAATCAAAAACGCCTAAATTTGACCATATGGATTTCGAAAATTGGAGGTTTGACCGCGATTTGTCGTTGATCTGAGCATCAATTGCAAAAACCGAGATCACCCGTTGATTCGTATCGATGAAAACTACCACATATAATTTTTTGGAATTTTTCCGGAGAGTTTGAATTTTCATTGTTTTTTTGGATTGGGGTAGATCTAGGTTGCATTCATTTGAGGAGGAGAAGGAGATGAAGAAATGAACGTACATCAAAAGGGAAAATAAAATGGGGCTAGGGTTTATAACCGTGCTTATATAGATAGACTAGAGATAGCGTAGATGGATCGGATAAGTGAACGTACGAAACAAACTATGGCCCAAAAAGCCCACTATGCCTCCGGAACCGAATTTATTAAATCTATATATCCAAATAGGTATTTTAAGATATTCTGAACGCGATGGAAAAAGTTTCACGTCCAAATTTGGTCGTATGAAGAAGTTATGCTGGAAAAAAAATTTCCAAATTGATTTCAAATTGATTTTAATAAAATTGATTTCAAGGCGTTTCGCGTCCGTACGATCAAACGACAGGTCCGATCGATCCGAAACTTGAAACCCTATAATAATTCGCCGATACGGATCCGATGAAACTGGTTTCGTCGAAATCCAAGTCCGTGGCCAAAATGGCTATTTTTATATTCATTAATTAAATTAAAATAAATTATAAAATCCAAATTTTATATTAAATTCTAAAATTGACCAAATTTTCTCCCTTTAAATTTTCTTAAATATTTACTCTAATTCTAAACAATTTAAGTGTCAATAGTTGTTCTATTCATCAATTCAAATGTGAATTCTTAACTTCAATATTAATTCCAATTTTAATAAATTCAACATTATAAGTTTGATTAAATTTATTAAATTCACTTTCTTTCTATTATTCAAGGTTATTGATGTTAATTTAATGAAACTAACATTGGCTCAATATCTATACATTAAAAATCTCAATTCTAAACTTAGATCTCAACTTATGAAATAGTTAAATAATAAATTCCATCTAAATCTACATCTTCCTACTATCTAAATATTTAGAAAAATTACTTACCACTTTTTATTGTAAATTTCTAAACTAGTAGATTTGTGTCATTTCTAGCCCTCTGGATATTTTATATTAACTAAAAGAAAATTTACATATAATTTCCATCGTCAATTATTTTAGTGAATAAATCTTCAAAGGTTACTGCAATTAATCCCCTAAATTGCAATAAATTCTAATAAATTTGACTCTATTTGATTACAACTCACAAATAAATCAATTATTCCCCAACTACAAAGTTACCGTTTCTTATATATATATCACTACAGTAATACTTCCAAATGTTCATCTTTTGTTTGCATAAATTACTGTATTCAATTGAATTGTAATATTGTTAACTTACACATAAATAAAACTTAACAGCTAATAGAATAAATAACTTACAAAATTTGTTGTCATAAATATATTTTATAAGTCTACACTTAATTATTATCTTACAATACTTTTTTACGTTACTATAAAATTTATACACTCTTCCGTTACCATATTAATAATTACCAAAGTAACGTTCATTCTTAATAACAACGTTATACTATTCAACATATAAAAGGACTCCATTCCCCAAATGCATTCATTTATATTTATTCCCTTAAAGTTCTCCTTTATTGACTAGACACATTAATTTAGATTCATTTACATCTAATGCCCTTCTTAGCTATATACTCAATACATGTTAAATCTACATAATTTTTACCCTTTTATTCAAATTCACTTATACCATCAATAACAAAATTTTGCCCTAAATTTAGATTCAATTATATACATTAGATAAATGGGTAAACTTTTGTAATTATCCCATATATGAAAATATTTTTATGCATACATTTCCACTTACTTACTATGCATTCATTTATTAAATTACTAATTGCCTTAGTCAACTTATCCCCTATTTACTACCAATTTCAAATTTAATTATGGCTTATCAATACATAAAATTTACATAGGCAAAACAAATTTTATTACTATCTTAAGTCCATTTATTATTGACAACATTCATTAAATTTCCTTATCAACACTTATTGCATTGATTTATTCAGCGGTCACCTTTTATTTAGTTACTATCCATTTTACAATCCAATGTAAGTCTTCCACTATTTATTTTATATTAAATGAATTCCATTCTACTTAATCTTTTTATTGATATTCACTAATTCAACCCTTATATCAGTTTCTTATATTTAACTTTAAATCAAATTGTGACAATCTACATTATCCAAATCTATTGTCATAAAATTTTATTGTTACACTAAATTACAACTACTATACCAAATTTCTACATTTATTCTCAATTAGATTAGAAATTATATTAATTCAATTCATTTAATATTATTAATTTAACGGGTCGTTACAATCTCCTTTGTTTCGATTTCATATTCTTTTGATTACTTCGTGACAGCTCAAGGGAGAAGCTTCGGTGTGGTGTGGCACTGCGAATCGTGTAGATAAGTTCCTACCTCGATTCTCGTTATCAGTTTTCATTTTAAACTCTAATGAATTTAAAATTTTATTTGGAATAAATTGGTTAACAAATATAAAGCTAAATTTGAATTGTACCGATAAACCGATATCAGTTAAAACCAAATTTGAAATTCTATTTTCTTGTAAAGATCGACGTCCGAAGAGGGATAGGTTATATATACTTTGGGGTATTCCAACTTGAGTTTGGAATCCATACTTAGTGTTTGAGAATTGTGGAAGATTAAATCCATTTGTCTATTTTTCTAGGGTCCATATATATTCTACGAATGGTTACTTATCCTTCGGACTAACCGGTGCCATACTTATTTCATAGATCTGGTGACTCGAGTATTTCATGAAATATTGAATGAGTTTGTTCTCTTATTTATTATTGATATTTTGATTTGGTAAGCCAAATACATAATAAATATTCAGATTGATCTGGAAAGATATTTCTCTATCCTTCATTTATCTTTTGTTGTCTCCCTACTTTCAAATTTCGAGGACGAAATTTTCTTAAGGGGGGAATCTGTAACGATCCTGATTTCTGAAGTCAAATTTAAGTAGATAATTTATTTAATCTTTGGAACTAAAATTTGAAATAATTGGTAATTTATATAAAATTTTGGATTTAATTGTGATGAAAATTCCAGAATAAAGAATAACATGTATTTTAAATAAAATGTGGAATTGGAATTCAAAAATAAGTATTTTATAAAATTGTATTTGGATTTTCCAAATTTAATAAGATGTATGTTTATCTATTTATATAAATGGATTATATAAAATAATTTGAATTTTATTTGAAAATAGAGAAATGAATAAAATTTGATTTCTAATTTTCATATACGATATATATGAAAGTTTTATTTTAAAATAAATGTATATAGATAAATATTTGTTTAAATGTATAATAGTTTCAATTTAAACAAGGTTTGACAAAAATGGGTTTTAAAGCTAAATTGAAAATAAAAAAGTTTTAAAATGAACATATCTTTTGGAATAAAATTTGGGTTGTAAAATATAAACATATTAACTAATTTATAAAAGTGCAAATCTATGTAGATATGAAATTAAATAAGATATTTCTTTTACAAGTGCTTATGAACTAAGTTGTAAACATATTAACATAGAGGTCCAAAGCAAAATTTATAAATAAAAATAGAGTAAGGGACTTTGACAAAAGTTATAAATAAATTTCACAAAAGGACTTAAACACAATATAAGTAACAAATGACAAATGTTTAATAAGTAGGATATAAAATTAACAAGTGTTGGTTAATTTGAACAAGTGGCAAGGAGTGTTTTCTTTAAAATTTAGATGTATTTGACAAAAGCAAAACATGTACAAACCAGAAATAATAGAAAAAGGAAAACAGAACCAAAGCAAAACAAACTGAAATCGGGAAAATCTCCAACCTGATTCAAAAGCAACAGATCAAAAAAAAAAGTGAAAACCAAAATTCAAAATAATTCAGCATCAAGCTTTCAGTTTCCAAAATTTTTCAGAGCAAATAGGAAAATAGAATTCAAAACAAAAGAAAATTAAAGTCTTCAAACCTGGGAAGATTTCAAAACCTGGAGATGAAGATCAAATCAAATATCAAGTTAAGGTTAAGAAAAATTCATGAAGCAAAGCAAGTTCAGATCAGAAGAAAATCTAGAAAAAGCTACTCAACTGGATTCATCAATCAAAATCACTAACTCCAGTGGTTCAAGGATCAACAAATTCTCAGCATACAAATCTATTTCAAAGCCTGTTCTTCTCTGTTTCATCAAAGATAAGGTGAGCAAACCCAACTTGTTCTATATCTGAATGACCTTTGAAACATGATCTGAATGTGCCAAAATGACTGTGTGAATGTGCTTGCACGCTTGTTTATATGTATAGATGACCGTGTCTATGATTGTGTACAGGCAATAAGCCTCTGTTCAAAGTACAACAGGGTTTAAACAATTTGAAAATTCAAATCTCCTTATTAAATCTCTGATAGGCCAAGAAATTTATACCAACTGTCTTTGTTTAAACCTAAACTAGGTTTTAAAAATATTTTCAAGAAATATCAATATAAATATTAACTGGAAAGTAGAAAAGGGAGTATAAATTTTAAAAATATGTTAAATCCAAATATGTCAATTCTCCGATTCAGGCATATAATCCTAATCATTTTTGAAATTCATGATTTTTAAGAGTTGAATCATCATTTTTAGTTTAGGATTGAAGGAGATAATCAATATTGACCAGAAAATGGTCTTTGAGCTATTACTGGTGATTGTGTACATTGAGTGATGTCGAGATTGATGATGAATGTCGTTTGAAGATTGATGATCATCAGAAAAATAATCGAAAGAATTTTAAATTACCGTGGTGGCCATTCGAGGTCAAGATAGGGTTTGGCTGCCTGTTTTTAATCGACGTGAGACTATGGTTCTTGCTCGGCCGTAAGCGAGGTGATCGATTTGTGGAATGGAGATAAAGGTCTTGGTGGAGTAGCGATGGCTCTGATGGCTGGGATTGGCCAGGCGAGATGATTCTCTGATCAGGATGGGTTATATACATTGGTCGATCGAGTTCAATTTTGATGTTATGATCAATTGAAGATTCTGGGTGGTCAGATGGATTGGGGAAGTCAAAGACGACTTATCACCGATGGTGGTAGAGACCAGAGCGGCGGTGATGGGTGGTGTAGGTGCACGCATATCTATGTGTATCAGTATTTTGTTTTTGGGAAGAAGAAGTTTAACTCGAGTTTGATCTCGAAGAAAAGAAGTATATGCTCGAATAATTTCTCAGGTTCGTACGCGAGTAGTATCGAAGAGGATTTTAAATGGTATATCTTTTATATAAGAGATTTGAATTGGAAATGGTTTGAAAGTTATGAATTAATTCATTGACTTAAAGATTTGGATGAGTTAATTCCATTTGAAAGGAAAATTACTTTGGAAAGCTATGAAATAATCTTTATGAAAAATGGGTGAACTTTATGAAATGAATCTTTTTGTTTAAAGATTTGAAATGGTAATTTCTTTAAACCATTTGAAGAAAGGTTTTGGTTTTTTTTAAAAAGTTGTGAGTTAACTGAAATTCCATATCCATATGTTTTTAAATATTGCGCTCACTATTCGATTTAGCCGGGAGAGGACCTTGTGTCATATAACTCATTTCGAATAGTGATACGACATTATGAATTACAATTGAAGACCGGTGGTGAAGACCGGGTGTCTTCGAGAATGATAGGATAACTTGTCGAATGACTCTGCACTGAGTTGCTCGGGTATAAAGTTCTCCATATGTGATGGGAAGTCCGATCGAGATTGTGGATACCCGGATTGCGAGGACTTCTTCGGAAGTGCCTTCGATTCTGTTCGAACCCGAAACAGACTTGTATGGTTGTATGTCTGACATTACACTTTGAGATATAAAACTAATCACTATCAAATACATTTCTTCTTGGTGGCGGAGAATTTATTCTCTTAGCTTAACACCCTTCTCTGAGACGTATGAGCTCAGAGGTTATGTAGTTGATAGTTATCAGAGATATACTACCAATTTGGTAGTGTGGCATTCTAAGTGCTGCTGTGTGTTGTTGATCATTTGTTGATCAATTGTTGATCGAAGCATGACTTTTGTATAAAGCGTAGCTTTGTGGACGAGACTGCATCAGGACCTCACACCCCGGAAAAGTTCGAAACAGGAAAGATACGGCAACATTATGAGGGTCGCGCCCTTTAGGTTGCGTCATTCCCTTCTGGAAAAGGGTGGTATCATGGTATGGAGCCCAGATATTTAACTCATGTGGTTACTGTAAATCTATTACTTTGTGATTGCTTTGTGGTTGAGTGGAGCCTCGGATAAAGGTCGCAACGACCGGGGGATGGCATGCTCGAGTAGTAGTTACCTAGTTACAAAGGTAACCCGGCCTTGTGTTGGCAGAGAGCCGGGTAGGTTCTCGGGACGTCCCTCCAGAGGCATACCCATGTGGCAGTAGGAAGTTCCTTAGCCTGACCATTTGTTGGAAATCCAAACAAAGCAATACGCGCCCTATGCGGTTTTAATTGTATAACCTGCCATGGAATGTGGCGGTAACCTGCTATTGAACATGGTAGCTATAGTAGGCATAAGTGAGAAATGCCTTTGCTGGCTAAGATTAATATTATATTTTCGAAAGGTTTTCTACACTATGTAGTAATAATAATATCAAATGGTTTTTCGCGTATTAAGCATATTTGACCATCGTAAGGAGAAATCTCCTCCAATTCTGTGTTTTCATTGTGTGTGCAGTGGGAGGCCTTATGGTAGTTTCATTTTCAAAAAAGCATTGTGAATTTTAATTTTAAATTCTTTTGTTGTTTATTTTAAAGATACACTGTTTTGTTTGCTCATACCAGTCCCATGACTTACCCGGAGTTTATTGTTCCCTTTCTTAACTCTGGATGCCCACAATTTTCTACACGGGCAGTCTAGAGTTGGGTTTTCAGATAATCAAGTAATAAGTGTAAATTCGATAGCCTTCGAAGCCTTTGGTTTGGTAGCTTTCAGTCTTTGGAATCTCCTTCAGTCTATGGACGACTGACCATGCTTTGCTTAGTGCGACTTGTTGGGGGTTCGAGCTAGCTTTGGATTGGAGATGGAGTTTTGGAGTTGGCATTGAAGACATTGTCTTTCCGCTGCTATTGTCTCTGTTATTGTCTTGTATCTATCTTGGATTATACTGATAGTCATTTGTATATGATATTCAGTTGTATCAGAAATTGTATCAATGTGGTATATTGATATATTCATTTTCTTCCGCTGTGTTGTTACACTTAATGTGTTATAAGCTATGGCGAACCAGATTCAACGTTTGAATTTGCGGCATTTGAATATAGGTGATATATTCGGTGCCGATTTTCGAAGGTCGAGTCAGGGTTGTTACAGGAACGGTGTGCAGCGTGCACACGCCTCCGTTGTGTCAGTTGTTTGTTTCTTTTGGAAGGGAAGCCATTCATCTCGAAGTACCACTCGGGGTTTAGGGGAGATGACTCGAAGCTAGGGTTGAGTAGTTATGGTTACACATCGGGTCGCTTAAAACTTAAACAAATTTTAGTTGGAAATTTTTTTACACAGGTCGATTTGTGGGAAACTCAAAGCAAGAAGCATTTTCACTCGGTGATGACTCGAGACACCCTCGGATTGCTCGTTGAAACAACATTTCCAGCTTTGAAATTTTAAAACATAAGTTAAAATGATTTTCTGAATTCATTCTTTATAAAATGATGATAGTTTGTTAAGTGGAGTGTGAAGTTAATGGTATTGAAATAATTATTTGAAATTAATTAAGTTCAAAGATGTTTTAAACTTATATTATAAAGTAAAGTTTGTTTTAAATTTAACTTAATAAAATAATTGAGAAGTTAATCAAGTATTTAAATTATTAACTTAAAAACAAATTTATTTATAATGACTAAATAATGATTAAACAATTAATGATTTGTAATTACTTTGTAATTAATAATTAATTAATTAAAGAATAATGAATTAATAAAAGTAATTAAAAATTAATTAATTAACAATTAAGAATTAATAAATTAAGATAATTAATTAAGGAATAATTAATTAATAAAGTTAATTAACATTTAATTAGTTTATAATTAAGAATAATTAATCATTGATTTAAAATAATTAATAAAAATAATTATGTGGTTAATTCATTCAAATCACATTCACCTTAATTGATATCTCTGTTTGTGATTGTGATACTGTGTGATGTGAATTGCTTTGTGCTGAACTGTGATTTGTGATTTGTTTCTGTATGTATGTGAAAACTCTTTTGCTCGTAAAACGGCATTTAAACTTCGATGCGACAAGGAGTCGATTTTAGCTGGTTATCCGAAACCCACATCGAACCCTGAATGTGAATCTTTGTGATTGATACAGCCACGTATTTTAAAATTGAGCGCTCACTATTCGGTTTAGCCAGGAGAGGACCTTTGTGTCATATAACCCATTCCGAATAGTGATACGACGAAATGATAGCATTTTAAGACGGTAGTGAAGACGGGGTGTCTTCGAAAACAATAGGATAACCTATGGAATGTCTCTGCACTGAGCTGCTCCGGTATAGAGATCTCCATATGTGATGGGGAGTCCAATCGAGATTGTGGATACCTGGATTTGCAAGGGCTTCTTCTTTTATTGGATGAAGTGCCTTCGGTTCTGTTCGAACCCGGAACAGACTTATATGGTTGTATGTCTGACACTACACTTTGAGATATAAAGCAGATTTCTTTCAAATAGATATCTATTAGTGGCGGAGAATTTATTCTCTTAGCTTAACACCCTTCTCTAAGACGTACGAGCTCAGAGGTTATGTAATTGAAGGTTATCAGTAATATACTCCCAATTTGGTAGTGTGGCATGCTAAGTGCTGCTGTGTGTTGATGATCGTTTGTTGATCGTTTGTGATCAAAGCATGGCTTCCGTGTAAAGCGTAGCTTTGTGGACGAGACCTCATCGGACCTCACACCCCGAAAATGGTCAAAATAGGAAAGATGCGGCAAGGTTATGAGGGTCGCGCCCTTTAGGGTATGTCATTCCCTTCTGGAAAAAGGTGGTATCATGGTATGGAGCCCAGATACTTAACCTATGTGGTTGCTGCAATCTCATTACTGTGTGGTTGTTGCTTTTTGATTGAGGGCCCTCGGATAAAGGTTGAAAACAACCGGGGAATGACATAGTCGTGTAGTAGCTACCTAGTTACAGAGGTAACCCGGCCTTGTGTTGGTAGAGAACTAGTTGAATTCTTAGGACGTCCCTCCAGATGCATATCCATGTGGCAGTAGGAAGTTCCTTAGCCTGATCATTTGTTGGAAATCTAATTCCCAATACGAACCCAGTAAGGTTTTAGTTGTACAACCTGCCATTTACTTATGGTGGTCACCACTATTTAGATGGTAGCAATAGTAGGCATAGTAGAGATGTCTATGCTGGCTAAGATTAATAATATACTTTCGAAATGATTTCCTACACTATGCACTAGTAATAATATAAAAGAATTTTTTTCTCATATCAAGTATATTTGACTATCATAAGAAGAAATCTCCTCCAATTCCGCGATTGCATTATGTGTGTGGCGGGTGGTCTTATGGTAGTTCCATTTTCCAAAAAGCATATCGATTTTCTTTAATAAATTTGTCTTTATTTAAAAAGCAAGTGCTTTTGTTTACTCATAACTGGATTTCGAAGTATTTTTGGCTTGGGGGCTATCGGTTTTTGAAGGCTTTGACTTGGAGATATTTTGAAAGCTTTTGGATCTCAATGTGCGTAGTTTTAGAAGTTCACTATCGCTTTATTTCCTTAAAGACTTTTTGGAATATGATCACTTGTTGTCCTATTGTGAAGTTCTATTTTGAAGTTGTGATATATGTATAAAAATACTCTGATGTTGATGATGATGTTGTAATGGATATTATGATGATGTTGTATCTGTGATGTAAATGAATGATATTCATTTCGTTTCCGCTGTTTTTATATTCATCTAATGTTGTTATAAGCTCCATCCGATTGGAGTTCGATGTTTGAATCTTCGACAGTCGAATACAAGTGAGGTATTTGATGTCAATTTTCGAACATTGGATTTCTGGTCGTGACAAACACCAAAGTACAATCACACACACACACATACATATATGTGTATATGTATGGAGACAATCAACCGAAGCTGGCAGTCTATACGAAGCAAAGTCCAGAATATCACAAATTCAAATAACAAAGTGAAAAGAACACAAATCGAGCTGTGAATCAGAAACCAGTAAAGGAAGGTAACTAGAAGGTGAAACACAATTGAACAAGTTGAAGCAAAAAATTATCACAATATCAAATGGCTAGATTCAGAGATGTCAACAGAGAAAAGAACGGAACCAAATCTAGAGAAAATGCAAGCCGTGGTGATCAAGCAAGCATAATAAGAAAATATACAGATTGAAAAAGTCAGAAAACATCACCAATATTCAATTATAAATCGAATGGTAGAGCAAATTCATCGAAGAATTCAAATAATATTATACGAACGATAATTAAGGGAATCGATCCCTATAATAAGCCAAGTCATCATTGGCGTTTAAGATATTCGAGTTTAAGAAAAATCACAGAGACAAGTTTTAGTTTAAATCTCAAATCAACAACTTGAATCAAGTTCGAATCAAGGAAAAACAAAGAGCATTTAAAGGACATAATTTACATACCAGATTCATTGATTCGAACTCAATCCTGAGAGCAGCCGCAAGCATAATCAAAGAAAAACAACATAGCTAATCATAGCCAATGATTCGTTTGATGAAGGAACCAGAGGCAAAGTTCACTTCAATTCGAACAGCAATTTCAAGCTGCAGCCTCAGTTATCACGAAGCCCTAATTTCTCGAAGAGGAACGAACGAGGAAGTTGAACGAAAGAGAAAGCGACCAATAAAATAAGATGAAGGGGAAGAATTTTTTTGTTGGCCTGTTTCTGATGGGCTTTGATTTTAAATTTGGGTTTTGTATTTTAAAACTTTTTTTATTTTGTATTTCTCGTTTAAACTTTGGTAAATTCTAGTCGTGTGATTAGGGGACGAACTACTGTGGTGTATTTCGAGGATTCAGAACTCAGTGGCTGAGTTGTGGCAGGGTTTTGAGCATAAAGTTAGATTAGTCAATAGAGAGTGTCGTGAGTGTACATGTGTAAGCGTCTGACTACTTAATTTTTAGTAGAAACCTTGGGCAGCACGTAGGCACGATTTTGTCGAAACTGGGTAAATTTGTGTTGTTTTAGATATTCTACTATTATCTACACCGTTACTATTCCACTATTATCTGTGTTGCAATTATTTTATATATTTCCACATTATTTTATTATTATTATTAGTATCACCCTATTCACCCCCTCCCCCTGTAGGGTGAAATCGATCCCACAAAATTGACAAATTATTCTCAACCACAAAATTAGGGTTTTCTATTCAGCGGTAAAACATAAACCAATCGATGATTGGGAAGAACTGTTGCGTAAAGTATGACTTATATGAAGCATTCCTGGTGGCCCATTATCTTAGGTCTTCCCAAGTTTGCTATAAATCGTGAAAAACATGGCTACAGAATTATGGTGGTTGGGGCCTAACAGCAGCGATAGAGGGGCCTAGGCGGGGCCAATAGGTTCGGTGGCGGCGTGATGGACAAGATGGTGTTGTTTTTATTCATGAACTACTATGTTTATTTTATTCCGCTGTGGATTATTCTGATATTCTGCGTCTGTGATTGATTTTGTTTGCCCTAAGAATTTAATAACAATATGTTGTTTTGAATTACTCATGTCTGACATGTGTGGTTTATTGTTGATTTAAATTGGTCTAAAATAGCGGGATGTTACAAAAATAAAACGTGTATTTTTGAAATTATTATTTTCCTCGGTTATTTGCGTTGTTCGTCATCATTTATTTTGATTTCATCTTACACGAACAGCTTGTGACATGCACAGTGTATCACTGTACATGCCACAAAGCCGTGCACACCAATATACACTTGACAACACTGCAAGGACAGGTGAGCACAAGGTCAAACCTGAGCTGAGGCTAGATTCCTCAGGTGCAGTACAAAAACATCGTAAAATTGTCGAGTACAAGAATTCCAAAACCAGACCATGTAAACAAGTGCACAAATGTGTACACATGAATAGACTCGACATTGGAGTCATGAAACCAAAAAGCACATGTCAACAATAGTGATTTCAAGAACAAACAAAACCACAAAATGCCAGACTCACAAGTCCAGTGACAATAATAAACTGGCTCGAAGCAACAGAGACTACAACTCAATGCAAGACAAATTCCAAAATCACAATAAACCAGTACAAAAAGAGGTGGACAACACACAAAGGAGCAACACTTACATATATATACGCTAAGCATAAAAAGATTTCATATGGAACCATACCTGGTAAAAATAAAAAGCAATTTGAGTTCATATGCAAAAAAAAGAAGTGAACAATGGAATGCAACTGAGGTGAACACACACACAAATATACATACATAAATCTATGTATACAAATAGAGGTGACCATCAACCAAAGAGAAGATTCAAATATCCATGGCATCACGGTAGTGCAATAGTGGTGTCACATACATACATCAGTGTAGAGCATGAAATGATCCGACCATAAGTACAAACCAAGCATACAAATTCATATGCACTAGCCCGAACAATGGAAAATTAAGATGGATACAGTAACAAGCGTACATACCCAGGCTCAAAGACATAAACCCAACCACTGACCACATACAAATCAAACAACTAGTGAAGACTTCAAATGCAACAAGATCAACTTTAATATTTACAAGCTGATATGAGGACAGCAACTAAAATGAGAAATTTTAGACAAGTGCACACATCAAAGACTCAAATGTATCAAGACATCAAAGCCAGTGAAATAAAGTGCACTCACATATATGACAACAATGCAGACAAGCTACATGAAACAGGATCAAAGCAGTGGACTATCTGGCCAGAGCTACAAAATTTAGATGTATGCATATATGCAATTATATACATACATATATTAGCACAAGTTCAGATATGAAACAGAGATAAGCAGTGGTGAACTCTAAGGAAATAGCATATATGCAATGATGAATAAGACTGCAATACCAAAGTATAATCACACATACATACATACATACATACATACATACATACATACATACATACATACATACATACATATATGTGTATATGTGTGGAGACAATCAACCAAAGCTAGCAGTCTATATGAAGCAAAGTCCAGAATATCACAAATTCAAATAACAGAGACGAAAGAACACAAATCAAGCCGTGGGTCAAAAACCAGTCAAGGAAGGTAACTAGCAGGTGACACACAATTGAACAAGTTGAAGCAAAAACTTATCACAATATCAAATAGCCAGAATCAGAGATGTCAACGGAGAAAAGAATAGAACCAAATCCAGATAAAATGCAAGTCGTGGTGACCAAGAAAAGCATAACAGGAAAATATACAAATTGAGAAAGTCAGAAAACATCACCAACATTCAATTACAAATCAAACGACAGAGCAAATTAACTAAAGAATTCAAAAAATATTATGCGAACGATAATTAATCCCTATAAAAACCAAGTCATCATCGGCATTTTAGATATTCGAGTTTAAGAAAAATCAGAGAGACAAGTTTCAATTTAAATCCCAAATCAACAACTTGAATCAAGTTCGAATCAAGGAAAAACAAAGAGCATTTAAACGACATAATTTGCAAACAAGATTCATTGATTTGAACTCAATCCTAGAAGTAGCCGCAAGCATAATCAAAGCAAAACAACATAGCAAATCATAGCCAACGTTCGTTTGTCGAAGGAACCAGAGGCAAAGTTTACTTCAATTCGAACATCAATTTCAAGCAGCGGCTCATTTATCACGAATCTCTAATTTCTCATAGAGGACGACCAAGGAAGTTGAACGAATGAGAAAGCAGCCAATTAAATAAGAAGAAGGGGAACAATTTTTTTGTTGGGTCGGTTTCTTGTGGGCTTTAATTTTAAATTAAGGTTTTGTATTTTATAATTGTATTCATTTTTTATTTCTCTTTTAAACTTTTGTAAATTCTAATCGTGTGACTACGGGATGAACTATGGCGGTTAGTTCGAGAATTCGCTGCTCAGTGGCTGAGTTTTAGTAGGGTTTCAAACGTAGAGTCAGGTTAGTCAGTAGCGGGTGTCACGAGTTTTCACGTGTAAGCGTCTGACTACTTAATTTCTAGTTGAAACCTTAGGGGAAGCATGTAGGCAGGGTTTTGCCGAAGCTGGGTAAATCAGTGTTGTTCTATTTATGTTTTTGATATTTTGCTATTATCTATGCTGCTATTATTCTGCTATTATCTGTTTTGCAATTATTTTACATATTTTAAATTTTTATAATTATTAGTATTACCCTATTCACCCCCACTCTATGATGAAATCGATCCTACAAGTGGTATCAGAGCTAGGAACATAAAGCAAATTTTAGTTTTAAAAATTTTAGTTTTTCAAAAACCAATTTTTGTTTTGAAAATTTGATTTTTTAAATTGCTTCTTTTATTAATTTTTTAGATGAGGGTCAGTCCATAGTTAGACCATAAATGTTCAATGGTGCTTACTGGAAAAATAGAATGAACTTTTTTCTGAAAACCATTGATGCTTGGAATATTGTTGAGATAGGATATAGGACACTAACTATAGTGGTAGATAATCAAGAAATTGAAAAAACCGATAGATCAATGGACAGATCTAGAAATAAATTACAAAATGCCAATGCTAAAGATATGAATTCTATTATTTATTCATTGGATCAAATTGAATTTAATCGTGTCTTACATTGTCTAACTGCACAAGAAATCAAGCATACACTTGAAGTGACTCACGAAGGAACATCTCAGGTCAAAGAATTTCGCCTTGCCATGCTTAGTAGATAATACGAGAACTTCACAATGGCCAAGGATGAGAATGTTAAAGAGATGTACAGATGACTTTCTAATCTCGTATACAAATCAAAAGCTCTTGGAAAACCATACACAGAATGGTAAATAGTCCACAAAATCCTCAAAGTCCTTCCACGAAATTTTGAAGCCAAAGTCACTACTATTTAAGAATCAAAATATTTGAAGCAAATCAAAGTTGAAGAGCTCATTGTAAATCTCACCACTTATGAGCTAAAAATCAAAATTCAAGGAAGAAAGTGAAGGAGGTGAAAGCGACTGTTATGCTAAAGGATCGAAATGGCTAACAGTTACAAACAATGTAAATGCAGTGGCAATGCGATATAAACTAAGTTATCTACTGATGCGGAATATGAGTATAAAAATAAATAGTAAAGTAAACGACGTTTGGAATTTTTATACTGGTTCGAATTCCCACGTCCAGTCCCAGACTCCTTTTGGAATTATAGCTAGCAACCTTCACTTTACTCGGAGGAAAAGGTATTATATCGCCTGAGCAACCAAACAGGACTTTTACCGCCCAAGCAACTGAATAGGACTTTGACCACCTAAGCAATAGAACAGGACTTTAACTGCCTTAGCAACCAAACAGGACTTTCTTACAAACTATATTTTAACTTGACTTTGTGTGTATTGAATACAACAAATTTGTCACTTGTAGTACACCCTTCCTATAATCTTATCCTAAGAGTAGATGTATATATTTGTGTGTGTATGAAGAATAGGAAGTATAATATTGATTCAAAATTATGGAAATGAATATGTAAGTAATGATTGTATGAGAGCTTTTATATATTGAATTCAAGAATGCTAAGTGCTATAGATCAAAAAAGAATAGAGAACTAAGTTGTTAGATCTATGAATCTTGAGTGTATATATGGCGTGTGATGACATATGACTTTTGGAAATTAACCTCTATTAGAATCTAAGAGTTGTGACCTTTCAGGAAGAAGAAGGAACCCTTTGATCAAAAGAAGTATCTGTTGAAGAAAAGTGACAGTTGCATATTCAGTTGGCTGAATTTGCTTGAGCAGTCGACTAAATTTCAAACGTGCATAAAAACATGTACAGTGTCAGTCAATTGACCTAAGCAAGTCAGTTGACTGAATGCTGTATATATATATAAAATTCCAACACAGTGCCAATCGACTGAGATATAGAATTCAGTCGACCGAGTACTGCTTTTCAGTGCACTCAATGCATACATAAAGAAACTTATAAAAAATACAATAAAACGAATTTGTGAGTGATGTGCTTTGAGGATAGATTTTAACAAAATTCTATACTTGACTGTCTACTTATAGACTCAATCAAAATGAACCATATTTGAGATGATGAGCTCGGATTTTCCATAGTCGTAGATTAGTGAAGATCATTCGCCTCTATTCAGCATTCAAAACCTTATGATCCAACATTCTCCCCCTTTTTGACGATGACAACTCTATTTGCTATGAGTGAATCTTTGACATGATTTTGTTAAAATATTTCTTCCCCTGAGTAATATGCTTGCAACTTTTTTTATATTGAAATCTCTCCATGAATCTATGTTATATTTCCTGTAAATAACAATTTATGTTTTTCTCCACCTTTGTCATCGACAAAAAGGAGATACTCAAGGTGTAGGATAGTGAAAGTACGAGTAATATTGTATAGGAACACACAAACATATGAAACTGAAACTTAGCACAATACATAGAAATAGAACAGTCATACCCGCTGAGAATAATAAAATAACATGACATACAGATAGAAACACATAGAGTTTTTTGACAAGTACATAACTTGACAAGAACTTAAAAACAAAGACTAATAATAACGTAGAGAGAGATAAAAAAGCTTATTCATCACCTTGACTTTTTCCATTTGAACTTTGTTCGTCACCTTCAATTTCTTCAGCTGCTTCCTCCTGCTCCTCATTTGATGTAGACAAAGTGAAATGTTCTACCGATCATTTTCCTTGAGACGTTTGGATGTGGGTGGAAGTAGAAGATTGTTGGGAGCACATGATAGCATCCTAGATATTGCTGAGGAATTACTTGATATAATTTAGCTTTTTATTGACTTCTGATACATTTTTATCAACTCTAGAGATAGTTGATGCTACCCGATAAAGACGATTATCGGGAAGCCTTTGATTACGAGCAATTGTAGACACGGCTTTGTGACGTCATGCTTAATGGTCTATTTCTTGAATCTCGTAAATTTCTCAAGTTTATCGAGAAGGTTGGGATGAAGAAGAGCCTTGCAAACATGAAGTTTGCTGACAAGCTTGATGGGAGGAAGGTTGGGGTTGGCCCATGGCTTGGTTTTCAAGCCTATGTTCGTAAGTAATTATGGTGTGATCAAGATATTTCTTTGATAGGTTCATGAGACTAAGGGTTTTAGAATTCAAGGAACCTATGTTCGAACATTCGGAATAAACAAAAGGAACATCAAAATGTTTGAGAATGCGCATGATGTAAGCGCCATAGTAGATCATCCTCATTCGTCCTTGATTAAAAGTTTGAAACTCATCTAGAATGACCTTTGCCTAGTTTACTCGTCTATTTCCCCAAATAGCGTATAAGGATTGGAAATAACGTCGATAGACTTTCTCATAGCTTTTGGTGTGGGATTGATGGTGTAGGTAAGCACTCTGTGCATAATACGAACTTTTGGCCTTAATGCTACCGCGTTTAGCTCTGTTAAGTCATTTGAGAGGAACAAATGACCAGCTTGGTCATGGGTATCCATGTTTACGGCAATTTCAGAAAGCTCATTACCCTCATCGAGACATTGCAAAATCTGTGCAAGTCGCTATAGTGGAAGAAAAATCATCTTACCACAAACTACCATCCAAATGCAGTCATACGGATTTGTAATTGTATGGTGATCTAGATTTAAGTTGGCGTAGAAAAGTTTAACAAGAAGGTGATTAATCCTGTTATTATTTGTCGCAAAATCAATCAGATGTTCCAAACCGCTACGGCGAGCTAAGTCTTGAATAGCATAAGGAGAAAAATAAGGGAATTTTTTAAAAGAACCTTCGAAAAATCTGGATTTTTTCATCTTTTCAAAGCATTGTACAGCCTTGCCATTGTGAATTCATGCTCTAATTTGTGAATCCGAAGAAGTTGCTGAAGATTGAGAATGTCTAGGTCTTTGAGGAGCCATTTGAATGGCTAGGGATTTGGTGATGAAGTGGGAGTGCGAAGTGATAAGAAGTGGTCAAATTTTGATGGAATTCTAGTTAAATTTTGAAGATGGAAAGAGCCTAACGGCAGTGAGTTGAAAAGATTGAAGGTAAAAATGATTTTGGCAAAGGTAAAAAAAGTAAATAAGTAGAGGCTGAAAGAGGGTTAAAGTTCGGGTACCCAGTATCAGTCAATTGAATATTCATAGGCAGTCGACTAGTACTATATATGAAAGCAAATTTTTTTGAATTCAGTCGACTGAAAAGCAAGGGTCAGTCGACTGTATTGGATATTCAGCCGATTGACTACAGAGGATAACTAGTACGTGGGAGACAGTTTCTGACGACTGATTATTCTATTCAGTTGACTGGCGCTGTTGAATTTTTAGAGTGAACCTCTTATTGAAAAAAAAATTGAATTGAGCAAAATATAAACAACAATTTTATCAATGTATATAATTTATATACCAATACTATATATATATAATTTAAAAAAACAAGATGATTTGGATGAAGAGGAAGGGGTGTGGTAGTCTTCGGGTTCCACTTTTGTATTCTCATGCAGAGATCGTAATGGTGACCGACCTTGTCCACATTTTTAAGAATTCAGAGATAACGTTGGACATTTAGGTGATGGTTCCCATGGATTACGACTTGAAGGAGTTGTTGGTTGATGGGCTATGTTCTATGAAGATGAACCACAGAATTTAAGAGCCACTTGTTCAAGGAAGCTTAGCCACGTTGCATTTACCTTTTGTTCGTAGTATAATTCTCATTGTAACTCGAGAGTCTCTCATTGATAATGATGAATGTCGTCTATTTCTTCTTTTGTAGGCAGCAAGCCAATAAATAGAGCACATTTAGCTCTTTTTACAGGAGGAGTATAACCAGTGTGGATGTTAGATGGTGGAACAATAGGAACTGGTTCATATATCGTTGTTACAGTAGGTAAATTTTCCGATCCTGAACTAAGAGAGGAATATGATAGGGTAGAGGATTCAGAATTTGGCTGGGAAGATGGAACAATAGGAACTGTTTCATATATCGGTGTTGGAGTCGGTCAATTTTCCGATCCTGAACTAAGAGAGGAATATGATATTGCAGAGGATTCAGAATTTGGCTGGGAAGACATTTTGATTAAATGAAATGAGACTATATAATTCTATATTTATTTCATTTAAAAGGCATGTATTTATATAAAAGAGTTTTATATAAATGGAAACAGAATTGTTGGTTAAGTTGATAAGAACCAGAGAAAACTTTGGTTGTAATGTAGGTAAAAAAATTGTAAGGAAAACAATAAAAAAAATAGAAAGAGAAACTAGTTTAGTTTTAAAGACAATAATAGGGAAGTGGCAGAGTACCAGGTTTACGAGTATGAGATCTTGAGTTCAAGTCTTTATAAAAAGAATTACTAAAAAAAATTATAAACCCTGTATGGATCTAATTCCTAATTTTCATCTTAATTTTATGAAGATATTTTCATTTAGAGGATTTGTAAATATATCTACCAATTGATTTTCAGAGGATACAAATTCCAGTTTGATCAGATCCTTTTCAATATTATCATATATAAAATGATGACGAATGTCGATATGTTTAGTTTGTGAGTGATTAACAGGATTTTTAAATAAGTTTATAGCACTAGGATTATCACAAAAAAATGTTGATTTAGATAAACTAACACCAAAATCTTGCATTGTTTGTTGCATATAAATGGCCTGAGCACAAGCTAAGGCAGCATAAATATATTCTGCCTCACAAGTTGGAAGTGAAACACAATTTTGTTTCTTTCTAAATCAAGGTCGGATGGAAACATGATTTAGAACATAGCAAGAAGTTGCTACAGCTTCTACCCAAATATGTTTGGGTAATGTGCTTCCATTTAATAAAGTTCTTGCACATTCTTGTAACGTTCTATTTATCCTTTCTACAACTCCATTTTATTGGGGTGTTGTAAGAAAAGAAAAATTATGATAAATTCCCTTTTCGTTACAAAAATGTTCAAAAGCTTCATTTTCAAATTCACCTCCATGATCGCTCTAATATTTTTAATTTTCAAAATTTTGAAACTTTGAATTTTCTTTGCAAAAATCTTAAAATTTTCAAAAGTATTACTTCTATTTTTTATGAAAATAGTCCAAGTATATCTTGAGAAATCATCTACTATAACAAACACATACTTACTATGATTTATAGATTCAATTTGAGTTGGACCAAAGATATCTAAATGTAATAGTTCTAGTGGTTGTGTAGTAGAAATATTTTTCTTAGATTTAAAGGATGATTTTGATAATTTTCCTAATTGACAATCATCACAAATATTGTTTGCTTTAAAGTTCATTTTTTGTAAACCGTTTACTAAATTAATTTTAGATAATATATTTATAGCTTTGAAATTAATATGACAAAATCTTTTGTGGTACAACCAGGGATCATTTTCTTTGGCTATTAAACACATATTTCTAGTATAATTTACATTCATATTTAAAACATAGATATTTTTATCTCTAAAACCTTCAATAATAAGATTTTTATTTTGATAAAAAATGCTACAGTTATTTTCAGAAAAGGAAATATTAAATCCTTTATCACACAATTGGCTGATACTAAGTAGATTATGGTTCAAATTTTAACTAATAAAACATCTGCAGTGAGAGGAAAATTAGATACTTACATCGCCTTTGCCGATGACATATCCTTTGGAATTATCTCCAAATGTGACAGAACCTCTATCTGAGTAAGTAATGCTTGTTAGCATCGTTTTATTCCCTGTCATGAGTTTTAAGCAACCACCGTCTAGTATCCTTTTTCTCTCTTTTTGGATAGTACCTCATCTTTTGTGGCCATAAGACATACATTTGGTTTTTCTACATCACTATTAAGTCACTATCTGATGATGAAGATGATTCTGTATCATCCCATGTAACAGAGAATGCTTTCTTCTTGAATCTGTCCTTTTTGTGCCTATATTTATCCTTCTTTTCAAGACAGTCTTTCTTGAGGTGACCTTTCTTGTGACATTCATAACATTCTGGAGCAGATGATGATAGGTTATTGGTGTTGTTATTATTGCTGGAGTTTTTTTGTTATTTCTAAATTTATTGTTCTTTCTAAATTTCAAAAACTTTTTGAAATTTTTGCAATAAATGCCATATCTTCTTCTGTGAATCTGATTCATCTCTTTTTTCCTGGAATGCTATGTTCTTCTTATCTTGAGCGCGTACTCATTTTTCTTGGAGATTAACTTCATAAGACATTAGATTACCAATCAACTCTTCTGGTTTATAGTCGGAATGTCATTAGCTTCTTCGATTGCTAAGACTTTTCGTTCCTACTCATCCATAAGTGAGTTGAGGATTTTTGAGATAATATCAAAAACTGTATAAGTTTCTCCTATGATATCAAGGAATGATATATATCTTAAAATCTAGAGTACATTTCATTTGTAGTCTCATCTTGCTTCATTATAAAATTCTGGAACTGATTTTTGAGTATAGAAATTTTACTTCGTTTGACTTTGTTAATACCTTCATATGTAACTTTAAGTGTACGCCAAATTTCATGAGCAGTTTTACACATGCTTATTCTATTAAACTCATTTTTGTCTAGTGCACAATATAACATATTCATAGCTGTAGCATTTGCAGTAGCTTTTAATTTTTTTGTGTTAGACCATGTTGAATATTCAGTAGTAGGAATAATATATTCAGATTGCATAATGTTCCAGGTTTCATAACTACTTGCTTGTATATAGATTTTCATTCTAGTAGCCCAATAGTTATAGTTCATTCCATTAAATAGGGGTGGTCGTGCAATAGATTGACCTTCTAAAAAGGTAGTGTTAGAAACAGTGCTAGTGTTGTTTTCCATATTAAAAAGATATTAGATAACTATGTTACGATTAAATGATAGCCTTGCTCTGATACCAAATGAAAGTGACTGTTATGCTATAGGATTGAAATGGCCAATAGTTGTAAACAATGTAAATGTAGTGGCAATGCGATATAAATTAAGTTATCTACTGATGCAGAATATGAGTATAAAAATAAATAGTAAAGTAAACGATGCCAGGGATTTTTGTATTGGTTCGAACTTCCGTTCTACGTCCAGTCCCAGACTCCTTTTGGAATTATAGATAGCAACCCTCACTTAACCCGGAGGAATAGGTATTACACTGCCTGAGCAACCAAACAGGACTTTTACTACCTAAGCAACCGAATAGGCCTTTGACCGCCTGAGCAACAGAACAGGACTTTGACCGCCTGAGAAATTGAACAGGTCTTTCTTACAAACTAGATTTTAACTTGACTTTTTGTGTTTTGAATAACACAGATTTGTGTGTCTATGAAGAATAGGAAGTATAATATTGCTTGAAAAGTACGGAAATGAATATGTAAGCAATGATTGTATGAGAGCTTGTGACGACCCGGAAATTTTGGATAGTTGAAATTGGAATATTTAATTGATTTTAAATATTTAAAAGTTAATTTATAACTTGAATTTCAAATGCCACTATTTTTTTTTTATTTTATTGTCTAATTTAATAATTGGAAATTGGGAAAATTCTTGAATCAGAAATTTTAAGCCAGCTAAAAACAATTTGAAGGCTTGTAAAATTTATATTAGTAGTACTGAAGATAATGAAAGCTTTCAAAATTGAATTTGAAAGTGATTTGTTCAGTTTTGAATTTATATCATTTTGAATCGATATTTAAAAATAGCCATCTGAGGCACAGTCTCAGAATTCGACAAAACCAGTCCCATTGGATCTGTAATAGTGTATTATTGTCGGATTTCAATTTTCGCAGCATTCGAATTTGTTGTGTGATTGTACGATAGATAAACACGCTGGATTTATATCGAAAATTCAATATAATAACTGGATCCAAAAAGCTATCTTCTCCATACAATCGAATTAGGACTCGAAATTTTTTCCATTGCATTCGGAATAGGGGTTTAACATTATAAACACCTGGCTACATGCCTCGATAGGAGGTCAAAATCTTATGTTGCATTTATCGAGATGATTTAAATTTTGAATTTAAATTTAAAAATAGATAATTTAATTTCATTAAAAATACTGTAGCAGTCTGCAGCCACACAAGGCAAATTTAAACACGTACTTACCTTTCTCTATCAAAATTTCACACGCGTCCCCTCTTCTTTTACATCTACAACAGAGTATTTTATAAAAAAAGAAAAAGAAAAATAAATGCGAATGAAGAAAAAGGATAAATTGAAAATCAAACTCATGCTCATCTCCGTTCAAATCAATCATGGCCGAGCCCTCCCAGTTGAAACCAAACTTTCACTTCAGTGAAATAAATAGAATCGCAGCTGGAAAAAAGATAATGCGTACAAACCAAATCTCTCACTCGATCGAATTTGCAGAACAAAGTTATCAATTCGTCCTCGTAATTTAAGGGGAAGGGCGTCCGTCGACGGCACAACAATGCTATAGGAGGGGAGCGCTGCGTCATTCATCGCATTTTGGAGGTTTCAGAGGTCGGTCGACGTTGTGATTGGAGTTGCGTGCGAGCAGGCGATAGCCAAGAGAGGTCGTAGTCGCGTACGTTTTGATTACGGTAGGGAAACTCGCGAGCATGGTCGAGCTCACGGTTGTAAGTGGTGGCAAAGGCATGGTGTGTCGCGTTTGAAGGAGGCCAAGTTGGGTTTTTTGTGAGCTAGAGCAAAGTCAAAAGGGGGCGCAGGCATTCGGCGATCAATGGTGAGGGCGAGAAGGTTCTGTGGTAATCTCATAACTTGTTTTATTTATTTTTGATTACTTTAGCTTAAATAAAGGAAATGATAATAAAATAAAATATAAAGTTTAAAATAGGAAGAGAAGATAATACAATAAAGTAGATTATTATCGGTATTTACAGAAGTAGAAAACTAAATTTTTATAAAGGTATACATACATACATAAATATATAAATATATATGTAAAACAGAAATATATATAAATATACAAAGTATGGAAAATATAGGGATTTTTAAATGTTGAAAGTTTATATATAATTAGATTTTTGAAATCTATAAATTATATTTGTAAATAGATATGATAATAACAAAATATACATACACATTTTTATTTTACTAGTTTATCTTTAAATAAGGTATTATAGTAATTAATTTTTTAGTAAATTAATTTAATTATTTTTAGTTACCAAAATATTTTTATAAAAAGGAATTCGTTTAAAATTAAATTATTAGTTTAAATAAATTAACAAATGGTAATTGACTATCCGATCATTTCAAATATTTGTAAGCCATACGCATTGATTAATTCAAGGTCTAAATCATAAAAAAGACAAGCCTATTTGGAATGGATTTCAAAACAAAAGCAACTCACTCATTTGGTTTGCCTAGTTAATTTAAATGAATAAATTTAAATTATTGGATGTGCCTGAATGAATTTAATAATTTATCCGTTGGGTGATATTATATATAGTAATGTGTGTATTTATATATATATTGGAGTGATTGATTTCCCGCATTATATAGTGGATGAGACCCTATGCGCCCCGCATAATAGCGGATGACCCCATATACCACGATATTCCACCGCGAAGTGGAATTGGTATTTTATATCGTGCTAACATCTGTGGATGCAGAAAAATAGGTTGGAGGGATCCAACTGGATTCCTCAAATGTTTGAATTTATTACATATGCTGTGATATGATTTATTGATAATCTATGATTGATTATATTGGTAATTGAAATTATTGAAGGCTATGGTTTGGTCGAATATATTTTGGTATTTTAAAATACCATAAGTGTAAAAATTTGATTTTTGGAAGGAAATTAAAGTACAGAATTTTAAGTAAAATAATTTTAGAATTGGATAAATTAAAAGAAGGAATTCGGAAAGGATAAAGGTTGATTTTTGAAATCTTATTGAATAAATTCTAAGTATGGGGAAAAAGATATTTTAATACATGGAAATAAATGGATTTGAGAAATTAAGTAGTATTGTTGAAATGTTGAAGAATTTATTTCAAATTCGGATTTTAAATGGTTTGAGAGAAATAATAGGAGAATTTTGAATAAAGAATGAAATGGATATTTTCAGTTTAAAATAAAATGTTGAACCATAATTAAAGAAGTGGGTTTGGAATTAATAGATTTTGAAATAAACTTGGATGCGCAAATAGTAATTTTTAAATGGAGTAAATTTTGGAAATCAATTTGGAAATTGATTTAGTGTTTGAAACTGTGTTTTGAAAGAAGGATGAGACTATAGAATTTGTAAACTCGGTTTTATAAAGAGAAATAATATATCAATGGATATTTGGAAATATAAATTCATGATGGGAATTTATAAAGGAATGGGTGATTTATTTTAAAAATAAATATTGGTTTAATTTTAAAAGCGTGGAAAGAAAATTTACGAATTTGGGATGTAAATTGAGATAAATTAAGAAGGAATTATTAATTGTTTTAAATGGACTATTTTGGAATGGAAAGTGTATTTTCCCTGGAAAGCCGAGTATGTTTTCAAGGTAGCTTTTTTGTATAAATTAAAAGTTCTAAAGTTTGTTTTAAAAGAATGTTTTTGAAGAAATTATTTTCTTAAATTTATTTATATTTTTTTAAAGTAAATATTTACTAAGTTAATTAAAGAAGTGATAATTTTAAAGATTTAACTAGTATTTGATTTAGAAGATGGTTTAAATAATTATACTCTATTTGATAATTTTATTTTAGGAATTAGTTTGGGCTTAAGTTTTACATAAGACATTAGTATCAAATTTCATAACTAATATTTTAAATAAAATGTTTAGAATAGTTTTTATTCTAAGTGTTTCCAAGTATATATTTTTGGATAAGTGATTTAAATTATTTTAAAGTATTCGGACTTGGTAAATTTTCAGTGGAAATAAACAATAATTGAAACTTATTCCTGCGAGAGAAAAGTAGTTTGAAAATTGTTTTCAAAGGGTTGAAGTATGGAAATATATCTTGCGAAGATGTTTATAAATAAATAAATAATTTGGGAAAATTATTTAAATCCAATGATTGTTTATGTATGTTATTTGATAGTTAAATAACCGACTATCAATATTGGTCTTTAAGACGGCATTTGAATTTCGATGAGGCCGAGGGTCGAATTCCAAATGGTTATTCGAAATCCACATTGAATCTTATAGGTGGATCTTTTGTCTAAAAGATCAAAAATGGAAATTTGCTGCGTCTTAATTTAGATCTGAATGTATCCACTTGTTTTTAAAATAAGCGCTCATTATTCGGATAAGCAGTGGGAGGACATTAAGTTATAAAAACCGTTTCGAATAATGATACGACGGAATGGAATTGCATTTGAAGATGGTGGTTGAAGACCGGGTATTTTCGAAAACGAAAGGATTTCATGTTGACTGTCTCTGCACCAAGTTGCTCCGGTGTAGAGATTACCTAATGTGATGGGGAGTCCGAACGTGATTAGGGGATATTATGATTTGCAAGGACTTCTTTCCTTAATTGGACGAAGTGCCTTCGGTTCCATTTAGACCTAGGATGCACTTGTATGGATGTATGCCTGACATTACACTTTGAGATATAAAGCTGGTTTCTATCAAATACATTTCTGTTGGTGGCGGAAAATTTATTCTCTTAGCTTAACACCCTTCTCTGAGATGTACGAGCTCAGAGGTTACGTAGTTGATAGTTATTAGTGATATATTCCTAATTTGGTAATGTTGCATGCTAAGTGTTGATCATTGGTTGATCGGAGCATGGCTTTTGTGAAAAGCGTAGCTTTGTGGGATGGGACTTCATCGAACCTCACACCTTGGGAATGGTCGAAACAGGAAGGATGTGGCAACCTTATGGGGTTCGCGCCCCTCAGGGTAAGTACATTTCCTTCTAGATAAAAAGTGGTATTCTAGTATGCAGCCTAGATATTTAACTTATGTGGATAAAAAGTGGTTTTCTGGTATGGAGCCCATATATTTTACTTATATGGTTGTTGGAATTTGAGGCGCCTCGGATAAAGGTCGGTTACGACTAGGGGATGGCATACTCATGATAGTTAATTATCGAGTTGCAAAGGCAACCCAGCCTTGTGTTGGCCGAGATCCGGTTATTTTCTCGGGGAGTCCCTCTAGAGGCTACCCTTTCGGATAAAGGAAGTTCCTTAGCCTTGACCATTTGTTGGAAATCCAAACAATCAATACGCGCCCTGTATGGTTTTAGTTATAGAACTTGCCATTTAACATGGCAGCTATAGTAAGCATACTATAATGGTACATATGCTGGCTAAGATTAATATTATACTTTCGAAATGTTTTTTCACATTATGCACTAATAATAATATCAAAAGGATTTTCACATATCAAGCATGTTTGACTACTATAAGGGGAAACCTTCCCTATGTGTGTGATTGCATTTGAGTGTATTCCAAGAGAATTTATGGTCGTTTCATTTTCCAAAAGCATGAACGGATTTCTTTTTGTACAAATAACTTTTTTTAGATCTCACACCGGTCCCATGACTGACTCAGAGTTTATTATTCCCTTTTCTAAACTCTGGGTGCTTCTAATTTTCGACACGGGCAGCCTAGAGTCAGGTCATCAGTAGGATCTGGAACCAAGTCAGGAAAGTATGTTTTGGAGATCAAGAGACAAGATGGACGACGAGACGTATCACACGTACATGATGTAGTATCTGCTGTGTATGGTTTAATACAAATTCAGTTTCCATGTCAACAAGTCATCATAACTGCCCAGACTTGTGTTTTTTTGATGTTGTACTCTGATGATGTAATGTATAAACTGATATGGTTCTTTTATTTTAAAGATTAGTCATTTATCTATTATATATTGTTCCGCTGTGATTGTGAGATTCTGATATTGTTTCTATTTCTTCTACCTTCTTGTTCTTTAACCCTAACGATTTGGTTTTACGACATTCGATTGTTCGACATTTAATACAGTGGACGTATTGATGTTGTTTTTCGGGCATTGAAAAATTTGGTCGTTACAATTTGGTATCAGAGCTTAGGTTGGCGATATACCTAGGCTTTGGTGGGGGAATTACTCACTAGATATAGAGTTAGTAGTACTCTAGAATGAGTTTAATTGTATTAATAGATATGAACGCGTATTCATTAGTGAATATAAAAATTGGTTTTTATATTGTGTTGACTTATCGACTGAGTAGTTATAGATTCAGGTCGTTATATGGGATGCCATGTTATCGATAGGGGTTTCTAAACTCTTAAACAAGAAAAACCGACACAATATTGTCTTAACGTAGGGTAAATGAAATAATTTTACCCAAATTATTTTTGTATATAAATGTAACGACCTGTAAATCCGTACCCCTTGAGTCAACACAATTCTACATCAATCAACTCACGATTTACATAAATACGTACCATTAGGGTTAAAGAAAAAGAGGTAGAAGAAGAAAGTAGAAAACAACATCAGAATCTAACCATCGCAGCGGAATAAAATATAATAGATAAAAACAGATCTTTACATAAAAGAAAACTATATCTGTTTATATATATATAAACATCATCAGAATACATCGTCAATAACATACAACTGGACAGTAATCATAACCTGTCCGCATAATTTGAATACACAGCAGAATAATAATCAAGTACGGTAATACGTATCGCCATCCAGCCCCTCTCCTGAGCTCCACAGCATCTTTTCCTGTATTCTATAATACTCGGTCTGACCCGAGCATTACAGTTAAATAACACCCGAGTCAGTCTGGAATACCAGCGTGAGAAAACCACACTCAATTGGATTATTATAGTTTCAAAACTGTCTTGAAAACAAAAGCTTCTCGTAAGATCACGCCACAAATAAACATGTCGGGTTTTTACCTTACGATAGCTAAAACATTTTTATTAAAATCCTCTGATATTATAATAGGGTCTATATACAAATACTTATTAAAATAGACGAAATTGTTACATTATTAAATTCCAGCTACTAGCCACAGAGTGGGTAAAACAAACAAAACTCGTAAAAGGCGCGTAAAGAGAATGGATTTCCAACTAATGACTAGGCACTGGGGTACGACCTGTCACGGTACATGGCCTAGATCACTGTACCGAGGACCACTCCTGACCCCCTGTAACACAAGACCGGGACCACCCCTTACTGGATAATCCCCAATAAGATCACCCCACGGTTGGGATCAGCAACCGCACCACTAAGCCGAAATAAAAGGGACATCTAGACAGGGATGCCCTTACCCTGAAGTGGGTGCTACCCACCTAGCCTTGCTGCATAACCCCTGATTTTCAGTCATTCCCGGTTGATGAGGCTTGAGGCTAAGCGTTACCTTTTAGAACGTATCCCTTGTAATGCTCATCGCCCACCTGACGATGTTCTGAAAGCGTTCATCCGTACAAGTCTGCCCCGGGTTCGAACGGAACCGAAGGCACTACTCCTACTACATCCATTTTGGAAACATCCTCAGGATTAGTGGTGACTAGCCCTTGCACTTCACTTCTCCAACTTCGAATCAAACTCGTTTTTCCATAGAAACGTACAAACCGGATCAAAGTGGTTTTCGAGAAATAAATCTCGATCCCGGTCTCTTCGAAATGATCAACACATTTGGCCAATGTTGATAGTCGGTTATTTAACTATCAATTAACATTCACAATAACCATCAATCATAAATAATTTTACCAAATTATTTATTAATCTCAAAATATCTTCGCAAGATATATTTCCATTTTCAATCCTTTTGAAAACAGTTTTCAACACACCTTTCTCAATGAATTAAATCTTTAAATATTGATTTCCATTGAAAACAACCAAGCACAAACTTTAGATTTTAAAAATAATTTAAAACTCTTTATTATAAAATATTCTTTAAAACGTTTAAATTAAAAATTACTTTAATACTTTATTAAAATATAGTATAGGAATATTAAAAAATGAGGCTACTTTATAAAATATAAAACTAGATTTTCTCCTTTAAACAAAATATCAAGTCACCTTCAAATAATTACTACTATAATAGATTTGAAAAATACTTACTTCATAATTTAAATATTTAGAAATAATAAATTTTCTAAAAACATACTTTTTAAAACAACATTAAAACTTTTAATTTATATTTAAAAATTTTACTTTGAAAACGTACTTGGCTATCCAGGGAAAATTTCCAATTTCAATCACTTAAATCAATTTCCCAAATTGATTTCCAATTTACTATGCCTTTGAATAACTTTCTTTACTTATTCCATTTCTTTCAATTCCATTAACTTTAAATTTCATTTCTTTATTATGATTTAAAAATCCCTTTTTAACAGAAATTACCAATTTCAGATTTCCCTAATTCCTTCTTTATCCTATAAAATAAATTTAAATCTTGGATTTTAAAATAAATTCTTTATTCCTTAAGATAATCTCACTTAAGTTTTAAATTCGTTACTCCTCTGTTTATTCAAAATCCCCTTTCCCATATTCGGAATTTATTTATTGTAAAAAAATAATTCACTTTTATTCTTTCCAATTTACCCTTCAATTTATTCAAGCTTCTATAATTATTTTACCTAAAGATCTTCTCTTTTATTTTTTCCCTTTCCAAAAATCCAATTCCATAGATTTTGATAACTCAGCATGCCAATATATATTAATTTCAACCATATCATCCAATATTCCAATTAATAATGAAATTCACCACAGAATATCAAATAATCGTGAACCAGTTTCTCTGCATCCACAGATGTTAGCACAACATAAAATACCAATTCAACTTCGAGGTGGAATATCGCAGTATATGGGATTTAAATATGATATCACCCGCTATTATGCGACGCATAGCGTCTCATCCGCTATACAATGCGGGAAATCAATCATTCCAAGATATATTATATACTATAATATAGCACATCAAATCAATTCAACCATTCAACCAATTATTTAAATTTAACTATTAAATTTAACTTAAAACCAGATGAGTGAGATTAACTCACCTTCTTGTTTGTTGATGTTTGCAATCCATTTCCATTCCGGACTAGTTTTCTTCGTGATTCTAGACCTTGCCAAACAATTATATAATTTTATTAATATTCAAAATAAATTCGAACAATTCAATCCACCATTTTAAAATTTTAAATTCAGCTAATAATTTAGTTTTAAATCGATGATTAAATTTTAAACAAATTTTCTTAGTAACAAAAATAATTTTAATAGTTTTAATAGGAAGAATTAATCACCAAACCCTTAATTTAAAGATAAATTTGCAAAATTAAAATATGTAAACGTATGTTTATTTCTTTACGAACTACATATATAATTATAAACATAACCTATATATATTTCCTAAAAATCTGATTTTATCTAAACCTCTAAATGCCTTTTTCAAAATTCTTATTATTATATTCTTCATTTTACAAATTCTTTTAACCGTTTATAACTAAATATATAAATATAAAATTTCAGTAAATAGCAAAATAACTTTTCCTTGATTGTTCTGTACATTTTTAAAACTCATTTTCAAATTTAAATTAAATTGAAATTTTTTTTGCATATACCTTACTGTTAAAAAATTTCTTTCATCGATCTCTGTTGAAAATA
The DNA here is from genome assembly GCA_030765085.1 of Allium cepa. Lineage (NCBI taxonomy): Eukaryota > Viridiplantae > Streptophyta > Magnoliopsida > Asparagales > Amaryllidaceae > Allium > Allium cepa. Next base: position 678,528,530 of record CM060929.1, read on the forward strand.
TTTAAATAATTTGAATTAAGACACAGAAGATACCTTATTGTTATCGATCAAACCCAGGCTCGACATCGCAAAACCCTGGCTCAGCACCCCCTATCGGAATCGCACACTGCTCCGGCCCCAAACCCTCGAAATCGCAAGCACTGCACCAATACGCCGCCACCATCGTTCCTCCTCCACCCAAACACCATTTTCACGCGCGAGCTTACCAACCCTTTCCCAACGACTCGCCCCCTGTTCACGAAGATACCGCCCAAAACCCCAAAACAGAGCGTGCCTCGCCATTATGACTCGACGCCATGCGAGCGTCGCACAGGATGAGCAACTCGAGATGAATTTCTCTCCTCCCTTGCATGATTTTGGGTTTTAAGTTTTGATTTCATTTTGGTTGATTTTGATTTCGAATGGGCGGAATTAAATTTGAAGGGGAAGAGGTAGAGCTGGGACGATGCGATTTGAAAGAAAAGCTGGGTTTCGGTTTCGGCCATTATTTGATTTTTAAAGATGAAAGGGATAAGCGATTAATTATAAAATGAAGTTGTCCATTTTTTTCCGGTTCTGTGTAATTTTTTTTTCGAATTTGGGGAAGTGTTGATGCACGTGATTATGTGTAGCATGTTCCAGGTTTAAACTACCACGTGGTGATGTTTATTATGCTGACATGAGGTAAAAGTTGATGTGAGATAATTTCAACTGTAGTTGATTAGTATAAATATTCAATTTAAATTCAAATTCAAATTGTTCTGATACAAGTAAAAACTCAATCTCCTATTGAGGCATGCCGTTAGGTGATCATAGGGTTATACCTCTATTTCGAACGCAATGAAAAAGGTTCCGAGTCCTAATTCGATCGTATGGAGAAGATAGCTTTTTGGATCCAATAATTATATTAAATTTTTGATATAAAGTTTCAGCACGTTTATAAATCTTACGCTCACACAATAACTCCAAACATTATGAAAATTGAAATTTGATAACAGTACAATATTACAGATCCAAAGAACCTGGTTTCGTCGAGTTCCAAGACAGTGCCTTGGAAGGCCATTTTTAAAATACCACTTTAAACGATAAAATTTCAAAACTGAACAAATTACCTTTAAATTCAATTTTAACACTTTTACTATCTTCAGTATTATTAATATAAATTTTACAAGCCTTCCAATCATTTTTAATAGGCTTAAAACAGAAGATTTAACGATTGACCCAATTTCAATTTATTAAATCCAATAACTTAATTGCTAAATAATAATAATATTTGAATTCAAGTTAAAAATTAACTTTAAATATCCAAAATCAATTAAATATTCCGATTTCAAATGTCCGAAAATTCCAGCTCGTCACATTCCTCCCCCCTTAAAAGAATTTCGTCCTCGAAATTACAATTTAGGAAGAATGATCTTATACCCATTACTATTTTCCAAAGCCAAACAGTTTTATTAACTTTCCATAACATATTTTTTTATTAAAGACCCACTATTACTTCAACCAGCTTCCCAAAATCTTCCATAGTTTCCAACAACATTATTTACTTCATTTATTCAAATTTTAAATTTAAATTATCAAAACTTTCTCAAAAAATTTCTAACTCTCTAAATTTCTCAAAAATTTTGCCAGCGTCTCCTTTGCGTGGCTAGCTCGGTACAACTACAAAAGGCCTCTACGGGCTTCCAAATTCCAAAAGAAAACAAAAAACCAAGTGGCTACATCAAAAACCCAATCAAATTTCATACTGAAATTTAAACACATACCTTTTTGGCCGAGCAATTCAAATTTAACTTCTGAAATCAAAACAAATTTTCCTTTTCCTTTATAATACCTTTATATCCTACATAGCAATAATATCCAATCACAACATTCCAAAAACATTTTATCGACTTCCTTAAAAAATGTCAATATTTATCCATTCAAATATTAACTTAGAATATATTTGTAATATCAATTTCCAACTAAGAATTCACCATTCCTTTCTTAAGTTTAGTTTAAGCATTTTATATGCTTCTTTATTTATTTTCACTTCACCACTTTAGTTTATATCTACTTCTATTCAAATTGGTTATCCCATTTCTATCTGAATTCAATTTATTTTCAACTCTGAATACTGAATTTTATTGTAACGACCCGTATTTTTACGGATCGAAAGATTGTAAAACTGTCGACATTAAATCATTGATGTTGTTAAGTAATTTAGGAGTTTGAGCGACCTATAGGTTTGACCTACCTAAGAAGCTAGCGACCTAAGAGAGTGAGCGACCTAGTAGTTGTAGCGACCTAAGAGAGCGAGCGACCTAAGGGGTTTAGCGACCTAATGGTAGGCGACTTAAGGCAGTTAGGTCATGAAGCGACCTAAGATAGGTCGCTGTGTGTATTTAGGTTGTATACGACCTAGGTTGAGGCAGGGTGTTTAGTTAGGTCGCGGGCGACTTAGCGTTAGGTTGTGGAGCAGCGAAATAGTTAGGTCGTTAGGTTGTTCGTATGCGTTAGGTCGCATACTCGTTAGGTCGTGTGTGTAGTTAGATCGCTATGCCGCGTCCCAGTTAGGTCATGTAGAGACTTATGTGTTAGGTGGTAAGCCTTTAGGTCGGCAGGGTGTGTTGGGCTGTTAAGTCGGCAACTAGCTAAGTCGTAGGTCGCGTTGAGGGTCATGTTGATAGGTCGCACATTGGTGTTAAGGCTTAGGCCGCTAGGTCGTATAAGTGTTGAGTCGTTAGGTCGCGGAGAGTGTTAGGTCGTTGGGTCGGCTAGGCACGTTAAGTCGCAGGTCGGGATAGTTAGGTCGTGGATGACCTAATGGGACGCACGACCTAAGGTTTCAGCCTATAAATACACGTCTTTGGTTCACTTTTTGGCACCGGATTTTGAAGCGACGAAGTGCTGCCATTTTGAGAGCTCGATTAAAACACTTCTTCACTTCTTTTCTCCACTCTAATCTAGTGCTTACATCCATTCAAGATCGAAGATCCAAGAGCCAAAGTTGAAGATCTTCATACAACAAAGAGAGATTTCATCATTTGAAGCGGAATCTTGTCGGATCAAGCTTAGTTCTTCGTTGTCCAGATCTGAAGTTGATATCTTTTGAGGTGTTTAAGTGATTTGGTGAGTGGTGGTTATCTCTCACACGGACCCAAAGGAGTATATTGGATCGGTGGCTTGTTTGTGTGTTAAAGATAGCGATTTCATGCATTTTCCTTAAGTCTGCATGTAGATCCATTGTTCATAAAGTTTTGATATCCATTTTACTACGTGTTAACCTATGCTAGTTCATTCATCAAGATATTACTTAGAATTCATGCTTGTTATATTTGGACCCTTTAATTACGAAATTGCCATTATTGTTATAACTGTTTATTTAGATCTTATCTGAATGATGATTACTTGGATGAATGATTGATTTGATTGATTAGTTGATTAGTGATTGAATTTGGACAAGTTGGTCAAAGATGATTCAAAAGCTAAGTGGAAAGGCTCTTGAATAAGGAAAGCAGCTCGTGGCATATGAAGCGGATGATAAAGCTCATATGGATAGATTTGATCATGATGTTGAGACGAGACTTTGCTATGATGTGATGAGGCAAAGCATGATGTTGAGATGGGACTTTGCTATGATGCGATAAAAGCAAAGCAGGATATGAGAAAGCCTTGGTTTAATCCAGACGGGATCATTCCAAGCATGTTGGTAACTCGGTGATGTGGTCCGAGTTTGTTGATAATGGTTGGCTCGAGAGGCGCTTGAGCTAATGTGTGAATAGTCGTCGGGGAGGATGACTAGAAGGCTGAGATCTCATCGTTATTGAAGGTTCTAGCATGCTCAAAGCAAGGGTACGTTGGCACAGGTCACGATGACGTCCCAGACACGGGTCACGATGACGTGTTAGTACTCTGGGCAGATTCGATAGTCCTAGGCACGGGTCACGACGACGTGCGGAGTTATGTCTAGAACCGGGGTTACCATTAGCCCTTGGCAGAAGGATGAAATAATGGGCCGGCCATTCAATTAACAGTGAAATCGAGGCAACGATAATAGTGATAGCCAGAGTCATGGATGTTTGGATATTTTGGTTGTATCGTCGCTTAGGCCAAGAGCGATGTTTTCGGGGTGCTTACCTGATCTTGGTTTAAGCCTTGGGGGCTTGTACTTTGAAAACATCGACCTTGACTCGAGTGATAATTGCTTTACTTTAATTGTCTGCTTTGCTATGTTTGTTCTCCTTAGCTATGTCTGGGGGCTATCACTGTAGAAAGAGGTGGAGTGGGATGGTTGAGTTCCTATTCCTTTTTACCCTTTATGCTCTTTTGGTATGTTTGATAGTTGATTTACTGCTCACTAAGACTTTTGTCTGACTCGAGGTTTTATGTTTAACTCTTATTACCTTGGGTTGTTCATCCATGTCGGGATGGGCAGACTATGTAGCAGGTGACAGGTGCTGTTCTTAGTGACTAACGATGTTGATGACGAAGACGAGCTGGAGGCTTTTGCATATTGTTTGCTTACTATATGTACTGGATGTTCCGCTGTTTGTATGATTCTCTGAGTGTTACGTAGTGAGGCTTGATGTACTGTCTATTCAGATGTTTGTATCAAATTGTTATGAGCTTATGTGATGGGAATTCTGTTCTATAGAGCTTCACTATGTATACTTTCTATTGTATTTTATCCATGCGCTGTGAGTAATACGATAGAAGATTCTGCGATTTTATTCTTACCATGACTATCGTCTTAGGCGGTCTGGCACACTTTTCAGCGCATAATTTCCTTGTTGGGTGCAGGAGTCATGGGCATTCGTCACATTTGGTATCAGAGCCTTGGTTAATCGATTTTAGCCAACGCTCGCTGACGTAACTACGTATAAGAGACGTAATTGTAATTTTGATGGTTGATTACTATATATAATATAGTAGCTTAGAAGGATTTGAATTTATTATGCAGTTGTTTCCCCAGGGTATATTAATCATTTCTTTTAGATATTAGGAATGAGTCGAAGAGGGAGACCAGCTGATAGAGGAGGCCGCACTGTTGAGGGGGCTGCTGATTATGCTTCTATGTTCGAGGCTATGATGACTTCGATCATGAGAAGGATGCCAGCTCCGGTGCCATCAGTAGATGTTGGAGTCCAAGTTCAAGCCCCAAGACCAGTGGATTTTGCTAAGTTGTGTAAGGACTATACTGCTCTTGGAGGAAAGGTTTTCTTGGGAACAGAATCAACCATTGAAGTTCAGAGGTGGATAGATTCTTGTAGAATGATTTTTGGTGATTTGGGAATTGAGGATGCAACTAAAAGGAAGCTTGCATTAAGACAGCTTCAAGGAAGAGCTTCTGATTGGTGGAACTCTGTCACCATTGATACTCCAGAGTAAGAGATCACTTAGGGGCAATTCCAAGCTAGATTTGAAGCTAAGTTCATTTCTACAGCTCAGAAATCTGTTCTGTTTAAGAAGTTTGTGGAGCTCAAGCAAGGTGGAAGACCAGTTCTTGAGTATGTTTCGGAGTTTGAAGCTTTGTCCAAGTATGCTCGGTCATATATTGACTCTCCTTATCAGAAGAATGAGAAGTTTGCGACAGGCTTGGATAGTTATCTTGGGAGGCAGTTGGTGGATCATCTGGACGATCCATTTGAGAAGCTTGTGGAGAAGGCTCTCAGGCATGAGAATCTGTTTCCTAAGGAAGGATCTGTTGTTGCTGTGACCAAGGAGCAAAGTGGAAACAAGAAGAGGAAGCAGGAGCAACAGAAAGGTAAGGACGGCCAAAAGAAGCCGAAGGGCGAAGTGACCTGCTACAACTGTCGGCAGAAGGGTCATCTCTCTAGAGATTGCAAGAATCCGAGAGTGCCGGTGAAGTGCCACAACTGTGACAAACCGGGTCATATCAAGAGGAATTGTCCAGAACCGAGGAAGGACAAGCAGATTGTGCAAGCTTATGCTTTGGGGGCTGTGCCATCATCTTTGAAGGCTCCTACTGCTGAAGAGGAGGGAAAGAGTGTGGTGGTTCAAGGTACTCTTTCTATATGTGGTGTTCCAGTTAGAGTGTTGTTTGATACTGGGGCGTCGCATTCGTTTGTTTGTAATGACCTTGTAGGCCGGTTGGGTTTGGAACCGGATATTGTTGATAGACCATTGGTTGTGACTAATCCAGTTGGGGGTTCGTCTTGTTTGTGTATGATATGCCGTGGTCTGGTTGTGTCGAGTCATGATTGCTCTTTTGTTTGTAATTGTTTTGTTCTGAACTTTGTGGGGTTCAGAATTATTTTGGGTATGGACTGGCTTAGGAAGTATGCGGCAAAGGTTGATTGTGAGAGGCTTGAGGTGACAGTCGAGAATGTGGAGAGGCGAAAGGTTGTGATACGATGTAAGCATGAGGAAGGCGTCCTCATGAGCTTCATGTATTCGCTGGTTGTTCCACGGGATGGACTGTCATCGATGCCTATTGTGAATGGATTTGAAGATGTCTTTGACGAGGTCAAAGGATTACCGCCGCATAGAGAGATCGAGTTTCGTATCGATCTAGTTGAGGGAGCCAGACCCGTTGTGATGCCTCTTAGGCGGATGGCGCCTAGGGAACAGCAGGAGTTGAAGGTGCAAGTTGATGACCTTTTACAGAAAGGATTCATTCGGCGTAGTGTGTCCGAATGGGGTGCACCAGTTGTGTTCGCAACCAAAGCGGATGGATCGTTGAGGTTATGTGTGGATTATCATGAGCTGAATAAAGTGACTAAAAAGAACAAGTATCCATTGCCGAGAATAGATGACTTGTTTGATCAGCTTCACGAAGCTAAGGTGTTTTCTCAGATGGATTTGGCAATCGGATTTCACCAGTTGAGAGTGGCAAAGGATAGTGTTCCAAAGATTGCTTTTAGAACACCATCCAGATTCTATGAGTGGCTGGTAATGACGTTTGGATTGACCAACGCACCAGCATATTTTGTGGATCTTATGAATAGAGTGTTCAGAGATCAGTTGAACAAGTTCGTACTTGTGTTCGTGGATGATATTCTGATTTATTCCAGAACTGAAGAAGAGCACAAGACGCACTTACGTGTTGTTTTGGAAATCTTGCGGAAACATCAGCTGAAGGCTAAGTTTTCAAAGTGTCACTTCTGGAAGAGTGAGGCGAGGTTCTTAGGCCATATTATCTCTGGAAACGGAATAGCGGTTGATCCCGCCAAGGTGGCAGCAATCCAGGATTGGGTTAGACCTAAGAATGCATCTGATGTGAGAAGTTTTCTTGGATCAGCAGGATACTATCGTCGGTTTATCAAAGACTTTTCCAAGATAGCTGCACCGTTAACAGGATTGACGAAAAAGAATCAAGTATTTAGATGGGAAGCTAAGTGTGAGCAAGCTTTCAGAATGCTGAAAGAGCGACTGACAAGTGCTCCTGTTTTGACTATTCCAAGTGGGAATGATGAGATGGTGGTTTACACCGATGCATGTGGTACTGGACTTGGAGCAGTGCTGATGCGAAAGGATAAAGTTGTTGCATATGCTAGTCGACAACTGAAGCCGCATGAAAGGAATTATTCGACTCATGATTTGGAGTTAGCGGTGATTGTATTTGCTATGAAGATGTGGAGACATTATCTATTGGGAGTTCGATTTGAGCTGTTTACAGATCATAAGTCATTGAAGTATCTCTTCTCCCAAAAAGATTTGAATCTTCGACAGCAATGATGGCTAGAGTTTTTAGCATCATATGATTTTGGTATAGCCTATATGTGACGCCCCACCTCAATACCCACGCTAGCCAAGAACACTACGGTGTAGTGCTGTCAACTAGCGCGGAGAATAAGGCTGTTGAGGAGCGACAATCCGTGTAATTTCTTATCACACGGTGGCTATAAAATGCTCTTCGGAAACAAATATAGAAGTAAGCATAACATGCGAATCAATCACAGATATCCATATCAAAAAGGCGGAAAGAGATATGAATATATATCACATAAAAGTGTACATCAGAGTAGTGGTCTAAAAAGATCCTCGATAATACAAAAGAATAGCAACGCGTGCTATACAAAAGAATACAACTATGAGTCTATATCTCAAGTGTAAACAACAAAAGCTGCTAATCTAAACAAGTAGCCAAAAGTCTGAGTAGTGAATCACTGGGGGAGGAGTCAAGCAGTAGCACCTGTAACATCTCGGCCTGACCCGAGTATTATTTATAAGAAAATAATAAACGGATCAGTCTAGCTATAAATATCAGATGACATGATATAAAATAAAAGATATGGCATAAACATAAAATATCCATACTGACATACTACTATAAGTATGCAATTAATGATCAACAGGAGATCAACCGATAAGAGATAAATCATTATCACAAGAATCTTCTCAAAGATCCAAAGAGGGCATCATACCCTAAACTTGTACTCATGACAAGTCAAAGAGATAAATTCCAGAAATCAACACAAGAAATCCAGAAATCATAAAAAGGGAAAGAGGCCTATCACATGACGGTCCGAAGACCAAGGGGAGCTACCCCGCATGTGTGAATGGAATCACACAGATTAAGGTCAAGACTAACCAAAAAGCAGAAAGGTATGTGTGAATGGAATCACACAAGTGGTGTCTAGTCTAACCTTGCAATGAAAGTGACATCGCGCAATTGCTAGTCTAATTCATAGAGCGATCATCAAGATCAACGAGAAGTGTCAATTACACTAAGCTAGTAAATATAGAAGTTTAGCTTCATGTCCCATAACCACTTGCTTAACTTAAATATTTACGAACAAACTGTAAATCTTCACTAATAAAATTGTCACAAGAGGTTCAATCGAACAAGTCCAAGAATTAACCGACGAAGTGAACGCAAGCGTTTCATACCACTTGTTTTACTAAGTCGTTTAATTAGATTTCTCATCCGAGTGAGGTAAAGGCTTGTATACACTAATAGATTGGAAAACGGTTTAAGAAAAGAGCTTTGTTATTAAAAATAGAGTTGAAATCATTTTGTTGAAAGAGTTTTGATATTTACTACTAGTTTTGAAACCTTTATATTTTAAAGTGACAAATCACAGAAGCGATTGTAGAAACAATCAATCACAAAGGTCACATTCGAAGATGTGATAAAAATCCAAGGAAATCAGCTCAGCAAGTTCTGTTGAATATTTTTCAGATAAGATACCCTACGGAGGGGGGGTCCAGGGGGGTGGCAACCCCCCAAGGTTGGGGTGCGGGGGCAACGCCACCGCTTACGGGTTCGACCTGCCCGGTCAGGTCGCGGGGGTCCAGGGGGCAGCGCCCCCGGCGGGGTGCGGGGCAGCGCCCCGACCAAAACGGTATGACCTAGTGAAGACAAAATGAGGTCTAACGACCTAAGGGTCATAGGGTCGAGCGACCTAACAATAGAACAGGTTAAGCGACCTAACGTTTTAAGGCCGAGCGACCTAATTAAACTCGCGACTTAATGGTGTGAAAGGCGTGCGACCTAACATGTTACGACCTAAGGGGGGTGCACGAGCTAAGAAGGTTCGCGGGCTAGGGATGAGCGACCTAACAAGGTTCACGACCTAACGGAGACGAGGTCATGCGACCTAAAGTGGTTCGCGACCTAAAGGTGTTCGCGACCTAATAGGGTTCGCGACCTAAAGGTGCACGACCTAAGGTCTTTCGACCTAGGGGTATATAGGTAACACGACCTAAAGGTGTCGCGACCTAAGGGGCCAAGTGACCTAGTGGGTCATACGACCTAAAGGAAATAGGGTCCAATGACCTAAGGAAAACAAGGTCCAACGACCTAAAGGGATGGGAGTCATGCGACCTAAAGGAGTATGCGACCTAAATGAAGGCGGAACAACTCAGGGTCTAACGACCTAGGGGGGGCGACCTAAGGTCTAACGACCTAAGACCGAGGAGACGTTTCCAACAGAGGGAACGACTTAACGACCTAAGCCTAACGACCTACGACCTAAGGTCCCACGACCTAATGAGGCAGGCAAGGCCGAACGACCTATACGCGAACGACCTAAAGTCCAACGACCTACGACCTAAATCCGAGGCGACCTAAATCCGAGGCGAACGAAATATGCAGGCCTTGACTTTTCCACACGCGCGAGCTAATGATTCCGAGCGACCTATACCTGGACAGAGCGACCTAAGCTCAGGAAGTTCACCAAACAACTAAAAAATGGAGTTTTTCGCCAATCCAATCCAAACCAAATGCAAATATACATGCTAAAGTGATGGGGAATCATTCCCAACAGTCCAATATAGTTATAGACTAGAATTGTGAGATAAAAATCTCACCTTTGCTCCAAAACCCAATGAAAATGAAGAACAAAGCTTGAAGGCAAATGGAGAAGCAACCATAAGCTTGAATCCGATGTCTTCTTCTTGAATTTGGAGTTGAATGTTGGAGTTGCAATAAAACAAAGACTTTGGAGTTTTAATTTCTCATTCCATTCACCATTTTTGTTGAAGCTTTAGTGTTAGGAAATGAAATGAAGCAATGAAGAAGAAGGGGGGTGGAACTTGGGCCTAATGGGCTAAAAGTCCAAACCAAAGGCTCGAGTGAAAAAGTGGTGAAATTCCACTAACCCCAAACATATCGATGTTTATACTTAGAAGATTGCAAACGACGTTTCGAACTCAATGGAAGTGGTCTCGAGTCCTAATTTGACCGTTTGCAAAAAGTAGCTTCGGACCAAAATCCGATTAACGATAAAATATTTAAATAAAATATTTAAATATAAAAATCGATAAATATGCAGGTTGTTACACTATACCCTAGGAAAAGGTAACGCAGTGGCAGATGCGTTAAGTCGAAGACATGCAGGATTGGGAGCCATGTTTTCAGAATAAAAGAGTCTCGAGTATTTAGCTGGATTTGACTTCAGGCCCAGATGTGAATTGGAACCAGAGATGTTGGCAAACTTATCGATAAGACCTACTCTTGTGGAAAGAATTGGCAAGAGCCAAAAGCGAGACGATAAACTTGTTAGGATTATCCGAGATTTGGAATCTGGATCAGACCCAGAGAAGGATAAAGGATTCGAAGTCGATAGAGAGGGTTGGCTTCGGAAGCAAGGACGACTAGTTGTTCCCGATATAGATGGATTGAGAGATGAAGTTCTTAAGGAAAGTCATCACTCGAAGTTGACAATTCATCCAGGAGGGAATAAGATGTACCAGGATATGAAGAGAACCTATTATTGGGAAGGTATGAAGAAGAATGTTGGAAATTTTATTTCCAAATGTATGAATTGCCAGTTGGTTAAACCCGAACAGAAGAAGCCAAGTGGATTGCTTCAGCCATTAGAAGTTCCTACATGGAAGTGGGAACAAATATCGATGGATTTTATCGATGGACTACCTAGAACCAGAACAGGAAATGAGGGGATTTGTGTCATCGTAGATCGTTTGACTAAGAGTGCAAGACTTATTCCTGTTCGATCAACTAGGACTGCAACGAAATTGGCTGAGCTATATGTTAAATGGATAGTTCGATTTCATGGTATTCCGAAGAGTATAGTGAGTGATCGAGACCCGTTGTTCACTAGTGGATTTTGGAAGAGCTTCCAAGAAGTTTTGGGGACCGAGTTGTGTTTGAGTACAGCTTATCACCCCTAAACAGATGGTCAGACCGAGAGAGTCAACCGAGTTTTGGAAGATCTCCTTAGAGCTTGTGTTTTAGATTTCGGAGGATCATGGGAAGATCATCTTCATTTGGTGGAATTTGCATATAATAACAGTTACCAGTCAAGTATTGGTATGGCACCATATGAAGCATTGTATGGAAAACCGTGTAACTCTCCGACATGTTGGTTGGAAACTGGAGAAAAATTGATACTTGGGCCAGAAATGATTCGACAGACTTCGGATTGTATAGAGACCATTCGGCGACGAATGAAGGCAGCCCAAGACCGTTAGAAAAGTTATGCCGATAAGCGTCGTAAGGATTTGGAATTCGACGTAGGTGATATGGTTTTTGTGAAGATTTCTCCACTAAAGAATGTTATTCGATTCGGGAAGAAAGGAAAATTGGCTTCGAGATTTGTTGGACCATTCCCGATTATCGAGTGAATTGGAAAGCTCGCTTATAAGTTAGAATTACCAGAAAAGATGTCGGGTGTGCACAATGTTTTTCATGTATCGTATCTACGGAGGTATGTGCACGACTTGAATACAGTGGTTTCTGTTGATAGCTGTAAAGACATTGAGATTGATCCAGTTTCAAGAAGACCTCGTAAGCCACTTCGTGTTGTAGAAACCGACATGAAACAACTTAGGAGGAAGACGATTTCGTTGCTCAAGGTACAATGGGGTGATGATGTTAACGACTATACATGGGAGGAGGAAGAGAGGATGAAGGCAGCTCATCCTGAACTCTTCGAGGTATGGCCCTAAGGTGTCGTGACATCTCATGAATTTGTAACTTGTTCTAGTCTTAGAATTCTGCATTCTAGGCTAGTAATTGGATGCATGGTTTGTTGATTGTTATGGATGGTAGGCATGCAGAATAGTTTTGGTTGCTCTTGTTTGTTTGGGATTTCGGGGGCGAAATTCCTAAGGGGGAGAGAATGTACCGACCCGTATTTTTACGGATCGAAAGATTGTAAAACTGTCGACATTAAGTCATTGATGTTGTTAAGTCGTTTAGGAGTTTGAGCGACCTATAGGTTTGACCGACCTAAGAAGCTAGCGACCAAAGAGAGTGAGCGACCTAGTAATTGTAGTGACCTAAGAGAGCGAGCGACCTAAGGGGTTTAGCGACCTAATGGTAGGCGACTTAAGGCAGTTAGGTCGTGGAGTGACCTAAGATAGGTCGCTGTGTGTATTTAGGTTGTATACGACCTAGGTTGAGGCAGGGTGTTTAGTTAGGTCGCGGGCGACTTAGCGTTAGGTTGTGGAGCAGCGAAATAGTTAGGTCGTTAGGTTGTTCATATGCGTTAGGTCGCATACTCGTTAGGTCGTGTGTTTAGTTAGATCGCTATGCCGCGTCCCAGTTAGGTCGTGTAGAGACTTATGTGTTAGGTCGTAAGCCTTTAGGTCGGCAGGGTGTGTTGGGCTGTTAAGTCTGCAACTAGCTAAGTCGTAGGTCGCGTTGAGGGTCATGTTGATAGGTCGCACATTGGTGTTAAGGCTTATGCCGCTAGGTCGTATAAGTGTTGGGTCGTTAGGTCGCGGAGAGTGTTAGGTCGTTGGGTCGGCTAGGCACGTTAAGTCGTAGGTCGGGATAGTTAGGTCGTGGACGACCTAAGGGGACGGACGACCTAAGGTTTCAACCTATAAATACACGTCTTTGGTTCACTTTTTGGCACCGGATTTTGAAGCGACGAAGTGCTGCCATTTTGAGAGCTCGATTACAACACTTCTTTACTTCTTTTCTCCACTCTAATATAGTGCTTACATCCATTCAAGATCGAAGATCAAGATCGAAGATCCAAGAGCCAAAGTTGAAGATCTTCATCCAACAAAGAGAGATTTCATCATTTGAAGCGGAATCTTGTCGGATCAAGCTTAGTTCTTCGTTGTCCAGATCTGAAGTTGATATCTTTTGAGGTGTTTAAGTGATTTAGTGAGTGGTGGTTATCTCTCACACGGACCCAAAGGAGTATATTGGATCGGTGGCTTGTTTGTGTGTTAGAGATAGCGATTTCATGCATTTTCCTTAAGTCTGCATGTAGATCCATTGTTCATAAAGTTTTGATATCTATTTTACTACATGTTAACCTATGCTATTTCATTCATCAAGATATTACTTAGAATTCATGCTTGTTATATTTGGACCCTTTAATTACGAAATTGCCATTATTGTTATAACTGTTTATTTAGATCTTATCTGAATGATTGATTACTTGGATGAATGATTGATTTGATTGATTAGTTGATTAGTGACTGAATTTGGACAAGTTGGTCGAATATGATTCAAAATCTAAGTGGAAAGGCTCTTGAATAAGGAAAGCTGCTCGTGGCATATGAAGCGGATGATAAAGCTCATATGGATAGATTTGATCATGATGTTGAGACGAGACTTTGCTATGATGTGATGAGGCAAAGCATGATGTTGAGATGGGACTTTATGATGCGATAAAAGAAAAGCAGGATATGAGAAAGCCTTGGTTTAATCCAGACGGAATCATTCCAAGCATGTTGGTAACTCGGTGATGTGGTCCGAGTTTGTTGATAATGGTTGGCTCGAGAGGCGCTTGAGCTAATATGTGAATAGTCGTCGGGGAGGATGACTAGAAGGCTGAGATCTCATCGTTATTGAAGGTTCTAGCATGCTCAAAGCAAGGGTACGTTGGGACGGGTCACGATGACGTCCCAGACACGGGTCACGATGACGTGTTAGTACTCTGGGCAGATTCGATAGTCCTAGGCACGGGTCACGACGACGTGCGGAGTTATGTCTAGAACCGGGGTTACCATTAGCCCTTGGCGGACGGATGAAATAATGGGCCGACCATTCAATTAACGGTGAAATCGAGGCAACGATAACAGTGATAGCCAGAGTCATGGATGTTTGGATATTTTGGTTGTATCGTCGCTTGGGCCAAGAGTGATGTTTTCGGGGTGCTTACCTGATCTTGGTTTAGGCCTTGGGGGCTTGTACTTGAAAAACATCGACCTTGACTCGAGTGATAATTGCTTTACTTTAATTGTCTGCTTTGCTATGTTTGTTCTGCTTAGCTGTGTCTGGGGGCTATCACTGTAGAAAGAGGTGGAGTGGGATGGTTGAGTTCCTATTCCTTTTTACCCTTTATGCTCTTTTGGTATGTTTGATAGTTGATTTACTGCTCACTAAGACTTTTGTCTGACTTGAGGTTTTATGTTTAACTCTTATTACCTTGGGCTGTTCATCCATGTTGGGATGGGCAGACTAGGTAGCAGGTGACAAGTGCTGTTCTTAGTGACTAACGATGTTGATGACGAAGACGAGCTGGAGGCTTTTGCATATTGTTTGCTTACTATATGTACTGGATGTTCCGCTGTTTGTATGATTCTCTGAGTGTTACGTAGTGAGGCTTGATGTACTGTCTATTCAGATGTTTGTATCAAATTGTTATGAGCTTATGTGATGGGAATTCTGTTCTATAGAGCTTCACTATGTATACTTTCTATTGTATTTTATCCATGCGCTGTGAGTAATACGATAGAAGATTCTGCGATTTTATTCTTACCATGACTATCGTCTTAGGCGGTCTGGCACACTTTTCAGCGCATAATTTCCTTGTTGTGTGCAGGAGTCATGGGCGGTCGTCACATTTATCTTCCATTTATACTGATTCATATCATTATTTTAAATTAGTTTCATCCACTAATTTATTTCAATTTGCAATTTGAAATTTTTTTGTCGCTAACAAAAATTTTCCAAAAATTTTCAAAAATTTTCTAACTCCTAAAATTTTCGAATTTTTTTGGCAGAGTTTCCTTTGTATGGAGGAGCTTTTGCAATTTGACAAAAGATATAAATATATATACATCGACCCACCCGGTCGAAAAAACAAAAACAGTTCATATTTCCTATTTTTATTGCGTAAGCGTACCTTTATTTAGCATTTTAGGCAAGCGGCTTATTATTTTAGCATTTAGCGCAACCAAATCCAGCCACACGGCTTCCAGGTACCTGTACTTACTCAGTTTAAACATGTAAGTGCCATATATATGAAGTTTAACAACATTTCACTTATTTGCAATAGTTAAACACATGAATTCCAACAGCAATGCACACTAAACACTTTCCGTAAGCAATTTATACAGTTTTAGATACTAAATCAACTGTTTTCAATTAATTCATATGCTATTTTCATTCAATTTGAATGGTATACAATCCACTATCTTACATTCAATTCATTTTAATTCTAAACAAAGCCATATTATTCCAATTGATTTAAAAATCAATTATGTTCACCTCTGATAATACATCTACTTTTGTTTACGATAAAATGATAAATTTTCTATGCAAATTTGATGTTATTAATGCAATTAACAATTACTTAAGCTTATAACCATTTTAAATTGATTCCAACTCAATTTATTATTAAATTCCTTCTATCTTAATTCATTCATAACCATTTTATTCACTATCCATTCATTTACGTTTCACTACATATTTTCCTTTATTTCATTTGAGACCATTTTATTAAGCTTGAACCATTCATGCTTATATATTAATTACCATTTCCCAATTTAAATTTACCCAAGCTTTATTTAATGTACTTTTTTCTTACTCTAAGTCAAGCTTCCACTAACTTTAAACTTAAATTAATTTACTTCAAAATTATTCAAATTTCATACTCAAGCTCATTTTCATTTTACAAATAAATTTTTCTTTCCAATTCAACTTATTTCTATTTCAATCAAATCTCATTTTAAATCTACAAATTTATTTGATTAGTTATTATAAATTTTAATTTTTCAGATTCAATTTATTCTCAATTCATTTAATTAATTACTAGGCCATTTTCAGTTTATTCCCAAATTCATCTGGGTTTTATATACAACGAAAACCATCTCTACTTTAATCCAATTTCATTTTATTAGGCAACATTTTCAATTATGTTTTCTTCACTAACGATTCAAGTTGAATTTGATTTATAACATGAGTTTCATTTCCAAACTTCAATATTAACTCACAAACTCAGGTTCTATTTAACTACATTAGGTTCCGTTTACATATTTCATTAACTAATTTATTATCTAATTAGTTCTCCCCCTATTTATAATTCAATACTTGATTTTTAATCTTAAAAATCACCTCATTTAATTTTCTTATGTTCAATTTATTTTATAATTCAAGTTTGGATTGTTGTTCCATTTTCTAAATCATCAAACAATATTTATTTTGGGTTTTCTATTCCACTTTCAGTTTTATAAGCCACAACTTATTATTTTACACATTTCCATTCATTCTAGGCTTGAATATATTCATCTTTATTTTTAACTCAAGATTTTCGCTTATTTATAAGCCAAGCATATTTTTATTCCATGGATTTTTAATTCTTTTATAAGTTATTCTAATTCATTTATTCCAATCCAATTCTTATCCAACTTACTTCCATTTCTTAAAGATAGGATCTAATTCCATTCAATACCATCTATAACCCAACTGAATTTTATTCCAATTCTATTCTATTTTAGCTCAAATTTATTTAATTCAATTCGATTCAATTTTCTTCCTCAATCCAAGTTAATTTCATTTTAAATTCCAGTATTCAATTTTCATTTTACTTACTTACAAATTTAAATAAATTTGTCCTCCCACAAATTACTTCCAGTAAATTTTTACTTTTATTTACTAGATTCAATCACATTCTATTTCCATTCAAATTTTTAAACTTCTTTAAGTTTCCAACTTATCTATATTCCATTCATAATTCTTTTTCAATTCGGTACATTGTATTGGTTTACTAACTTATTCGTTTCCTACTTTCTTTAATTTAACTCTTTCAAGTTGAATTTTATTTCAACAAACTCCAAATTTACAAGTTATTAAACTTATTATATGCCATAAACATTCTTAATTAAGATTCCAGAGTTTAAACAATCTTTTGACATTTCAAAATTCCCTTTGAAACCACCTATATCCAAAATTCCTTGTTTTTCTAAAATCAAATTTAACTTTTACAAACAATTTCAATTTAAAACAATCTGGTAGCAATTTCTCTCTTGGACACTCGAAAATGAACATCAATGATGCTGCAATCATCACCGAAGTTATTTCCCAACGACCTAAAGAATTCAATGCTTTTATCTTTTAAAAACATTTCAAATATTCTTAATTTCAAGTCTATCCGATTTCAAATCCAATTCAAAATATTTCTCAAATACTATCCAAAACTTTTGAAAAACATTTTCAAATTCCAAAGTCTTCCAATTCATATTCAAACATTACTCTGAAATTTTGTCTCAATTTATTTCAAATTTTTCTCTGGAACCCTATTTCAAATTATCAACCACATTTACAATTTACATTAACAAATCTCATGCGTTTAAGAATTTATTTCTTAACCTTTAGTTATGGCTTCCAATTTCTTATGCAATTTCTACACAATAATGATAATAATTTAATATTATCATTCTCTAACAACCAAGCAACCATATATAACTATAATAATTTGCAAAAATTATTTTCTTTATAAAATTAATAATCTGGGTAAAATTATTTCATTTACCCTATTTTAAAACAATACAATGTCAAATTGTTCTATTCAAGTGTTTAGAGATCCCTATCAATAACGTTAATTACTCGAATTGACCAGAATCCATAAATTACTCAATAGACCAATAAACACAATATAAAACAATTTATATTCACTAACGAATACACGCTCAAATCTATTAATACGCTCAAACTCATTCTAGAGTACTACCGACTCTATTTGAGTAATTCCCACCAGAGCCAAGGTTATCACCAACCTAAGCTCTGATACCAACTATAACGACCCGAAAATCCATAACCCTTGAGTCAACACTATTCTACATCAATCAACTCAAGATTTACAAAAATACGAACCATTAGGGTTAAAGAAGAGGAAGTAGAAGAAGAAAGTAGAAAACAATATCAGAATCTAACCACCGCAGCGGAATAAAATATAATAGATAATAACAGATATTTACACACAAAAAAATTATATCTGTTTATATATATACACATCATCAGAATACATCATCAATAACATACAACTGGACATTAATCATAACCTGTCCTCACAATCTGAATACACAACGAAATAATAATCAAGTACGGTAATACATATCGCCATCCAGCTCGTCTCCTGAGCTCCACATCATCCTTTCCTGCATTTTTTAATACTCGGTCTGACCCAAACATTACAGTTAAATAACACCCGAGTCAGTCTGGAATACCAGCGTGAGAAAACCACACTCAATTCGATTATTATAGTTTCAAAACGGTCTTGAAAACAAAAGCATCTCATAAGACCACGCCATAAATAAACATGTCAGGTTTTTACCTTACGATAGCTAAAACATTTTTATTAAAATCCTCTGATATTAAAATCCGCTAAAACATGTCAGGTCTACATACAAATACTTATTAAAGTAGCCGAAATTGTTACAGTATTAAATTCCAGCTACTAGCCACAGAGTGGGTAATACAAACAAAACTCGTAAAAGGCGCGTAGGGAGAATGGATTTCCAACTAATGACTAGGCACTGGGGTACCACCTGTCAACGTACGTGGCCTAGATCATTGTATCGAGGATCACTCCTGACCCCCTGCAATACAAGACCGGGACTACCCCTTACCGAATAATCCCGAGTAAGATCACTCCATGGTTGGGATCAGCAACTGCACCACTAAGCCGAAATAAAAGGGACATCTAGACAGGGATGACCTTACCCTGAAGTGGGTGCTACCCACCTAGCCTTGCTGCATAACCCATGATTTTCAGTCATTCCCGGTTGATGAGGCTTGAGGCTAAGCGTTACCTTTTAGAACGTATCCATTAGAATGCTCATCGCCCACCTGACGATGTTCTGAAAGCATTCATCCGTACAAGTCTGCCCCGGGTTCGAACGGAACCGAAGGCACTACTCCTACTACATCCATTTTAGAAACATCCTCAGGATTAGCAGCGACTAGCCCTTGCACTTCACTGCTCCAACTTCGAATCCAAACTCGTTTTTCCACGAAAACGTACAAACCGGATGGAAGTGGTTTTCAAGAAATAAATCCCGATCCTGGTCTCTTCGAAACGACCAACGCATTTGGCCAATATTGATAGTCGGTTATTTAACTATCAATTAACATTCACAACAACCATCAATCATAAATAGTTTTACCAAATTATTTATTAATCTCAAAATATCTTCGCAAGATATATTTCCATTTTCAATCCTTTTGAAAACAGTTTTCAACACACCTTTCCCAATGAATTAAATCTCCAAATATTTATTTCCATTGAAAACAACCAAGCACAAACTTTAGATTTTAAAAATAATTTAAAACTATTTATTATAAAATATTCTTTAAAACGTTTAAATTAAAAATTACTTTAATACTTTATTAAAAATATATTATAGGAATATTAAAAAATGGGGCTAATTTATAAAATATAAAACTAGATTTTCTCCTTTAAACAAAATATCAAGTCACCTTCAAATAATTACTACTATAATAGATTTGAAAAAATACTTACTTTATAATTTAAATATTTAGAAATAATAAATTTTCTAAAACATACTTTTTAAAACAACATTAAAACTTTTAACTTATATTTTAAAATTTTACTTTGAAAACGTACTTGGCTATTGAGGGAAAATTTCAAATTTCAATCACTTAAATCAATTTTCCAAATTGATTTCCAATTTACTTCACCTTTAAATAACTTTCTTTACTTATTCCTTTTCTTTCAAATCCATTAACTTTAAATTTCATTTCTTTGTTATGATTTAAAAACCCCTTTTTAACAGAAAATACCAATTTCAGATTTCCCCAATTGCTTCTTTATCCTATAAAATAAATTTAAATCTTGGATTTTAAAATAAATTCTTTATTCCTTAAGATAATCTCACTTAGGTTTTAAATTCGTTACTCCTCTGTTTATTCAAAATCCACTTTCCCATATTCGGAATTTATTTATTGTAAAAAAATAATTCACTTTTATTCTTTCCAATTTACCCTTCAATTTATTCAAGCTTCTATAATTATTTTACCTAAAGATCTTCTCTTTTATTTTTTCCCTTTCCAAAAATCCAATTCCTTAGATTTTGATAACTCAGTATACCAATATATATTAATTTCAACCATAGCATCCAGTATTCCAATTAACAATGAAATTTACCACAGAATATCAAATAATCGTGATACAGAATTATTAGAACAATCCATCAAATTTTGAGGAATCCAGTTGGATTCCTCCAACCAGTTTCTCTGCATCCACAGATGTTAGCACAACATAAAATACCAATTCAACTTCGAGGTGGAATATCGCGGTATATGGGATTTAAATATGATATCACCCGCTATTATGCAGTGCATAGGGTCTCATCCGCTATATAATGCGGGAAATCAATCGTTCCAAGATATATTATATACTATAATATAGCACATCAAATCAATTCAACCATTCAACCAATTATTTAAATTTAATATTAAATTTAACTTAAAACCGGATGAGTGAGATTAACTCACCTTCTTGTTTGTTGATGTTTGCCATCCATTTCCATTCCGGACTAGTTTTCTTCGTGATTCTAGACCTTGCCAAACAATTATATAATTTTATTAATATTCAAAATAAATTCGAACAATTCAATCCACCATTTTAAAATTTTAAATTCAGCTAATAATTTAGTTTTAAATTGATGATTAAATTTTAAACAAATTTTCTTCTAAACAATTCTCTTAGTAACAAAAATAATTTTAATAGTTTTAATAGAATAAATTTATCACCAAACCCTTAATTTAAAGATAAATTTGTAAAATTAAAATATGTAAACGTATGTTTATTTCTTTACGAACTACATATATAATTATAACATTAACCTATATAGATTTCCTGAAAATCTAATTTTATCTAAACCTCTAAATGCCTTTTTCAAAATTCTTATTATTATATTTTTCATTTTACAAATTCTTTTAACCATTTATAAGTAAATATATAAATATAAAATTTCAGTAAATAGCAAAATAACTTTTTCTTGATTATTATGTACATTTTTAAAATTTATTTTCAAATTTAAATTAAATTGAATTTTTTTTGCATATACCTTACTGTTAACAAATTTCTGTCATCGATCTCTGCTGAGAATATTTAAATAATTTGAATTAAAACACAGAAGATACCTTATTGTTATCGATCAAACCCAGGCTCCACATCGCAAAACCCTAGCTCAGCACCCCCTATCGGAATCGCACACTGCCCCGGCCCCAAACCCTCGAAATCGCGAGCACTACACCGATACGCCGCCACCATTGTTCCTCCTCCACCCAAACACCTTTGTCGTGCGTGAGCTTACCAACCCTTTCCAACAACTCGCCCCCTGTTCCCGAATATGTCGTCCAAAACCCCAAAACCGAGCGCGACTTGCCATCATGACTCGATGCCACGCGAGCGTCGCACAGGACGAGCAACTCGAGATGAATCTTTCTCCTCCTTTGCACGATTTTGGGTTTTACGTTATGATTTCATTTTTGTTGATTTTGATTTCGAATGTGTGGAATTAAATTTGAAGGGGAAGAGGTAGAGCTGGGACGACGCGATTTGAAAGAAAAGCTGTGTTTCAATTTCGGCCATTATTTGATGTTTCAAGAAGAAAGGGATAAGCGATTAATTATAAAACGAAGTAGTCCTTTTTTTGGTTCTGTGCATTTTTTTTTCAAATTTGGGGAAGTGTTGATGCATGTGATTATATGTAGCGTGTTCCAGGTTTAAACTGCCACGTGGTGTGTTTAGTATGCTGACATGAGGGAAAAGTTGATGTGAGATAATTTCAACTGTAGTTGATTGGTATAAATATTCAATTTAAATTCAAATTCAAATTGTTCCGATACAAGAAACTTAAAAACTCAATCTCCTATTGAGGCGTGCCGCTAGGCGATCATAGGGTTATACCTCTATTTCAAACGCAATGAAAAAGGTTCCGAGTCCTAATTCGATCGTATGGAGAATATAGCTTTTTGGACCCAATTATTATATTAAATTTTCGATATAAAGTTTCAACGCGTTTATAAATCGTATGCTCACACAACAACTCCAAACATTACGAAAATTGAAATCTGAGAATAATACAATATTACGGATCTAGTGAAACTAGTTTCATCTAGTTCCGAGACTGTGCCTCAGAAGGCTATTTTTAAATACCACTTTAAACGATAAAATTTCAAAACTGAACAAATCACCTTTAAATTCAATTTTAACAATTTTACTATCTTCAGTATTATCAATATAAATTTTACAAGCCTTCCAATCATTTTTAGTAGGCTTAAAACAGAAGATTTAAAAATTGACCCAATTTCAATTTATTAAATCCAATAACTTAATTGCTAAATAATAATAATATTTGAATTCAAGTTAAAAATTAACTTTAAATATCTAAAACCAATTAAATATTCCGATTTCAAATGTCCAAAAATTCCGGGTCATCACAATAAAAGAAATAATTTCCCATAAATTATTGTAGTTTAGGGTTGCTTGATTGTTAGGAAGTGATAATATTAAATTATTATCGTTATTGTATAAAAAATTAAAAATAGGAATTGATATCTTAACCAAAGGTTAAGAAATAAATTCAAACAACAAAATGGAATTTGAAATGTGAATTATCAATGCGATTTATAAAATTGAAATAAGATGCCAGAGTAATTTTTGATAGGAATTGAACGGATTTGGGATTTGAAATTTTAGGAAATTAAATTCCTTTAAGTTTGAAAAGATTTTTAAAGGTTTTGAAGAAATAAGGGTTATATTATTTGGAAAATATTTTTGAATTGGATTTGAAATCAGGTGAGATTTGGAATTTACAAATATTTGAAATGATTTTAAAAGGAGTGAAAGCACTAAACTCTTTTTGGTCGCTGGAAAATAATTCCGAGGATGATCGCAACATAATCAGTGTTCATTTTCGAGTTTCTAAAGGAGGAATTGCTACCTGAATGTTTTGAATTTGGAATATTTGCGAAACTGAATTTGATTTCGAAATTATTTTATTTTGGGATACACTTTATTTCAAAAATAAATTTGAAATACTTAAGTAATTTCTTAAACTCTGGAAGCTTATTTAAAAATGGTTATGGAATATTTATAAGTTTAAAAAACTTACAAGGGTTTGGAAAAGATTAATTGGATTGAGCAAGCAAATAAATTGAAAATGAATATTGGGCTAATATTTAATTTAAAATTGTGAAAGTAAAGTGAAGTCGTGGAGTTAAGTCAAAATAGACTAAAAATAAATTAAAGTTTGGAAATAAAATCCATTAAGATTTAAAAATAAATTAGTAAGTGGAACTAATCAAAGAAATGGTTTGAGAAAGGGTGAATATGTAACAACCCGGGGTTTTACAACAATTAATTATCATTCAATGATTATTAAATTAGTTGTTAATTGCTATTTGACGTTCTAAATCGGGTTGAAATTCTTGTTAAACATCCGTTAGGGGTTTGCGGGCTTTTAATTGAATGTTGGCCCGTGAGTTTCTTTTTTTTTATGTCGTGTTATTTCGAGTAATACCCAGCCCCTTCTCTATTTTTCATTCGTTCGAAACACTAACCAAAATAAACAAAGAAAATAAATAGCGGCCTCGTCTTCTTTCTGGTATTAGGGCTTCAGGAATTCGAAGGCGTCGACGTCGATTTGCTCGATCGAACGATGATGGTGCTCGTGGCTACTTCAATTCGCGTCGAGCAAAGGTGAGTAATTTATACTCATATCTT
This sequence comes from Allium cepa, assembly GCA_030765085.1. Taxonomy (NCBI): domain Eukaryota; kingdom Viridiplantae; phylum Streptophyta; class Magnoliopsida; order Asparagales; family Amaryllidaceae; genus Allium; species Allium cepa. Next base: position 678,552,859 of record CM060929.1, read on the forward strand.
AATTCGAACTCAGGGCTGTGCTCGCGTTCGATTTTATGTTGATACTTGGGTTTTGAAATCTGACTTAGCTTGATTATCACGACACTATTTGGTTTTTGTTCGTCTGGAATTTCTTGAATTTGCCGAGTACTTTTGATTCGATGTTTGATTAATTGTAGTTGCTGATGATGGTACTGATTATATAGGAATTGAACTTATGCATATGCGTTCGTATATGATCATTGACTTCATCATTTTATTATCTCGGCTGTATGATTTGTTTTGATAATTGGGGTGGTTTCTGATTCTGGATTGAAATCTGCAAACTCGATTTGTGAAAATAATTTAGATGTCTTCATTGTCGACTGATGCCTTTACTCCATGCATTCATGTCTCAGTGATGAATCAAGTGTTCATGTGTATATTTGAGTGTGTTGACTTGTAGGATCTGGTTTAATTTGATCATGTTCATGCGAGCATGTTATTTTGTTCTGAAATTTTGAAGCTTGTTTTGGTTTTGAATTTTATGGGCTTGGCGCATTGGGTTATTGCTGAGTTCGTCCATTTAGTCACCATATATATACGTACAGATATGTATGTGCGTATATATGTATGTTGTGATTCTTATTTCACTGTACTTCAGTTTTGATTATTGCTTTACATTGTTCATTTTTTTGGTCATCCCTGTTCGAATTTTTGGTTGTACCTGCCTATTACTCAATTTATGGGATTGCTTTGATTTGTTCTTTTTAGCAAGTACTTCGATCATATATCCTCTGTTCTTTATTATTTTTCTTTGAATTGTTATAGTGGCATTTGACATCACTTTGTATACATATATCAAGTACTTGCCTGACAATGTTTATTTAGATAAGAAAAGTTTCATACACCTATATGCCTGTACCTATTTCTAGTAGCCTGACTTTTCACACATATATAAACAAGTTCTTGCATGTATATGTTAGTAACTTTATACCAGCTTCTATTAGTATGCTTAGCTTTGCGTAAGAAGATAAATTTTTTGAAATTTCCCTCTGTACATGTTTTTATTAGTACATACTTATTGTAGCCTCGACTCTATTCACTGTTTTATGTGTTCCCTTCATGCTGCTTTGTTATCAAGTAACACTCGAGTCTGCATCTCTGATCATGTCACTATTTTCTGGTATGGCTCGCACTTGCATTTGCTTGTTATTGAGCATTGGTTTGGATTTCTGGTCTTGATGCACTTGAGTCTATGCATTTATTTGGGCTTACCAGTTCTGGATTTGGTTCACTGTTCGATCTTGGTGCAGTTGCTATACCTTTGAGCATTTCGCTGTGTTCATTTGAGTTGGGCATTGTTTTGGTTTCCCTGTTCGCATGTTGGAAGTCGCAATCTGTACTACTTCCCTGTGTTGAACCCAGCCGATAACTCGGGTTTGACCTTGTATCACTGTAGTGGTTAGTATTTGCAATTTTTAGTGTGTGCCACTATTGCATATTGTGCCTTGGTCTTTGAACATTGTTGAGTTTGATTATTCTTACTGTTGCATTTGTTTTGAGTATGAATGCCTTTGTGCACATTGATACCTGAGTTTGTCTTGGTTTACCGGGACCACAGTGGCATTCGTTTATGTATTCATGCTCCTTTTGGTACTACTGCACTGTTTTGTTGCTGCAGCTGAGTTGAGCAGTGACTTGACCTCTGTAGATTTGTTTTGCTGATTAGCATTTAGTCTTGTGATGATTTTACATGCTGTTGTGGCAAGGCAGTACACGCGTGCGTGTACTGTAGCCACACAGAACTTGCATTTTCAATCGATATTTTAATTACTTGGATTGTTTTTTGTATTCAATTCAATATTTGAAATTGCATTTGATTTGGTTTAATTTTGATGTTTTCCAAATTATCTTCATTGATATTCTTTTCACTTATCTTTGTTGATGATTTGAATCTGCTGATTTATTGTTTAACACTGTTACGTGTTATATTTATCGTTGTCCGATTTCTTTTTTTAAGGATCGGATAGACGAGATTTATTGTGACTATCGTCTATTTGTTACTTAATTATTATTGCTTCTGTGCACTAATAACTAAGTTTGAATTAGACTGACCCGTGTATTATTTTCTTTTGAATTTAATACTCGGGTCAGACCGAGTTATTACAGGTTGTAGATATCTTGCTTTGGGTTGCTGCTAGAGCTATGAAGTCTTTTCATACTTTTGGAGTTGTCGTGTCGTAGTATAGGAAGATATGTATTCATGTATATTATATACGATAATGTACTTGTATATGTAACTTCCAGAGTCGACAGTTGTAGTTGTATCATATGTACTGTATCACATGTATTGTAACTGACATCAGTTATTATATATATGAGACGTTTTGTTTTATCTGTGTTCCGCATTTGTATGATCTGTGTTATTATTATATTTATTGTCCTAAACTATTATGAACCATCGTAGTTCGTTTTATATTGGAATTGGGTATGTCGATGGGAGTAAATAAATAAGAGATGACAAATAAAAATATATACCACTCCTATCGAGATAACCAATACTAGTGTAAGGCCTAACTATGGATGGCCGCTCCTATCCAGCCTTATTCTTCGTGATAACGGACAGTATTTCCTTTAATACTCTTTGTTATTGTGAGCATAGAGGTGGGGCGTCACAGAATAGAATTCAGTATTTAATTTGATTTGGAAATAAATTAAGAATTGAAGATAAAAAATTGAATTCAGAATGGGATTGAAAATTTGGGTCAAGTAAAATGATGATATTGATTAGATATGAATAAAGGATAGTTGATAAAAGTTCAGTATTTAGAATTTTAAGATAACTGGATTCAAATGAAATTGAAATGCAAGTAAATATAAAAACCAAAGTGATAAATGGTGAAATTCTTAAGTAAAATCTGGAATTGGGAAAATATACTAAGTAAGCATTTGAATGGAGTAAATAATAGTGTGGGAAATGAAAATTTTGGATAGAAATCAATATAAATGTGAATAAAAGAGAATTGATATAGAAATAATCAATTAGAAAAAAATGTGTGGGATGTATGTATATTACTTTATTTGCATAGCGATTCGATCCAGAATTCGGGCACAGAATTTCGAGATAATTATGCCAATCCGAGTTGGGATTTTTCACTCGATTTTCGAGTCAAACCCTGGATATGGATTTTTTGTTGATTCTGGAAATTTTCTATCATAATTTATGGCTATGCAAGGAGAATGACGGTTTTTGATCAAGAAACAATATCCGAGTCCGCACTAGGGAATCGGGTGGACGATACTAGTTCGGAAGTGAAATTGTGTGATCGAGCGAGCGATTAGAGTTGGTATTGCATATGGATGATATATGTGCATCGTACGGACTTGAATGACATAGATATTGAAACTGTTGTAAAGAAATGTTTAAAATGATTTTGAATTATACATCATTGCTAAGTAGCATACAGGTATCTAAAGGCAAAGGCTAAAGGATGTTTTGATTTATGAAGATAAATTCGAATTGTCCAACAAAAAGGTATGTATTTAAGTTTCTGCACAAAATTTAATGGTTTTCTTGTCTATCCACTTGGCGTTTTGTTTACTTTTGAAATTTGGGGGCCCGTTGAGGCATTTAGTCATTGTACCGAGCTGGCCGCACAACGAAGACGCTGGTGAAATTTTTCGAAAATTTTATGAGTTGGAAAAATTTTGAGAAAATTTTGATAATTTAAAATTTGGTTTTGAATTAAAATTTGAATTGTTGAGAAAATAACATTGTTTGGAAGTTATGGTCGAGTTTGGGAAGTTAGTAAGAATGATAGTATCTTTAATAAAAATTGTTTTTGAAAGTTGAAACTAATGGGTTTTGGGAACTTATTAAAAAACTATTTGGATTGGGAAAATAGTGAACAGGTTATGGATCATCCTTCTTAACTAGTAATTTCGGGGACGAAATTCTTTTAAATGGGGGAAGAATGTGACGACCTGGAAATTTTGGATATTTGAAATTGGAATATTTAATTGATTTTAAATATTTAAAAGTTAATTTCTAACTTGAATTTCAAATGCCACTATTTATTTTTTATTTAATTGTCTAACTTAATAATTGGAAATTGGGAAAATTGTTGAATCTGAAATTTTAAGCCATCTAAAAATAATTTGAAGGCTTGTAAAATTTATATTAATAGTACTGAAGATAATGAAAGCTTTAAAAATTGAATTTGAAAGTGATTTGTTCAGTTTTGAATTTACATCGATTGAATCGATATTTAAAAATAGCCTTCCAAGGCACGGTCTCGGAATTCGACGAAACCAGTTCCATTGGATCTGTAATAGTGTATTATTATCGAATTTCAATTTTCGTAGCATTCGGAGTTGTCGTGTGATCGTACGGTAGATAATTGCATTGGATTTATATTGAAAATTCAATATAATGACTGGATCAAAAAACTATATTCTCCGTACGATCGAATTAGGTCTCGGAACCTATTCCATTGCGTTCGAAATAGGGACTTAACATTATAAACGCCTGGCGGCATGCCTCGATAGGAGGTCAAAATTTTGTGTTGCATTTATCGAGACGATTTATATTTTGAATGTAAATTTAAAAATAGTAATTTAATTTCACTAAAAATACTATAACAGCCTGTAGCAACGCAAGGAAAATTTAAAACACGTGCTTACCTTTCTCTATCAAAATTTCACACGCATCCCCTCTTCTTTTATATCTACAACAGAGTATTTTATAAAAAAATAAAAAGAAAAATAGACGCTAACGAAGAAAAAGGATAAAATGAAAATCAAAATCAAAATCGTGCTCGTCTCCGATCAAATCAATCATGGCCGAGCCCTCCTAATTGAAATCAAACTTTCGCTTCATTGAATTAAATAGAATCGCCACTGGAAAAAAACATAATGTGTACAAACTAAATCCATCACTCGATCGAATTTTCAGAACAAAGTTATCAATTAGTACTCGTATTTTAAGGGGGAGGGCTCTCGTCGATGGCACAATAGCGCTATAGAAGGGGAGCTCTACGTCATTCACCGCATTTTGGGGGTTTCAAAGGTCGGTCGACGTTGCGATTGGAGTTGCATGCGAGCAGGCGATAGCCAAGAGAGATCAAAGTCGTGTACGTTTTGATTACGGCAGGGAAACTCGCAAGCATGGTCGAGCTCGCGGTAGTAAGTGGTGGTGAAGGCATGGAGTGTCGCGTTTGAAGGAGGCCAAGTTGGGTCTGTTGCGAGCTAAAGCAAAGTCAAAAGGGGAGGCGGAAGTATTCGGCGATCGATGGTGAGGGCCGAGAAGGTTCTGTGGTAATCTCGTAACCTATTTATTTATTTATTTTGATTACTTTAGCTTAAATAAAGGAAATAATAATAAAAAATATAAAGTTTAAAATAGGAAGAGAAGATAATACAGTAAAGGAGATTACTGTCGGTATTTACAGAAGTAGAAAACTAAATTTTTATAAAGGTATACATACATATTTAAATTTATGTATATATATGTAAAGAAGAAATATATATATATATAGACACACACACAAGGTTTGGAAAATATATGGATTTTTAAATGTTGAATGTTTGTGTATAGTTAGATTTTTGAAATCTATAAATTATATTTGTAAATATATATAATAATAACGAAATATACATACACATTTTTATTTTACTAATTTATTTTTAAATAAGGTATTATAGTACTTAACTTGTTTAATAAACTAATTTAATTATTTTTAGTTACTAAAAGATTTTTATAAGAAGGAATTGGTTTAAATTAAATTATTAGTTTAAATAAATTAATAAATGATAATTGACTATCCGATCATTTCAAATATTAATAAGCCATATGCACGATGTTTATTCAAGGTCTAAATCATAGTGAAGACAAGCCTATTTGGAATGGATTGCAAAACAAAAGAAAAGGTGAGATCTTCTCACTCTTTTGGTTTTCCTAGTTAATTTAAATGAATAAATTTAAATTATTGGATGTGCCTAGTTGAATTTAATAATTTATCTGTTAGGTGATATTATATATAGTAATGTGTGTAGTGTGTGTGTGTGTGTGTGTGTGTGTATATATTGGAGTGATTGATTTTCCGCATTATATAGCGGATGAGACCCTATGCGCCCCACATAATAGCGGATGACCCCATATACCGCGATATTCCACCTCGAAGAGGAATTGGTATTTTATATTGTGTTAACATCCGTGGATGCAGGAAAACAGGTTGGAGGGATCGAACTGGATTCCTCAAATGTTTGAATTTATTTCATATTTTGTGATATGATTTATTGATAATCTATGATTGATTATATTGGTAATTGAAATTATTGAAGGCTATGGTATGGTCGAATATATTTTGGAATTTTAAAATACCAGAAGAGTAAAAATTTGATTTTTTGAAGGAAATTAAAATAGAGATTTTAAGTAAAATATTTCTAGAATTGGATAAATTAGAAGGAGGAATTTAGATAGGATAAAGGTTGATTTTTGAAATCCTATTGAATAAATTCTAAGTATGGGGAAAAAGATTTTTTTGAATAAATGGAAATAAATGGATTTTGAGAACTAAAGTAGTATTATCTAAAAGTTGAAGAATTTATTTAAAATTCGAATTTTAAATGGTTTGGGAGAAATAAAGGAATAATTTTGAATAAAGAATAAAATGGATATTTTCAGTTTAAAATAAAATGTTGAATCGTGAATAAAGAAGTGGGTTTGGAATTAATAGATTTTGAAATAAATTTGGATAAGTAAAGGATTAATTTTTAAACGGAGTAAATTTTGGAAATCGATTTGGAAATTGATTTAGTGTTTGAAACTGTGTTTTGAAAGAAGGATGAGGGTATGAAATTTATAAACTGGGTTTTATAAAGAGAAATAATACATCAATGCTTATTTGAAAATATAAATTCACGATGGGAATTTATAAAGAATGGGTATTTTGTTTTAAAAATAAATATTGGTTTATTTTTAAAAGTATGGAAAGAAAATTTACGAATTTGGGATGTAAATTGAGATAAATCAAAAAGGCTTTATTAATTGTTTTAAATGGACTATTTTGGAATGTAAAGTGTATTTTCCCAGGAAAACCGAGTATTTTTTCAAAGTAGCTTATAAGTATAAATTAGAAGTTCTAAAGTTGGTTTTAAAAAGAATGTTTTTGGAGAAATTATTTTCTTAAATTATTTTTAAAATTTTAAAGTAAATATTTACTAAGTTAATTATAGAAGTGAATATTTTAAAGATTTAACTAGTATTTGATATAGAAGATGGTTATTTAAATAATTATACTCTATCTAACAATTTAATTTTAGGAATTAGTTTGGGCTTAAGTTTTACATGAGATATTAGTATAAAATTTCATAACTAATATTTTAAATAAAATGTTTAGAATATTTTTTATTTTAAAGGTTTCCAAGTATATATTTTTGGATAAGTGATTTAAATTATTTTGAAGATTCGGACTTGGCAAATATTCAGCGGAAATAAAAAATATTTGGAAACTTATTCCTGCAAGAGAAAAGTAGTTTGAAAATTGTTTTCAAAGGGTTGAAGTATGGAAATATATCTTGCGAAGATATTCATAAATAAATAAATAATTTGGGGAAATTATTTAAATTTGATGATTGTTTATGGATGTTATTTGATGGTTAAATAACTGGCTATCAATATTGGTCTTTAAGATGGCATTTGAATTTCAATGAGACCGAGGGTCGGATTCCAAATGGTTATCCGAAAACCACATTTAATCTTAAAGGTGGATCTTTTGTCTAAAAGAACAAAAATGGAAATTTGTTGTGTCTTAATTTAGATCTAAATGTATCCACTTGTTTTTAAAATAAGCGCTCATTATTCAGATAAGCCGGGGAGGACATTAAGTCATAAAACCCGTTCCGAACAATGATACGATGGAATGGAATTGCATTTGAAGACGGGGGTTGTAGACCAGGTATTTTCAAAAACGAAAGGTTTGCCTGTTGATTCTCTCTGCACCGAGTTGCTTCGGTATAGAGATTACCCCATGTGATGGGGAGTCCGGACGTGATTAGGTGATATCTGGATTTGCAAGGACTTCTTTCCTTAATTGGACGAAGTGCCTTCGGTTCCATTCAGACCCAAGGTGGACTTGTATGGACGTATGTCTGACATTACACTTTAATATATGAAGCTAGTTCCTATCAAATACATTTCTGTTGGTGGTGGAGAATTTATATCATAACAGCCCAGTGTTGTGCTTTGTTGATGTTGTGCTCTGATGATGTATTGTATAAACTGATATAGTTCTTTTGTTTTAAAGATTATTCATTTGTCTATTATATGCTATTTAGCTGTGATTGTGAGATTCTGATATTGTTTCTATTTCCTCTTCTACCTTCTTGTTTTTTAACCCTAAGGATTTGGTTTTCCGGCATTCGATTGTTCGGCATTTAATACAATGGACGTATTGTTGTCGATTTTCGGGCGTCGAAAAATTGGGTCATCAAAAACCTTGTATATCTTGAACTCAAAATGCTAACAGCTATAGATCAAAAGAGAATAGAGAATTAAGTGATTGGATCTATGAATCTTGAGTGTATATATAGAGTGTGATGAGATATGACTTCTGGAAATCGACATCTATTAGAATCTAAGAGTTGGACCTTTCAGGAAGAAGGAACCCTTTGATCAATAGAAGTGTCTAATAGAGAAAAATTACAGTTGCATATTTAGTCAACTAAACTTGCTTGAGCAGTCAACTGAATTTCAAACATGCACAAAAACATGTACAGTATCAGTCAACTGACCTAAGCAAGTCAGTCGACTGAATGCTGTATATATAAAAAATTCCAATACAGTGTCAGTCGACTGAGATATAAATTCAATCGACTGAGTACTATTTTTCAGTGCATTCAGTGCATACATAAAGAAACTTATAAAAAATATGATAAAATGAATTTGTGAGTGATGTGCTTTGAGGATAGATTTTAACAAAATTCTATACTTTACTGTCTCCATATAGACTCAAACAAAACGAACCATATTTGAGATGATGGGCTCGGATTTGCCATAGTCATAGATTTGTGAAGATCATTCGTCTCTTGTCAGCTTTCAAAACCTTATGACCCAATAGGAGGTGATACTCGAAAGAAATCTATAACTCTCAAAGGAACAATGAAAATTGATGATGATGATGGAGCAATTGAGCTGGCGCTACTATAAAGAAATTCAAAAAGTGGAATCACAAGTAGGGAAATCCAGCTCTAAATCAACAATTGAAAAGCAGAATAGTTAAAGTACTAGACAACTCAGACGAGCAAGAGATCATTGCCATAAGTGCAATAAACCCGGTCATATCAAGCCCAATTGTCCTCAGAATCGACTCAGCCAAGGATAGAAACCGAAAAAGAGAAGTTTTGCATCCCTTAGGAAGAAACTGATGAAGATGATAAAAGCACTAGCAGTGAGAGTGAAAAAAAGATCTGTGCCTTCAGGGAGAAACAAATGACAGTGATGATGAGCCAAGCGAGGTATCAAAACTTACTCACTTAGAATTACTAATATATTTTCAGGAAGTAAATGGTTGTTTTGAACGACTTAGCGAGAAATACGCTAAAATTGAATCACAAAGAGATACTTTGATAGAATTGAATAAACAACTCGACCAATTAGTCAAAGCTATCGAAATAAAAGCCCAAAGTGTGACAAGTGTCCATCATTCGAAGAAGAAAATTAAAAAATTAGAAATTAAAATTAAATCACTTGAAAATGAAATTCTGATTTTGAAAGAAAGTGAAAACACGAGGAGAGAAAATTCTATTAAAAAATGCACTCAATTGATAAATGAAAATGAATCTCTTAAAACACAAGTCAAATAATTGTCTACAACTTCAGAAGAATTTCCCAAACGAGAAAAATCACTAATTATGTTATTAGGGAAACATACTGTCAATCCCGTTAGACAAGGACTTGGATATAATCAATCTGAACTTGTTAGAAGCGAAATTAATCAAGTCAAATCCGAGTGCACAATTTGTAGAAAAATTGGACACAATCAAAATAATTGCTGGTACAGACCCAAACGTGTGAAAACAATTCCAATTTGGGTTCCAAAAGGCACGAATATAAAATCCCTGAAAGAGTAACGACCCGGAAATTTCGATTCCAAAAATTCCAGATAGTTAGGAAAAGAAGAAAGAAATAGAAAAAGAAGAAACAGAAAACACAACACAGATTCTCACGTTCGCAGCGGATCAAAATATAATATCAAATAATAACAGTTTACAAAAGAATACTGTATTTGTCAATTACATTTTTATACATCAGAGTTACAACATTTACACAAACAAACGACAGTTTAAATAAATTGTCCCAGATATACTACAATATAACACAACGGAATACCCTCTATACGTTCCTGCCATCCAGCTCGCCTCCTGAGCTTCAGAACATCCTTAGCTGAAAATCTGTAATACTCGGTCTGACCCGGGCATTACATCAAAGTAACACCCGGGTCAGGCTGGAAACCAGCGTGAGTAAACCCATCTAACATGGAATATAAAACATAAAACTTATATAAAACTGGGGTAACTCGCGTCAATTTAATAAATTCATAGGTTTGGTATAGACAAAACTTTATTACACTCATCAATTTCTAAGTACCAAACTTAGATTAAATGGTCCAATTCACTTAAATCATTCCATTTCCGTATATAGATTTCACATATCAAATCTGAACAGAATTATTATAGATTACAAATCGAAGTGGTTTCAGGTATTTACTAATACCCGACTCCATTCTCTTCGAATCCAATGTCATCTAAACCCAAATTATCCAATTAAATACAATTCAACTTTAATTACCAGATAACACTTTACACAGCAATTCATAATTGATAGATAATCACATTATCACTATCTATCCAACATATCATATTACAAAGCAATTCATATTAGAGATATTAACCAATCGAAAGTACATATCATCATTCAGTCATTCATAAGCAAGATTGATCACTTCCATTAATTACATTAATTAATGATCCTATAATTTCTTTCATTTGTTAATTATTCTTAAATTTCATTTAATAATTAACCTTTAACTTAATCAACCTTGACTTACCACAATCAAAAATTAACTTTCCTTAATTACTCCATTAATTAAACCAACTCCTTGGTTAATTATATTGATTAATCCTTTAATCACACTGAGTAATTATCACTTAATTTCTTCCACCAAGTAATTATCCTTTAATTACTTATCATCAAGTAATTTCCCTTTTATTAATTACATCTAATAATTATCCACTACTTACTTCACTAAGTGTTACACCTCATTAATTACCTTAAGTAATTATACTTAATCTTCAATTAATTATATTTATTAATCACCCTTGATTAATCTCATTTTGTAATTAATTACTCTTAATTAATTACAAATTAATTAACTTCCCATTACTTTTATTAGTCAATTCTTAAATTAATTACACTACGTAATTAATTATTAATTACTACTAAGTATTATTCTTCATATTAATTACACCAGGTAATTAATCCAAAACTACTTCAATCTTCAATTAATCACACCCTGTAATTACCATTACTAATTACTTCCACTAAGTAATTATACTGAACAATTCCGTATATGATTATCTTTAACTAATTAATATAATTAATTATTAAAATTTAATCATATTAATTAATTGTTAAATAATCTCAAGTTAATGACCTTCATTAACTACTAACAATTCTTTAATTACTTTTCTTAGGTAATTATACTTACATTATTCAATATTAATTACAAATTAATTAATCTTCTATTAATGACTTAAATATCATTTACAAATGCATTTGAAAACATCATACTTTCAAATACTTTTGAAAATTATACATTTGAATAATCCTTTTGAAATAACTTGATTAAACATTTGTATAACTTTTATTATTTATAACCTTCCATATCTGATTACTCAATTAGCTTACTTTAATCTAGGTCGTAACTAAATTTAACCCTGGTCATTCATTAATTAAATTATCACTTAATTTCCATTTAAATTAATTATCCCTCAACAGATTAATCCTAAAATTTCTTACATTAAGAAATTAATCATTTCTTAATTATTTTCATTCGGTAATTACTCTTTAATTACTTATACTAAGTAACTAACTATCCATTAATTTTATTAATAAGGTATATTTGATTTGTAAAATCTTAAATAATTCCAGACAAACTACCTACTTAAATTAAATACTTATTCCATTAACAAGCTTATTTAAATTCAAAAGCTTTGAAATTAATTAAGTCAAAACACCTTTTATTAAAGTTTTCATATACTTATATTTGAAAATTTGATTAATAAAGCTCTGGAAACATGTACCTATTTATTTGCTTTAAAATCTGACTACAACTTCTCTTTTTATTATAAAACTTTTAAAAATAAAATAATCAACCCGATACTCAAATGAAACCCGAGCCATACCTCAGATTTCTCGAATTAAAACTAGAGCTACTCACGATTACTCCTCCTTCGAGTCAAACGCAACAACGACTCGAGTTAAAACCCGAAACGATCTTCCTTCCCAAAACCTTCCATTGTCCAGACATCATGTGCATACGTGGAACATGCACGCCATCCAGCCCCACTCCGACCAACTCTGACATCCTCAACAAATCACCGGCCACACTCTTCTTCGATCCCAAACATCCAAATAGCAAAACAAAATCGAAATTGAAAAATGATAAGAACGAACTCATAGAAGCAAAGTACCACGACCTAGAACCGCCTCGCCAAGACTACTTTGACCACCAGAGATCACAAGACATCACCCAAAGATTCGACAACGTTATACACTCCTATTCTATCCACCCGATGATGGTATGATGCCTCGACGAGTTCAGTAATGCCTCGCAGAGACTCTCGATCCAATACAGAACAAAAACCCTACAACGACCACACGTCATCCACACGGTGACCGAAAAATCCAGAAGACAATTTTGCTGTGATCCCAGGCCTTCCATCCACCTCCAAGCATGATCCCGAGATACCAAATTCATCGATCATCAGAAAATTACCCAAACCCAATTCATGTTCAACACGCGAATTTCCGCTAAATACTCACTTAAAAATCCTGATTTCGTTTTTAAAATTCATAGTTTCCAATTGCAAATCAAGTTATATTCATGAAACCTTTAATTATTGAAATCAATTTTTTTATAAAAATCAAGTTTTTACTATAATTTCACTTCCTAGTGGAAAGCTTCCTACAATCTTACCTGAAACTATTTTTAAGTTAAAAATTTGGTTAATTCTTAACAATTTATGTTTAAACTTCAATACATAAAACTAATCACAGAAAGAACAATTGACTTTGAATTATGTTTGCATTCTGTAGTTTAAGAACAGAGCATAATATTGAAAATACTGACATGCACAAGATTATATTCATATATCCCTGCATATAACTATTTAAATCAACCATGCAAAACATTATCACAAATTTAAAATCAAGTTCACTGCATGCATTTAGAGATTAAACAGTTTTCATTATCACAACTCAAAATCAAGCAACTAAGGAAGATTTTTTTAATCACGGACTATTTTTAACAGAGGAGCAGAGATGATCTGAAACTGGAAGTTGCTTCCTTGAAACTTGAAACTGAATTGAATTGTTGTCCACACAGTTGAAAGATTTTGAAAACAAATCAGGAAGTGGTTTGATAACTGAACAGCGGGCTCGAGTTTTGAATTGTTAAGTTTTTAGTTTGAAAAACTTGAAAGAATTAGATTATGGTTTTGAAATTTCTTTGATTGTTTTCAGGTTGGTTTCTTTGTTTAAAATTGATGGTTAAAGAGGAATTAAAAAGGAGTAGAAAATGTATATATTTTCTTTTATCTTTTAATTATTATTTAAAAACAAAACCAAAATTATGACACTTGTTAAATTTCTTACAAATGTCATTTACACTTTATAATTAGTTTGCATTTGTTATATTGAAAGTAATTATGTTTACACTAGATATTTTGCAAATAAAAATTTCTTTGTAAGTATTATATTAACATATGTTTAAATGTTTTATATTTGAAATACATATATAATTTCAAACTATTTTTATTTATATATAAAGCTTCAAAAGGAAATATATAATTCTTTTATTTAATTCTTATTTTAACTATTATACTTTTTAGATAATAATTATTTATACATATAATTCATGTTACATACATTTCCTTATATATATTTATATTAAAATTTGTAAACAAATTTTATTAGTTCCAAAATACAAAGTTTTAATTCCAATTTATATTCAATTGAATTTCAAATCCAAATCTTATTTAAAAATCTATTTTTGTAAATATATAACAAATTAATACTTATTTTATTTGTTCAAATTACAAATTTGTATTTTAGAACTTTTAATCCAATAAATTACCCAATTAACAGATGTCCAAAAATCTGGTTACCACATTCCTCCCCCCTTTGAATCTTTTCGTCCCCAAAAAGAAACGAAGCCAGAATTTATTAAAATGCTTAAAATTAAATAAATTTTCTTTTGATCATTAAAAAAAAACTTCTAAAATCTATAATATTGCCAAAATAGTTTTATAAAAATACTTTCTAAAACTCGATGTTTCAACCAGTCCATCCTTGTTCTCACAGAAATTTGGTCATACGTTGACCGGGCGTAAGACTGAAAATCTACAAGTGCTTGGCAGACCCATTTTCAACATTCAGTGAAAATATTTTGGAAAATATTTTGTTGAAAATATAGAAAACATTTTTGAAAATAGAGGAAATATCTTTGGTGAGAATGCTCTAGAAATCATCACCCCCATCCAAGGTCGCAGTTAACCCGATGGTTATATTGCCAACCCGACAAAATCCATAGATAACTGTAGGCCTCCGCTCCCTCGATTACACCATGGAACCCGCTATAGATCGCAGCTACAACTTGGGTTACGTTGCTATCACAGGAAAAACCCATATAACTATAGGCCTCAGCGCCTGTAACAACCCTGTATTTTGTAATTTTTATTGTATATTTTAATTATTTTTAATGTAAGATTTTGATTTAAAAACTTATTTTACTTATTTGAAATGATTAAATTTATTATTTAAATATAATCTTGATTTTTATGAGTTATAATCCCAAACTTGTGTAAGTTGAAATATTTGCCTGAAATGCTGATTTTGGTCAAAATAGTCAAACTGTGACTTTCAACTTAAAATTTTAAAAGTTTAAAATTTTAATTTTTTTTCTTTTACTATGAAAGTACATAAAATTATAAGAACACCACTTTTCGTTTCGTTGAATTTGGATGTAAATTGTGAAAGTTATACCCTTTACAATATTGTGCGTATATAGGGTTATTTAACAATGACTATTTTAAATTGTATAAATTACTTCTTTATGGTTATATTTTATTTTAATATGTGATAATATGTTTCATTATGTATATTTTGACTTTTAAATATTTTTAAATGATAATAGAATTTTTCCAAAATTTACTGTATTTATTTCCTATTTTTAAAGGCTGTTTTCTAATTTTCTGCCATTTTCTTCATATAAATTATATTTAATTTTTTTTTTGTGAATGCACTTTTATTTTTTGTTATTTTATTTTTTATAAAAATTTTACAAGTCCATGAAGATTTTCTAAAGTTCATTTGGATTTATTTCTAATTTTTAAAGCCTAGTCTACAATTTTAAGCCATTTTCTTATTTTAATTATATATAATTAAAGTTTATTTATTTATTTTATGCACTCACTTTTATTTTCTGTTTTTTACTTTATTTTTATTCATTTTACATGTATTTAAATTAAAGTAAATTTTTCCAAAGTGTATTGAAGTTATTTCTAATTCTTAAGTCTAGTTTTCATTTTTCTGTGCTATTTTTCTTATTTAATCATATCTAATTAATATTTAATTTTTTTAATTTTTTTTATCTGTTATATTTTCGAATTTTAACTGAGATTTTAATTATTTTCAGTTATTTGGATGTATATAAATATATATGAGAAATTTGAAAGGGTTAAGAGCTAAGAAACAGAAAAACGTTTTATCCGTTTCTTTTGCAGTTTCTTCTGTCATTAATACATCAATTCATCTTAGCCATTCCTTTCCCCATCCTTTGCAGCTGACTTCCTCTTGTCATTCACGAATTTTTGAATCCCCAAAATCCTAAAAATCATGGTCTCCACCTTGAAGAAAAAAAATTAGGTAAATCCCTCTCTTCTTTCTACTTTTCTTACTTTTCTATGCAATTTTGCCTTGTTTCTCTTCTAAGTTTGGATCGGCCTCTTCTCCATAGCCGCAGCCACAAACTCCTACATCTCTTCCATGCCTCCAACACCATCTACTCCACCAACCATGACCATGGCCGAGCCATCTATGGTGGCCAAACCCTTCAAATTGCAACCTACATGCCTAAAAACAATGTTTTTTGACCATTGTTGCCTCATTCCCTTCATCTCCACTTGTTGCCTTGCCTATATGATGTTAAACCTGACCTATATGATGTCATACCTGAGCCAAAGCATCATCATAGCCAAGCATAAGTGTCCCTTAGGCCAAGCATTGAAGTGGTTGAAGCAAGGTCCAATCTATCTTGTTCATTTCGCTTTGTATTTCAAAATTGTTTCAATGTTATTTTATGTTGAATGTTTATATAGTGTCTGGTTTGTTTTGTTTTGGGTTGTTGATACAAAATCATATCTTGGCTATCTTTCAACTCAAATCAAAAGTCGTGAAATTGTGCTTGTCGTGCCTTTGGAGTCGTGCTTGTATGTTGTTTTGGTCTCTAGCTTTGAAAAAGGTGAGTCTTTCTCACTCTGACATATATACTTATGAAAAGTGGATTGATGACAAGTGTTTAGTAATGTAAAATGTTTATGCAAGTTAATGATGATCATATGATATGCTATGCCGTGTTATTACCATGTTATTACCATGTTAAAACTGTTAATTTTCACCTGACATCTGATACATGACTGTATATTGTGATATTGACATTGTTTATATTATTTCTGTATATGATCACACTGCAAGTTCCCTGTTACGATAAAAATCATTATGGGCTGAAATGATAGACCTGAATTATTTTATTTATTTATTTAAACTTGGGATTGCGGGTTTGAAATGATAGAACCAGGATTTTTACCTTTTAAACTGCGGATTGAAATGATACATATCCGTATCACTTGACCTAGGTTAGAAAACTATATACAGACCCGTGGTTATTCTATAAAGTGCTTTGAATATTTTAAGTATTTTAAAAATATAAAATTATGAAATTTGATTTAAATAGATTTTGAAAAGTTTTAAAATAAATAAATTATGATTTTTCTATGTGTTAAAATGTAATTTATGAATGGATTAACTGGATTTTGAAATATAACTTATGTTTGAAATTTGGAATTTTGACTAAAAATGATATTTAAGTTACATGAATAAAATGGACTTTAATTTTATTTGGAAAATGGTAAATATGATAAATTGATTTATATTTGAATTTAAATGATTTATTAAAGAATTATTGATTTTCTATAAATTTAAGTGGTTGAATAAATGACTGTTGAAAATGAAATTTTAAAATATAACTTGACTTGAAAATGTGAAATTTGAGTTTTAACTAAAGATGTTAAAATTAATTAAATAAACTGGAAGTTTAGTTAAATTTGTGAAATGGTAATATAAATCTGAAATGTTAGGTTTTAATTAATGAAAGAAACGTATAGGTTTTAATCTATGAAAAAAACGTATAGGTTTTAATTTATGAAAGAAACGTATAGGTTTTAATTTATGAAAGAAACGTATAGGTTTAATTTATGAAAGAAACGTATAGGTTTTAATTTATGAAAGAAACGTATAGGTTTTAATTTATGAAAGAAACGTATAGGTTTTAATTAATGAAAGAACGTATGGTGTTCTAATTAATGATAGGAACATGTAAATTCCTAATTAATGAAAGAAAGGTATAAGTTATAATTAATGAAAGAAACGTATAAGCTTTTAATTACGTGTAAAGTCTTAATTTATGAGAGAACATGAAAGTTTTAATTAATGCAAGAACATGTAAAGTTTTAATTAAGAAAGAAACATGTAAAATTTTAAGTAGTGTGGTATTGATTTAATGAATAAATGTTCATTATTGTAATAGGAATATAAAATTTAAAACGTACATTTGACACGTAGATTTTAATCAATGTAATGGTGTATTTTAAATTGATTAAAATGATAAATGTTACTTACTGTAATAATAAAATGTAATTTGATAACGTACATTTGATAAGCAAGTTTTAATTTATGTGAATGGCATACTGTAAATGATTAAAATAATAAAGTTTCTTTATTGTAATAATAATGTAAGTTAATAAGGTGCTTTTAACTTAACATAAGAATTTCGGTTTAAATTGTATATTACAGTAAGAAAGTTTATTTAACTATAAGGCTATGATAAATTGACATGTTAAAATTTTAAGCTTATCGATACTTTGATTATATACAATGTAAAGTGGAAAGTAGTACATTCCAAAAATGCTATGATTCCTTAAGGTAACATTTCCAAAATTCTATATAATTTAAAGGAATATTTCAAGTTTAATAAATTTAAAGAAATATTCAATGATTTGAAAATTTGGGTTTTATTTGAATGATATAATATTGAATTATTTTTGAAATGGAAATGATACAATTGTGATATTGTTTTGAAACGAGTATGATATTTGGTCTTGAAAGTATAAATTATTTGAAATAAATATCCATGGGTTATAATAACGATTAGTTGTTAAAGAGACCGGGATCAGATATTGTCTTATAGCCGGACAATACCAAAAACCACTTTAACAACAGTGTACGCGGTGGAGATTCCAGAATGAAGTAGGATGGTGGCGACGTTCTCGAGGTATATTACGTGGACCCAACTCCCGTGAGTTGGCATATATGACTAAAACAGGAGCTATACCGGGCTACACAAAGGGTCGCACCCTTTCATCGAGCATGCTCCATCGGAAACTATTCTATTATTGTTGTGATTCGATTCGGTGGCGCCACTTTGATTCGGGGGTATTGTTCGAGGTGGGCGGAAGCTGCTGGCTTGCCGTCACCACCGGTCCGGGAGTGCAAACGGTGTATCCACCCTGGCATTGCCTCGCGTGCGGTGTCATATCCTTATATCGAGCCCACTACGATTTTGGTTTTAAAGATCCGACCGCGTTAAGGTTCACCATCCTCTTAACGCTATTTTCTATATGATTATACTTTACTGATTAGACACTACCGCATATAGCGTATATTACTATATAGTAAATAGTTTAACGGATCCTTAGAGGATGGGCGGTCCCAAGCATCCTTTAAGTTATTGATGCATTTTGTTACTGTTCACTTGAGTTGATTTACAGTTTATAAGTATTTATGTCCTGACTCGAGGGTTTTGTGTTTTGCTTTACGCTCGGGTCAGATTGATTGAGTTAGCATTCAAGATTCACCTTCGGAGTTGGAGCTTTCCTTGAAGATCCAGCCTTCTATTTTGTTTCAGTATCCAGTGTTTCAGTGATGTATCTTGTTACTCTTCTGTTGTATCTCATTGAACTCTGATGTATCTTATATATTTTTTTAGTAGCTTCATGAACTACTATCTCTTTTACTTCCGTTGCATTATTATATACTCTGTGTCTGTGATCTGTGATTTTATTTACTGTATATTCTGAGGTTTGCCAAAATTTTATTTACAACGCGGTATTTTGAGCAATTCAATTCCGGCATGAGTGTCTATCTATACACTTACGATGGATGCGAATGGTTGAAAATACCGGGTCGTTACAGTTGGTATCAGAGCTTTGGTAGCTCTAGGCAAAACTCAGCATATGGAGTGAATGTATTTACAGAATCACTTTCATTCGAGTTTGAATCTCTTCCTTTTTGACTCAATTCCTTTGAATTTTGGAACGTTCCCTACAGTTCCAAAATCCATTCGTATCCCTCACTATTCATCTTCTTTTGACTCTGGAGTATTCTATAACTCCACTTCGAATGATCTTTCTAGTGAGTCGGCGATCACGCCAATTTCAAATTTAATTGAAAAAGGGGGAAAACTCCTTTGCAGTTAGCATCGATTCACCAGAGATTCTTATCTATCCTTGGTTTAGATGCTAATATCTTTTGTTATTTCAAACTCTAACTCTTGAGATCGAATGTAGATTTACCCTAGAAAAATCAACATTGATCTTATTCTTTAAGTCACGGTTGACCCGGTTAAGTTGCCCGTGATTTATATAAGCTTATCCATCTTCCTTTTCTGTTATTTAATCATGTCATCCTTGTTTCCAACTTATTTTTAAATCATAATCTCCATTGATTTGTGTTAATCAAAAATTTGAATCTCTATCCTTCTTTGAAAATCTATTCATGTATAGTGTATTTGTAAACTAGTATTTAAAATTAAAATGTTTTATATATTGTGTTGTTTGAGTTGTTGATGTTGAGTTGGGTTTATGATCGATATGTCTGATCAGCGCTATCGATAAGATTTCCAAAACACTTTGACAGAATAAACGGACACAATATATTTATTTAAAAAAAAAATTTGGTTAATGAAATAAATTTTGATATATGAGTAAATTTATGGAACTTAATGAAATGATTTAAATTGATAATTTGAAATGATAATACTTGATTTATCATTTATTGTTCTACAAATAGATCTATAAATATTTGTTTATAAATTTATTTGGGAACTGAAATGAATTTAAAACAAGAATTTAAGGATTTAAATCCCGATTATTTCGAACTTTGGTTTAAAGTTTTAAAAGGTTATATTATTTAAAGTATTTTGAATAGAAATTTGTTTTCAAATAATTTTAAAGGTTTAAAATTAGTTCTCTTCTCTTTGTCGCTGGAAAATAACTTCGGTGATGATCGCGACATCATCAACGTTCATTTTCGAGTTTCAAAGTTAAGAGACTGTTCTGTAGTCTTGCTACAGCTTTGTTTCGGGAAATTAAATTGATTTGAATTTCTAAAATATGACTTGATTTATAAAATATATATATATATATATATAGATATATGATTGAAATTTGATTTGACATATTATATATGTATATATATTATTACTTATCTCTAAATGGTTTGAAAAAATCAAAATTTTAATTCTTAAATTTTATTTTAAAGAATAATTCCAAAAAAAAAAAATCAATCTATCAAAATTTTGGATGAATATCAAGCATGAAATGATTTAATTGGAAGGTTTATTTGTATAATACAATTGCATTCAAATATAACTTACCAAAATTTTAGAAGTTAACAATGTAATTGAATAATATACAATATAAAAAGTTTTTTTTTATAAAATTTGAGTGGTTATAATAAATGTTATACACTTAAATTTTAATTATAAAATGATTAACAGAGGTAAATATAATAAAGGGAAATTGAATAACTTACAATAAAATGATGTTAAAAGAACTAAGAATAAAAGAAAGCAGTTATAATAAGTGTAAGTATATTGAACATGAGTGATAAATATATTGAGAGGAATAAATTTAATTTTTATTAGGAATAAAGAAGAATAAAATTTATTAAATACATTGTGAGTGTAATAAATGATTATTTTTCTAACCCATGGTTTTAAAAAAAAAATTGTTAATTTAAGATGATTGGATAATAAGATAATGAAATTTGAGATAGTTAAGATTTATGTAACTTGTGTAAAAGTTTATTTTCTATTTAAGTTGAAATCTCCATGCTTTCAAATTCATTTCCTTATTTTGTTTTTCAAACTATCTTTTGGTTGTTCTTGTCATCCTTATCTTGCTATAGACTGTTATATGCATCTTTCTATGATCTTTCTGTTTAGAAATCTTTCTATAATCTTTGATAATCTGCACCTTGCGAAACTTACCTATAACAACAGTTACCAGGTATAATTTCAATCTCCTTGCCATCTTTTTTTAATCCTATTTCACTCTATCTTTTCTGTGCCCTTCCATACCTCATTCCTTTTCGGGGACGAAAAGTTTTGAGTGGGGGAGAGTGTAACAACCCTGTATTTTGTAATTTTTATTGTATATTTTAATTATTTTTAATGTAAGATTTTGATTTAAAAACTTATTTTACTTATTTTAAATGATTAAATTTATTATTTAAATATAATCTTGATTTTTATGAGTTATAATCCCAAACTTGTGTAAGTTGAAATATTTGCCTGAAATGCTGATTTTGGTCAAAATAGTCAAACTGTGACTTTCAACTTAAAATTTTAAAAGTTTAAAAATTTAATTTTTTTTCTTTTACTATGAAAGTACATAAAATTATAAGAACACCACTTTTCGTTTCGTTGAATTTGGATGTAAATTGTGAAAGTTATACCATTTACAATATTGTGCGTATATAGGGTTATTTAACAATGACTATTTTAAATTGTATAAATTACTTCTTCTTGGTTATATTTTATTTTAATATGTGATAATATGTTTTATTATGTATATTTTGACTTTTAAATATTTTTAAATGATAATAGAATTTTTCCAAAATTTACTGTATTTATTTCCTATTTTTAAAGGCTGTTTTCTAATTTTCTGCCATTTTCTTCATATAAATTATATTTAATTTTTTTTTTTTGTGAATGCACTTTTATTTTTTGTTATTTTATTTGTTATAAAAATTTTACAAGTCCATGAAGATTTTCTAAAGTTCATTTGGATTTATTTCTAATTTTTAAAGCCTAGTCTACAATTTTAAGTCATTTTCTTATTTTAATTATATATAATTAAAATTTATTTATCTATTTTATGCACTCACTTTTATTTGCTGTGTTTTACTTTATTTTTATTCATTTTACATGTATTTAAATTAAAGTAAATTTTTCCAAAGTGTATTGAAGTTATTTCTAATTCTTAAGTCTAGTTTTCATTTTTCTGTGCTATTTTTCTTATTTAATCATATCTAATTAATGTTTAATTTTTTTTAATTTTGTTTATCTGTTATATTTTCGAATTTTAACTGAGATTTTAATTATTTTCAGTTATTTGGATGTATATAAATATATATGAGAAATTTGAAAGGGTTAAGAGCTAAGAAACGGAAAAACGTTTTATCCGTTTCTTTTGTAGTTTCTTCTGTCATTAATACATCAATTCATCTTAGCCATTCCTTTCCCCATCCTTTGCAGCCGACTTCCTCTTGTCATTCACGAATTTTTGAAGCCCCAAAATCCTAAAAATCATGGCCTCCACTTTGAAGAAAAAAAATTAGGTAAATCCCTCTCTTCTTTCTACTTTTCTTACTTTTCTATGCAATTTTGCCTTGTTTCTCTTCTAAGTTTGGATCGGCCTCTTCTCAATAGCCGCAGCCACAAACTCCTACATCTCTTCCATGCCTCCAACACCATCTACTCCACCAACCATGACCATGGCCGAGCCATCTATGGTGGCCAAACCCTTCAAATTGCAACCTACATGCCTAAAAACAATGTTTTTTGACCATTGTTGCCTCATTCCCTTCATCTCCACTTGTTGCCTTGCCTATATGATGTTAAACCTGACCTATATGATGTCATACCTGAGCCAAAGCATCATCATAGCCAAGCATAAGTGTCCCTTAGGCCAAGCATTGAAGTGGTTGAAGCAAGGTCCAATCTATCTTGTTCATTTCGCTTTGTATTTCAAAATTGTTTCAATGTTATTTTATGTTGAATGTTTATATAGTGTCTGGTTTGTTTTGTTTTGGGTTGTTGATACAAAATCATATCTTGGCTATCTTTCAACTCAAATCAAAAGTCGTGAAATTGTGTTTGTCGTGCCTTTGGAGTCGTGCTTGTATGTTGTTTTGGTCTCTAGCTTTGAAAAAGGTGAGTCTTTCGCACTCTGACATATATACTTATGAAAAGTGGATTGATGACAAGTGTTTAGTAATGTAAAATATTTATGCAAGTTAATGATGATCATATGATATGCTATGCCGTGTTATTACCATGTTATTACCATGTTAAAACTGTTAATTTTCACCTGACATCTGATACATGACTGTATATTGTGATATTGACATTGTTTATATTATTTCTGTATATGATCACACTGCAAGTTCCCTGTTACGATAAAAATCATTATGGGCTGAAAAGATAGGCCTGAATTATTTTATTTATTTATTTAAACTTGGGATTGTGGGTTTGAAATGATAGAACCCGGATTTTTACCTTTTAAACTACGGATAGAAATGATACATATCCGTATCACTTGACCTAGGTTAAAAAACTATATACAGACCCGTGGTTATTCTATAAAGTGCTTTGAATATTTTAAGTATTTTAAAAATATAAAATTATGAAATTTGATTTAAATAGATTTTGAAAGGTTTTAAAATAAATAAATTATGATTTTTCTATGTGTTAAAATGTAATTTATGAATGGATTAACTGGATTTTGAAATATAACTTATGTTTAAAATTTGGAATTTTGACTAAAAATGATATTTAAGTTACATGAATAAAATGGACTTTAATTTTATTTGGAAAATGGTAAATATGATAAATTGATTTATATTTGAATTTAAGTGATTTATTAAAGAATTATTGATTTTCTATAAATTTAAGTGGTTGAATAAATGACTGTTGAAAATGAAATTTTAAAATATAACTTGACTTGAAAATGTGAAATTTGAGTTTTAACTAAAGATGTTAAAATTAATTAAATAAACTGGAAGTTTAGTTAAATTTGTGAAATGGTAATATAAATCTGAAATGTTAGGTTTTAATTAATGAAAGAAACGTATAGGTTTTAATTTATGAAAGAAACGTATAGGTTTTAATTTATGAAAGAAACGTATAGGTTTTAATTTATGAAAGAAACATATAGGTTTAATTTATGAAAGAAACGTATAGGTTTTAATTTATGAAAGAAACGTATAGGTTTTAATTTATGAAAGAAACGTATAGGTTTTAATTTATGAAAGAACGTATGGTGTTCTAATTAATGATAGGAACATGTAAATTCCTAATTAATGAAAGAAAGGTATAAGTTTTAATTAATGAAAGAAACGTATAAGCTTTTAATTAATGAAAGAAACGTGTAAAGTCCTAATTTATGAGAGAACATGAAAGTTTTAATTAATGCAAGAACATGTAAAGTTTTAATTAAGAAAGAAACATGTAAAGTTTTAAGTAGTGTGGTATTGATTCAATGAATAAATGTTCATTATTGTAATAGGAATATAAAATTTAAAACATACATTTGACACGTAGATTTTAATCAATGTAATGGTGTATTTTAAATTGATTAAAATGATAAATGTTACTTACTGTAATAATAAAATGTAATTTGATAACGTACATTTGATAAGCAAGTTTTAATTTATGTGAATGGCATACTGTAAATGATTAAAATAATAAAGTTTCTTTATTGTAATAATAATGTAAGTTAATAAGGTGCTTTTAACTTAACATAAGAATTTCGGTTTAAATTGTATGTTACAGTAAGAAAGTTTATTTAACTATAAGGCTATGATAAATTGACATGTTAAAATTTTAAGCTTATCGATACTTTGATTATATACAATGTAAAGTGGAAAGTAGTACATTCCAAAAATGCTATGATTCCTTAAGGTAACATTTCCAAAATTCTATGATAATTTAAAGGAATATTTCAAGTTTAATAAATTTAAAGAAATATTCAATGATTTGAAAATTTGGGTTTTATTTGAATGATATAATATTGAATTATTTTTGAAATGGAAATGATACAATTGTGATATTGTTTTGAAATGAGTATGATATTTGGCCTTGAAAGTATAAATTATTTGAAATAAATATCCATGGGTTATAATAACGATTAGTTGTTAAAGAGACCGGGATCAGATATTGTCTTATAGCCGGACAATACCGAAAACCACTTTAACAACTGTGTACGCGGTGGAGATTCCAGAATGAAGTAGGATGGTGGCGACGTTCTCGAGGTATATTACGTGGACCCAACTCCCGTGAGTTGGCATATATGACTAAAACAGGAGCTATACCGGGCTACACAAAGGGTCGCACCCTTTCATCGAGCATGCTCCATCGGAAACTATTCTATTATTGTTGTGATTCGATTCGGTGGCGCCACTTTGATTCGGGTGTATTGTTCGAGGTGGGCGGAAGCTGCTTGCTTGCCGTCACCACCGGTCTGGGAGTGCAAACGGTGTATCCACCCTGGCATTGCCTCGCGTGCCGTGTCATATCCTTATATCGAGCCCACTACGATTTTGGTTTTAAAGATCCGACCGCGTTAAAGTTCACCATCCCCTTAACGCTATTTTCTATATGATTATACTTTACTGATTAGACACTACCGTATATAGCGTATATTACTATATAGTAAATAGTTTAACGGATCCTTAGAGGATGGGCGGTCCCAAGCATCCTTTAAGTTATTGATGCATTTTGTTACTTTTCACTTGAGTTGATTTACAGTTTATAAGTATTTATGTCCTGACTCGAGGGTTTTGTGTTTTGCTTTACGCTCGGGTCAAATTGATTGAGTTAGCATTCAAGATTCACCTTCGGAGTTGGAGCTTTCCTTGAAGATCCAGCCTTCTATATTGGTTTCAGTATCCAGTGTTTCAGTGATGTATCTTGTTACTCTTCTGTTGTATCTCATTTAACTCTGATGTATCTTATATATTTTTTTAGTAGCTTCATGAACTACTATCTCTTTTACATCCACTGCATTATTATATACTCTGTGTCTGTGATCTGTGATTTTATTTACTGTATATTCTGAGGTTTGCCAAAATTTTATTTACAACGCGGTATTTTGAGCAGTTCAATTCCGGCATGAGTGTCTATCTATACACTTACGATGGATGCGAAGGGTTGAAAATACCGGGTCGTTACAGCGCCCTCGAATTTCGCTGCCAAAAGAATGAAACTTCTCCACTTCACTCGACCATAGATCGCAGTCTATCGATGTTACGTTACCTTCCTGGCAAAATCAAGCGTAGACCGTTGACACTCACCTCCACACGATTTCCACTATGGTCCACTTAGTAGATCGCAGCGACATCGAGTTACATTGTCGTCATAGCATAACCCAAATGCCTCTGTAGGCATCAGTGCCCACGACTTTTGCTACCTAATAATCCTCAGGAACCAGCTTGTCCGGACTCCTCACAGGATCAACTTTAGAGTCTCCCACTCTTTGAGACTCAAGGCAGTACCAACCTATGGTACTCCTAAGAAGTTCATTTCAAGGAGCGCCTTTTTCTCCAGAGCCATTTTCAAAACACTTTATACTATACACATATAGTGTCTTCCAAATCATACACCTAGTATGAATCCATATAAATCTCTTTTCTCAAAATCGATTATCCCAAAATCGATAATTCTCAATAACGCTTTTCGAATTCCAAATTGATTTTTCTCCAAAAATCAAAAGCTTTTCCAAATCCATAGGTTTCAAAAACCTTTTCTCAAAATCATTCTCATAAGATCCTTTACATATATAATATATATATATATATATATATAACCTTTAAAAATCTTTGGATCACTTCAAACTTGTATAAATTCCCTTTTTATACTTCAAAGCCCTTTTCTTCTTGCAAAAGATTCAATAAGGGAAGTTTTATCTTATATAACAAAGATATATAACTTTGTTTATTCCAAATCAAATATTCAAATTTGATTACTCTATAAAGTCATTGACCATATTACTTACTTCCATAAAGTAAATTTTACCATAGAAATATCTAATTTCCACTTTTATTCATTGTATATTTCACAAAATATACCTTTCATTTCAAAAACCATTTCACATTTCTTATCCACAAATTCCCAGTATCAATTTCATTTAAATCCGTACGATGTTCACATATCATCCGTACACTATACCAATCTGATCGCTCACTCGATCACACAATTTCACTTCTGAACTAGTATCGTCCACCCGACTTCCTAGTGCGGACACAGATCTGGTTTCATGATCAGAAACCATCATTCTCCTTGCATAGCCTAGCTATGATAGAGAATATCCAGAACCAATCAACAATCCATATCCAGGTTCACCGTCGAAAATCGAGTGAAAAATCCCAACCTGAATCGATATACTATCTCGAAATTCTGTGCTCAAATCTGGATCAAATCACTATGCGAATAGAATAATATACGTACATCCTATATATTTATATTCATTGATTATTAGCTAAATCAATTTCCTTTTCTATTCACATCCACATTAATTTCTAACCACTTTTTCACAATTGCTTAAATCCTCATTTGGATTATCCTCTCAATTCTTATCTCAAATGGATGTTTGATCATAAACATTTTGCACTCTGTTCAGCTTATATTTTGAAAATTGCTTGAAAAGTTTAAAATAGATAAATAGTAGAAAAATACATATTAATTTGTAAATTAGCTGTAAAATAGTTAAGAAATTGTAAAATAGTTGGAAAATAGGCAGATAGTTATAGAAATTTTAAATAATTGCAAAATAGTTGTAAAATAGTAATTAGTTTGTAAAATAGTTGAAAAATAATAATTAGTTTATAAAAAAGTTGCAAAATAGTTAAATAATTCTAAAAATATTTGTAAAACATGTATAAGATAGTTTTAGGTTTTAAAAGAAAAGTTGTATAGTAAATAGTTTGAAAAAAATAGATTTATATTAAAACAATTTATTTAGAAAGTAGTCCAGAGCCAAACTGTTCAATTCCCAATCTCCATTTCCAATCAATTCAATTTAAATTTCCACTTCCATTTAGATTGACTCAATTCCAATTTAAGTAACTCAAATTTCCATTGAAATTGATTTATCCCATTTCAAGTTGAATTAATCCTCAACTTATTTCCAAATTCAAATCAAATTCCATTGGAATTTGAACCCATTCAACTTAAATTTCATTTCAAATTAATCCAATTCAAATTCTCCATTTGAATTTTTAAACTTATCCATTTTCAATCACAATTTCAGTTAATTCAGATCAAATTCAATTTGAACTAATTCAATTCAAATTTTAAAATTTAAACCATCCTGAATTATATAAATTCGATTTAAATTTTAAATGTTAATTTAATCCTTTAAATCAAATCAACTTATATCTTTAAACCATTTAATTTTGAATCCAAATTCCATTTTATCTTAATAATGGATATATTACCATACCCCATTTCTTCATTTATTTAAGAAAATCCAATTTCAGCTTAAAGATTATTAATAACAATAGGATGGTATCATTATTTTAAAACATCCATCCAATTTCTAGATCACAAACCCATTTTGAGATCACACAAACTCCCAATTCAAATTAACCATTTAACTTCCCAAGTTAAATCCCAATTTCATCTTGAAATTTTCAAATCAAATTATTCATTCAAACTTATTTAACTTCCTCCGAGTTAAATTCAATTAATCCCGTTAACCTTACTCAATTTTGAATTCTCCATTTCAATCTCAAAATTCTTTCCACTTATAAGTTCGAAAACTTATCACTTTTGGGTATCACATCTCAATCCAAATTTAAAACTCAACATTTTAGAGTTTATCTCAAACCATCTTTGATATTATGTATATTCCTCGGATATACATATTATTTCCTTTACATAGCAAGTTATTTTAATTTTTAAATCGCCTTTGGTTTTAAATTCAAAAAGAATTTTCAAATTTCTGGACCTAGATATAATAATTCACAATTTAGATCATCTCCAATTTCTATTTATAAGTCATACTTACCTAAATGTTTTACTTTCCTAAAACATTTCATTTTGCTTACTCATTAATACACATTTTATTATTAAACACTACAATCATTTATGACAATAACCAAGATTACCATATCTGGAAATCAATTCATTATTATCTTATTCTGAAACTCCTTCCCAAATTCAAGATTTAAATTTCAGTTTGAATCCATTTCAAAATTATCTTTATTTAATTTCAATTTGGTTGTATTTCTATTATCACTTAACTTAGTTCCAATAATTTAACAACCAATTACCTTGTTAAAAAGAAATATTGCTATATATATATATATATATCAAAATATATTCTTATAAAATCATTTAAAATCTTTATATAAGAAAATAATAAGTACGCTCTCAAATATATATACTCAACTCATTCTAGGGTACCATTGACCCTATCCTTAATGAGTAATCCCACCAGAGCCAACGTCTCGCTTAACCTTCTGCTCTGATACCAAATGTAAGGACCCAGAAATTTCGATTTCGAAAATTCCAAATAGTTAGGAAAAGAAGAAAGAGATAGAAGAAGAAGAAACAGAAAACACAACACAGATTCTCACAATCGCAGCGGATCAAAATATAATATCAAATAATAACAGTTTAAAAAGGAATACTGTATCTGTCAATTACATTTTTATACACCAGAGTTACAACATTTACACAAACATATGACAGTTTAAATAACTTGTCCCAGTTATACTATAATATAACACAGCAGAATACCCTCTATACGTTCCTGCCATCCAGCTCGCCTCTTGAGCTTCAGAACATCCTTACCTGAAAATCTGTAATACTCGGTCTGACCCGAGCATTACATCAAAGTAACACCCGGGTCAGGCTGGAAACTAGCGTGAGTAAACCCATCTAACATGGAATACAAAACATAAAACTTATATAAAGCCTGAGGTAACTCGCGTCAATTTTACAAATTCACAGGTTTGGTATAGACAATACTCTATTACACTCATCAATTTCTAAGTACCAAACTTGGATTAAATGGTCCTATTCACTTAAATCATTCCATTCCAGTATATAGATTTCACATATCAAATCTGAACAGAATTATTATAGATTACAAATCGAAGCGGTTTTGGGTATTTACTAATACCTGACTCCGGTCTCTTCGAATCCAATGTCATCTAAACCCAAATTATCCAATTAAATACAATTCAACTTTAATTGCCGGATAACACTTTACATAGCAAATCATAATTGATAGATAATCACATTATCATTATCCATCCAACATATCATATTACAAAGCAATTCATATTAGAGATATTAACCAATTAAAGAACATATCATCATTCAGTCATTCATAAGCAAGATTGATCACTTCCATTAATTACATTAATTAATGATCCTATAATTTCTTTCATAAGTTAATTATTCTTAAATTTCATTTAATAATTAACCTTTAACTTAATCAACCTTGACTTACCACAATCAAAAATTAACTTTCCTTAATTACTCCATCAATTAAACCAACTCCTTGGTTAATTATATTGATTGATCCTTTAATTACACTGAGTAGTTATCACTTAATTTCTTCCACCAAGTAATTATCCTTTAATTACTTCTCATTAAGTAATTTCCTTTTTATTAATTACATCCAATAATTATTCACTAATTACATCACTAAGTAGTTACACCTCATTAATTACCTTAAGTAATTATACTTAATCTTTAATTAATTATATTTATTAATCACCCTTGATTAATCTCATTCTGTAATTAATTACTCTTAATTAATTACAAATTAATTAACTTCCCATAACTTTTATTAGTCAATTCTTAAATTAATTACACTACGTAATTAATTATTAATTACTACTAAGTAATTATTCTTCATATTAATTACACCAGGTAATTAATCCAAATTACTTAAATCTTCAATTAATCACACCCTGTAATTACCATTACTAATTACTTCCATTAAGTAATTATACTTAATAATTCCATATATGATTATCTTTAACTAATTAATATAATTAATTATTAAAATTTAATCATATTAATTAATTGTTAAATAATCTCAAGTTAATGACCTTCATTAACTACTAACAATTATTTAATTACTTTTCTTAAGTAATTATACTTACATTATTCAATATTAATTACAAATTAATTAATCTTCTATTAATGACTTAAATATCATTTACAAATGCATTTTAAAACATTATACTTTCAAATTTACTTTTGAAAATTATACATTTGAATAATCCTTTTAAAAAAATTGATTAAACATTTCTATAACTTATATTATTTATAACCTTCCAAATCTGATTACTCAATTACTTACTTTAATCTAGGTCATAACTAAATTTAACCCTAGTCATTAATTAATTAATTAATTAATTTATCCCTTAATTGCCATTTAAATTAATTAGCCCTCAATAGATTAATCCTTAAATTTCTTACATTAAGAAATTAATCATTTCTTAATTATTTTCATCTTGTAATTACTCTTTAATTACTTATACTAAGTAATTAACTATCCATTAATTTCATTAATAAGGTATATTTGATTTGTAAAATCTTAAATAATTCAAGACAAACTACCTACTTAAATTAAATACTTATTCCATCAACAAGCTTATTTAAATTCAAAAGCTTTGAAATTAATTAAGTCAAAACACCTTTTTTTAAAGTTTTCATATACTTATATTTGAAAATCTGCTTAATAAAGCTCTGGAAACATTTACCTATTTATTTGCTTTAAAATCTGAATACAACTTCTCGTTTTATTATAAAACTTTTAAAAATAAAACAATCAACCCGATACCCAAATGAAACCCGTGCCATACCTCAGATTTCTCGAATTAAAACTCGAGCTACTCACGATTACTCCTCCTTCGAGTCAAACGCAACAACGACTCGAGTTAAAACCCGAAACGCTCTTCCTTCCCAAAACCTTCCATCGTCCAGACATCATGTGCATACGTGCAACATGCACGCCGTCCAGCCCCACTCTGACATCCTCAACAAATCGCCGGCCATACTCTTCTTCGATCCCAAACATCCAAATAGCAAAACAAAATCGAAATCAAAAAACAATGAGAATGAACTCATATAAGCAAAGCATCGCGGCCTAGAACCGCCTCGCCAAGACTACTCTGACCACCAGAGATCACAAGACTTCACCCAAAGTTTCGACAATGTTATAAACTTCTATTCTATCCACCCGATGATGTTCCGATGCCTCGACGAGTTCAGTAATGCCTCGCAAAGACTCTCGACCCAATTGAGAAAAAAAACCCTACAACGATCTCACGTCGTCACCATGGTGACCGAAAAATCCAGAAAACAATTTTGTTGTGATCCCAGGCCTTCCATCCACCTCCAAGCACGATCCCGAGATTCCAAATTTCATCGGTCATCAAAAAATTACCCAAACCCAATTCATGTTCAACACGCGAATTTCCCCTAAATACTCACTTAAAAATCCTAATTTTGTTTTTCAAATTCATAGTTTCCAATTGCAAATCAAGTTATATTCATGAAACCTTTAATTATTGAAATCGAATTTTTTATAAAAATCAAGTTTTTACTGTAATTTCACTTCCTAGTGGAAAGCTTCCTACAATCTTATCTGAAAATATTTTTAAGTTAAAAATCTGTTTATTTCTTAACAATTTATGTTTAAACATCAATACATAAAACTGATCACAAAAAGAACAATTTACTGAATTATTTTTGCATTCTATAGTTTAAGAACAGAGCATAATATTGAAAATACTGACATGCACAAGAATATATTCATATATCCCTGCATATAATTATTTAAATCAACCATGCAAAACATTGTCACAAATTTAAAATCAGGTTCACTACATGCATTCAGAGATTAAACAGTTTTAAAGTTTTCTTTATCACAACTCAAAATTAAGCAACTAAGGAGGATTTGTTTACTCACAGCTATTTTTAACAGAGGAGCAGAGACGATCTAAAACTGGAAGTTGCTTCCTTGAAACTTGAAACTGAAATTTGAATTATTGTCCACACAGTTGAAAGCTTTTGAAAACAAATCAGGAAGTGGTTTGATAACTGAACAGCAGGCTTGAGTTTTGAATTGTTAAGTTTTTAGTTTGAAAAACTTGAAAGAGATTATGGTTTTGAAATTTCTTTGATTGTTATCAGCTTGGTTTCTTTGTTCAAAATTGATGGTAAAAGAGGAATGAGAAAGGAGTAGAAAATGTATATATTTTCTTTTATCTTTAGTTATTATTTAAAAACAAAACCAAATTAATGACGTTTGTTAAATTTCTTACAAATGTCATTTACACTTTATAATTAGTTTACATTTGTTATATTGAAAGTATTTATGTTTACATTAGAAATTTTGCAAATAAAAATGCCTTTAGTTGATTTAATTATTGTATTAAGATATGTTTAAATGTTTTATATTTGAAATACATATATAATTTCAAACCATTTTTATTTATATATAAAGCTTCAAAAGGAAATATATAATTCTTTTATTTAGATCTTATTTTAACTATTATACTTTTTAGATAATAAATATTTATACATAAATTCATATTACATACATTTCCTTATATATATATTTATATTAAAATTTGAAAACAAATTTTATTAGTTCCAAAATACCAAGTTTTAATTCCAATTTATATTCAATTGAATTTCAAATCCAAATCTTATTTAAAAATCTATTTTTGTAAATATATAACAAATTAATACTTATTTTATTTGTTCAAATTACAAATTTGTATTTTAGAACTTTTTATAAATTACCCAATTAACAGATGTCCAAAAATCTAGGTTATCACAGAAAGTCAAACAAATCTGGGTGCCAAAAGGAACAAATATAGATAGTATTGGGTCTAGTCAAAAAAAATTTCAAAATCACTTGCCACTAAAAACCATGGACCTATAAAAATAAATAGGTCACAAAAATATTTTCTCGTGTAGGTGTGTTGGTAGGCTAAGGAACAACAATAGTGTTACCTGGATTCTGGCTATTCCAGGCACACGATGGGTGACAAATCAAAGTTCCTTAGCCTAGTATGAAGGTGGCAGAATCACAATGAGTAATGAGGAAAAATTATCGTGAAGATAAAATAGGTAACGGTATATTGAACAATTTATTAAATGTGAAAATCTTCACCATAATCTAATTTAAATCAGCCAGTTATGTGATGATGAATGTTGATTATGATTCTGAATTATGAAAAATTGTTGGCCAATTATTTTTTATGCCGAGAACACTATAAGTACCTCTACAGTCTATGAACTATTTGTTTGGACCAATGATGTTGTTCTATTGGTTGATGATTACTTTAGATACACGTGGATATATTTGTTTATCTTACTGCTTCTGGATCTGACACTATGTTCACTGTTTGTTTATTTGCACGGTTTTAAATTAAAATTCAAAAGAATTTCATTTAAAAGTTGTAAAAGGATTTTAAGGTATTTGTTGAAACTTCACGGTCTAATTTATGACATATGATAATCTTGAGTCAAAGGGAAATTCGGATGCAGATTACACTAGTAATCTAGTTGATAGAAAAATTACTATTGGAACGTGTTTTATGCAGAGACATTCATTGGCTACATCATATTTTTAGAGAAAACATATGCATATTTTTCATTTCAAATAGTTTTCAATTAGCAGATATTTTCCTTTTTAAAACCCCTTCCAGAAAATAGTTTTTTTGTTGACCTTATTTCAGATTAGCCATTTTAGAAAAGTTGATTTTATAATTATTTTTGGATTTGATCTTAAATGACTACATTAACTATTTTGACTCCCTACTGATTATTGAAAAGATAAATAGTGATTGAAAAAGTTATGAGTGTTGATATTAATATTTATTATGAATTGAGAAAGTATATTTAGTAAATTTCTTTAAAATGTCTAAACAAGATCTATAATAATTTTTGTGGGTAAGAATTCCATGACCATCTCTGCTTCTATCATATTTCTATTGACCGTCACTCATAAAAATCCAATATATTATGCCAATATGTGGCATTTTAAACGAAAAATTATTCATTTTCATTTTATTTTATTTGTAGCAGTAAAAACATTCAAAATATTCACTCTCATTTAAAAGTCATCACGGTTATGCATGGGTGGATTACTTGGAATTTTTGATTCTTTGCTTTTATGCTCATTTAAAAGTCCTCATGGTTATGCATGTATAGAACACATATCAAAATTGATTATTAAATAGACAAGTTGATTCTAATCCCATTTAAAAGTCCTCACGATTATGCATGGTTAGAAGATGCCTGAAATTCATTTTTTTTAAATTGTGAATACTAGTAATCTCATTTGAAAGTCCTAAGGGTTATGCATGGTTAGTAGATATTCAAATTCCTGATATAAGTATACCACAAATAGACATAACTATATAGTTTTATAAGCCGATATCATCCCTATCATTCTAAGTGGAATATGCAACCAATAGAGTATTTATGATTTTTGTTTGATTTTTTATCGAAATTTAATATTTATACTCGATTGGGTATTAATGTTGTATTAATGTCTATCACTTTGTCTTTATTTTTATAACACTATTTCTCTTTTGCTAATAACAAAAGGGGGAGAGAAAATTAAGATTTTGGCAAATAAAGGTCAAATATTTTACTTTTTATTTGCATATTTGCATCTAGATTCATTTGCATATTTTTAATTATTTTCATGCATATAGGGAAGCTTTGTTGGAGAGAGGGAGCATTCAAATAAGGGAAGCAAATAGATTTCATCTATACCCAAATATACCCAAATACATTTAATAGATTCAAAATCTTAAATATATGTCTGTTGTCAACAAAAGGGGGAGATTGTTGGATATGCTAGTATATGATTTTTGTTTGATAATAATAAACATATATATATATATATTTGTTTAAATGTTTTTGTTGTTGTACTATTTTATTTTTCACATAATAAAATAAATATTTGCTATATAAAATAAGTAACACAGAATCTAAATTCAAACATATATTTTATTCAAACAAATATTTTATTACAATTTTGAATAGTACAAAATTGAGCTCTTACTATATATATATACACAATTTGCAATTACAATACAATTTCGATTGCATCATAACTTTTCACTATAAATGATAACATACATTTTCACCTCACTACATATCAATCATTCATTCGTATTTATCTTCAACTCTATTCCAGATTGAATCAAGCATCTGAATTATTTGCGAAGTGAATGCGGTAAAATTAAAAAAGAAATATTTATGCAGTGTAAAATAAAATGTGTACTTTTGAAAATATTATTTGATCAATTATATGGGTTGTTCGTCATCATTTATTTTGAATTCATCTTACACGAATAGCATGTGCATGCATAGTGTATCACTATACATGCCATAAGGCCATGCACACCGCTATACACTTGACAACACTGCAGGGACATGTGAGCACAAGGTCAAACCTGGGCCAAAGCTAGATTCAACTCACGCACATTACAAAAACATCAAAAAAAATCGAGTACAAGAATTCTAAAACCAGAGCATGTAAACAAGTGCATAAATGTGTACACATGAACAGACTCGACAGTGGAGTCATCAAACCAAAATGCACATGTCAACAATGGTGATTTCAAGAACAAACAAAACCTCAGAAGGCCAGACTCATAAGTCCAGTGACAAGAATAAACAGGCTCGAAGCAACAGAGGCTACAACACAATGCAAGACAAATCCTAAAATCACAATGAACCAGTACAAAAAGAGGTGGACAACACACAAAGGAGGAACATTGACATATATATATATATATGCTATGCATAAAAAGATTTCTTTTGGAACCAGACCTCGTAAAAATAGAAAACAATTTGAGTTCGTATGCAAAAAAAACAGTGAACAATGAAATGCAACTGAGGTGAACACACACACATATATACATACATAAATGTATGTATACAAGTGGAGATGACCATCAACCAAAGAGAAGATTCAAATATCAATGGCAACGGGGCAGTGCAACAGGGGTGACACACACATACATCAGTGTAGAGCATGAAATGATCCAACCACAAGTACAAACCAAGCATACAAGTTCACTAGCTCGTATAATACAAAATAAGGTGGCTACAGTAACAAGCACACATACCCTGGCTCAAATACATAAACAAAACCACTGACCACATACAAGTCAAACAATAAGGGAAGACTCCAAATGCAACAAGCTCTAGACCTTAACTTTAATATTTACAAGTTGATATGGAGACAGCAGCTCAAATAAGAAATTTCAGAAAAGGGTTACAAATCAAAGACTCAAATGTATCAAGACATCAAAGCCAGTGAAATAAAGTGCACCCACATATATGACAACAATGCAGACATGCTACATGAAACAGGATCAAAGCAGTGGACTAACTGGCCAAAGCTACAAAATTTAGATGTATGCATATATGCAAATATATACATACATATATTAGCACAAGTTCAGACATGAAATAGAGATAAGCAATGGTGAACTATAAGGAAATAGCACATATGCAGTGATGAATAAGACTGCAATAGTAAAGTACAATCAGACACACACATACGTATATACATACATACATACATATATGTGTATATGTATGGAGACAATCAACCAAAGCTAGCAGTCTATATGAAGCAAAGTTCAGAATATCACAAATTCAAATAACAGAGATGAAAGAACACAAATCAAGCCGTGGTTCAGAAACCAGTCAAGGAAGGTAACTAGCAGATGACACATAATTGACCAAGTCGAAGCAAAAAATTATCAAAATATCAAATGGCTAGAATCAGAGATGTCAACAGAGAAAAGAACGGAACCAAATCTTGAGAAAATGCAAGCCATGGTGATCAAGCAAGCATAATAGGAAAATATACAGATTGAAAAAGTCAGAAAACATCACCAATATTCAATTATAAATCGAATGGTAGAGCAAATTCACTGAAGAATTCAAACAATATTAAACGAACGATAATTAAGGGAATCGATCCCTATAAAAACCCATCATCATTGGCATTTAAGATATTCGAGTTTAAGAAAAATAACAGAGACAAGTTTTAATTTAAATCCCAAATCAACAACTCGAATCAAGTTCGAATCAAGGCAAAACAACAGAGCATTTAAGCGACATAATTTAAATCCCAAATTCATTGACTCGAACTCAATCCTGGGAGTAGCCGCAAGCATAATCAAAGAAAACAATAGAGAAAATCATAGCTAATGTTTCTTTTGACAAAGGTACTAGAGGCAATGTTTACTTCAATTCGAACATCAATTTCAAGCAGCGGCCTCAGTTGTCACGAAGCGCTAATTTCTCGAAGAGGAACGAACGAGGAAGTTGAACGAAAGAGAAAGCGGCTAATAAAATAATTTCTTTTGTTGGGCCGGTTTCTAGTAGGCTTTATTTTTAAATTTGGGTTTTGTACTTTAAAATTGTTTTTCTTTTGTATTTCTCTTTTAAACTTTTTTAAATTCTAGTCATGTGACTAGGGGATGAACTACGGTGGTGTACTTCAAGAATTCGCAACTCAGTGGCTGAGTTGCTGCGGGGTTTTGAGCATCGAGTTAGGTTAGTCGATAACGAGTATCGTGAGTTTAAGTGTAAGAGTCTGACTACTGAATTTCTAGTAGAAACCTTAGGGGCAGCACGTATGCAGGGTTTTGCCGAAGCTGGGTAAATCTGTGTTGTTCTATTTCTGTTTTTGATATTCTACTATTATCTATGCTATTATTATTCTGCTATTATCTATGTTGCAATTGTTTTATATATTTTCGCAATAATTTTTTATAATTATTACTATCACCCTATCCACCCCCCTCTAGGGTGAAATCGATCCTACAAAATTGACAAATTATTCTCAGCCACCGAAAGTAGGGTTTTCAATTCAATGGTAAAACAACAACCAATAGACGAATGTGAAGTACTGTTGCATAAAGTATGACTAATATTAAGCATTCATAGTGGCCCATTATCTTTGATCATCCCAAATTTGCTAGAAATTGTGAAAAACATGGCTAGGGAATTATGGCAGCTGGGGCCTAAAGGCAGCGATGAAGGGGCCTAGGCAGGGCCAACAGGTTCAGTGGTGGTGTGATCGTCACAAAATACACTCTGCTCTCTCCAAGTCTAGGGCAAACTCTCTTAATTTAACTAGGCTACAAGATCATCTAATTGATTTACGACTATAATCACACCCAATTGATTTACATGCCACAACCACACTGTTTCTAATCACACTTTTAAAGAGAGAGACTCGATACACTTCGATCTTTTGATCTTCGATCACAAATGATCCTATAACTCTGAATAGCACCATGATCTTCGAGGGAGAGTGGCAGAGAATCAAATAAGAAAGGATCGAGTTTGATTCACTTAGGATTTCAGCAGAATTTTGTTAAAGCATTTGAAATATAAGAGAATTTGAGTGGAGAAGAAGAAGTGAAAAAATGAAGAAAAACAAAATTAAAATTCGTTGTGAAAATTCGTTGAAAGGTTATGAGGAATAGACACTTCTTTTGAAAATTTGAATTTTAAAATTCTATGGCTTCCATTTTGATATGGGGGGTACAGGCATGTCGACATCCCTTAGTATTTTTTGAAAATTGATTTTTGTTTTAAAAGAGATTTTCTTTTTAAAGTTTGTCGAAACAATCTTAGAACTTTGTAAACAATTTTTAATATACTTTGTGATTATAAAAACCTTTGGAAAGCGATCTTATGAAATATAAAAGTGATAAAAACTAAATATATAAATATTTTGAGATTAAAGCTAAATCATTAAAAGCAGGAGACAGTTTAAAAACAAGAAATGATTTTGAAACAGTATGTTTAAAAATAGTTTTTTAATTATGGATAGAAGATTTAAACTGAGAGAGAGAGATGTTTTTTTAAAAAGATAATTTTGAAAAAAATCTAAAAATAAGTCATTTTGAAAATTTTGTGGATTCCATTCCACTAGAGAAGTCGTGGGTTCCATCCCACTAAAGAGGTCATGGGTTCCATCCCTCTATTAAAGCGAGTAGGTGGATTCCATTCCACAATTAAAATCCAAATAAAGATTTTAGTGCTATTATAAAGTTTAACATAAATCTAGACTCTATTACTTATCTTGATATCTTGAACTCTTGATAATCTTGATACTCATGATTCTTCGGTCTTGATTTCTACAATCTTCAATTCATCAGCCTTGAATCTCTATACTGTACAGTCTTCATTCTCGGTACCTGCATATATATATATATATATATATATATATATATATATATATATATATATATATTGCATATACATATATCTAGACAAAGATATTAGTATTTATGTTTTATAACACGTCCTAAGGTTGTTGTCATCAAAACCATCATATTAAGAACTAACAATCTCCCCCATTTGGATGATGACAACCTATGTTTATTTAATTATACTCCAATAAACTCTGATTCTACTCTGACTCCCCCTTATTCCAACAACTTCCCCTTAATCTACTAACCCCCCCTTAATCTAAGCCTAACTAATAGCCTAACTATCCTATTTTGTAATTTCCCCCTTTTATCATCAATAGAAACTAAGCTTAAACTACATAACTCCCACTAAAACTAATAATACGGAACTAAAATGCTAATAACGAAGTATAATAAGCAAAACATAAATCTAATTTTATTATATATGATGTTACATTACACATATATACGAAACATAAACACAAATTTACACATGTACATAAAATATAAAAAAATTAATATAATAACAACCTAACGAGAGTCCCTGACAATTGGTGACTTGTGAATCGAACAATTAGGGTAATGGAGACAAAAGTTTCCATGTTGTTCGACCAAATTTCGATCTTTTTCAAAACAAACTTCTCCAATGCAAACAACATTATCCCCCTCGTCCATTTGCTCTTATTCCTCTTGTTTTTCATCTTCGTCGTCCTTTAATGGATTATGAATGCGAATGTTAGAGGAGTCATCTTCAATCGCAGTAGGGTCTGCATGATTATCCATTATAAATTTTTGCAAATTTCTAAGTATCTTGCCTTGTTTCTCTTATTCCTTTTCCATCCTTATTTGCGTGACTTGTACTTTAGTTAGCATATGAAGAGTATCCTTCATAATTTCCTCGATCTTCGTTACTCGAGCAAATGTTGTACGTTGGAATGGACCAGAATCAGGAGAAGGGAAGGAAATGGTTGCATTTTGGTTTGATTTAGAAGAGAAGGCCATTACTTTGTATTTTCAGAAGTTTATTATAAAGAAATGAAGTGAGAAGATAGATGAATTCAAAATATTGTGGTTATATAACCACCAAACTGATTTTGGAGGGAAAATCAAAATTTCAAATCTGGTCGTTGTATGTCGACATGGGGGGTAGGGGCATGTCGACATCCCTTTGAAAATTTTGAAAATTTCATTTTCCTCTATTTATTTAAATATATGTTACTATACCTGTATTCTATATCTTGGTAATAGAACAAATACCTA
Source organism: Allium cepa (assembly GCA_030765085.1). Taxonomy (NCBI): domain Eukaryota; kingdom Viridiplantae; phylum Streptophyta; class Magnoliopsida; order Asparagales; family Amaryllidaceae; genus Allium; species Allium cepa. The sequence continues at coordinate 678,594,977 of CM060929.1, forward strand.
ATTTTGTTCTTAATTTATTAAAGGTCGATTGATTCAAGGTTTTGGTTAGAATATCAACTATTCGATTCTCAATGTTGATAAATTCAAGAGAAATAATCTCTTTACTTATATTATCTCTAAGAAAAAGATGTCTGATATCAATATGTTTGATTCTAACATGATGAGTAGGACTTTTGGATAAATTTATTTTACTTGTATTGTCACAATATATTGGTGATTTTAAATATTTAATCCAAAATCCTTTAGAATCTGTTGCATATAGATAACTTGAAAACAAACCAAAGCAGTAGAGATATATTTTTCTTCAGTTGTTGATAGTGAGACAATATTTTTCTTTTTACTAAACCCGAAAACCAGAGAATGTCCTAAAAAACGACTAGTTTCACTTGTACTTTTTCGTTCTAATTTACAACCAGCATAGTCAGTATTAGAATATGAGATTAAATCAAATGAATCATTTTTAGGGTAAAATAGGTCATAGTCTAAAGTGTTTTTAACATATCTTAGGACATGTTTACCAGCTTTTAAATGGGTTTCCTTAGGTGTAGATTGGTATCTTGTATAGAGACAGACACATCAGGTCTACTCGCAGTTATATAGAGTAGCGATCCTATCATCTCCCTGTATAGTTTTTTATCAACATCTTTTGACATATCTTCTTTATTTAAGGCTTCATTGGTTGCCAAAAGAGTGAGTTTTCCACTCGCAGTGGTCATACCAAACTTACTAACTAAATCCCTAGCAAACTTTTCTTGACAATGAACATACCACTGTCTAATTGTTTTATTTGCAATCCAAAAAAGAAAGTTAGTTCACCCATATGACTCATCTCAAACTATTTTGTCATTATTTCAGAAAACTCTTTGTTCATTTCATTGTTTTTTGATCCAGAAATGATATCATCTATATACATCTATGCTAATTGGATATCATTTTTGTTTCTTTTAATAAACAGAGTATTACCTACTTTACCAATTTCAAAATTTGATTGTAACAGGTAAGATTTTATTCTATCATACCAGGCTCTAGGAGCTTGTTTTAGACCATATAAAGCTTTCTTTAATTTGTAAACATGATTTGGAAGCTTTTATTCTTCAAAAAATGGAGGTTATCCAACATAAATATCCTCTTTAACAAAACCATTTAAAAAGGCACTTTTGACATCCATTTGAAATAATTTGAAATTGTTATGGCTTGAAAAAGCAAGTAGAATTCTAATGGCTTCTAATCTTGCTACGAGTGCAGAGGTTTCATCGAACTCTATTGCTTCTTCCTAGCAATAATCTTGCGCAACTAATCGATCTTTATTTCTAACGACCTCACCTTGTTCATTCATCTTATTTTTATAAACCCATTTATTTCCAACTATAGTTTTGTCCTCAGGTCTAGGAACAAAATTCCCATACATTATTTCTGGTGAATTGATTCTTTTCTTCTTACATAGCACGAATCCATGAATCATCAAATGATGCTTCCTTTGGATTTTTGGGTTCAGTAGTTGATGTAGAAGCTACATTACTCATCTTGTTTAGTTGATTTCTAGTTCTAACAACAAATTCAATATTTCCTCGTATATTTTCTATAGGATGATATTTTAAAAGCCCGATCCTCTTATTAGGATGAACAGTTTCACAATTTGTTTATTTGGCTTATTGTTTAAAGTAATAAAATCATATTCATTATTTATTTGAACAAAATCTTTGAAAATTTCATCAAAAGATACTGTTATCCCACCTTTTGGCAAGGCAGTGACACCAAGGAATTGACTGGAAACCAAAAACAGTTCATCCTAAAAACCAGTGGTACGTGTGTCTGCTATGGATGCTAATAAATTTTTCCCGAGTCCGAATCGAGCTACAACTAACGTGACACGAAAATCAAAGCTATGAAAGCCAACATTCCAAATCTCAAGTCAATCCAAGTTCATATGCTCAAGATATGATCGATGTAAATCAAGTAGTGCACTCATTTGTATCCATTGGACCTCCTCCTTCGCATCGCTTTCATTCGTATCCATCAGCCCACTTCCTTCGTATCGGTTTCATTCGAATCCATCCAGCGCAACGTTCTTCATATCCATCTTCATTCTCATCCATCCACAGTGGCCTCCTTTGTATCCATCAGAATCAAACTCGTTCGCATCCATGGAACACACATGGTTGGTATCCATCTGTACTCATATTACTTCGCATCCATCATACCCCAGCTTATTCGTGTCGATCCATCCATGTTTACTCGTATCCATCGAAATCGTAAAAACATTACTTCATATCGATCCACTGATGCACCATATTCGTATCGATCGGCCAATGATCGGTGTGAAAAATACAAGATGGAGCGTTACATGTTATACTTTCGTTGATCGATACGAAATGGAGCAACAATGATCGATATGAACGACATAAAAATTAATCGATACGAACGAGGCTAAGATGGGTCGATACGAACGATGCATGTCCATAAGAAAGACTCGGTCGCACGGCATGAAAAGTGGATCGATCCTAAAAGTTAGCGCCATGTCACCTAGCAAGCACGTGCCCAAAAGCAATACAAACTGAAGCAATGCGAACAGAAGCGATGTGAAATCGGCATCATTCAACAAATCCAAACTTGCATCGATCATAACTCGAGATCTACAAGTCCAAATGCCACTAAATTTTCACAGGAGTTTGCGTATAACCTCAGAAATGTTCTATATCGATCTCGACTCGATTGGGATAAATCTTGATCGATATGACTTTCATTTTTGTCGACCATGGATCGAGGCTAAACGACCAGGGATCGATCATGTGGGCCCACCCATGTGAGAGATGAAGTTCTCTGAGATTTGGGGGAGATATTTGTTGCCTACGCCTATAAATAGTAGCCCAGGACCTAATGAAAAGGGACTTTTTGCTCTTCAACGTCTAGATTCTGCCGAAATTACAATTGTACTCGGATTATACTGTTGTAACTCCTTGTAACCAACAAGCAAAAATCTATAAAAGTCAGCCATTTCATAGTGGACGTAGGACATATGCCGAACCACTCTAAAAATCTATGTGTTTTTGTTCATTTTTCTTATCAGTTAATTGGTATGTTATAAGATCTACTCTTTTTACATTTATCTTCTTCATTTTATCTCTTCATATACATCCAAAGAGGGTTGTGCCCAATTTTTATACATATACATTGGTGCTTTCACTGAGAAAAACTCAGTTTTTCTCTTGCTCATTGGATCTACTGCCATTATAGGATTACGAAAATTTAAGGAGAAGATCCAGTCTCAAGTCTAGAAGTTTTTCCATCCTATTCAGATTTGCATCAAGTGTATGAGAGAGCTTCGCTATTTACCATGGTCAACACTAGGACTACTTCAACAGCTGCAGATCTAGAGGGTCGGGACAAACAAAACCCCGAACAACTTCCTCCTAACGATCAAAATGTTATCGGACCCTCGGATCCGCAAGGCCCTGTCACCAGGGAAGATTTTCAACTATTAATGCAAGAGCCGACTCAAAGGCGCCAGCAGCTTACTCAATAACTCCATGCTAACATGGAATTAACCAACCATCTGAATCATCAAAGATGATGTGGAACAAAAAGGGATCAAACCTTCTATTCATCTACTGAAAGTTCAGCTTCTTCTAACTATAGTCACTGGTCCACGCGTCCACAACTAGATGGAAGCTATACATAGGCCAATGGACATCGGCACACCTTGAATCTTGGGCAACCGAGAGTTGATCCATCAATTAGCCATCAGAACGGACCATCCTACCGAGGGGATAATGTTCCTTATCATATTATCAACAACCGCACTACCATCACTGCTACTGATTTGGGAGTTGATGCTCAAAACAAGATAGATCCAAACTATCGCCAACATGAATATACTCCTGAACAATATGTTCTTAAAAGCCTAGAACCACGAAGGCGAGATATGGACCTTCGACCACGATCGGCCCGTCTTCGTATTGTGGAACCTAACCACACCTTGGCTCGGCATGCTCAAAATGTCTAGATATCAGACATCCCGACGATGATCCGTCAGATGATCCATGAAAATCAAGGCCTCATCAATGATGACTGGGAATCTCCCAGAGTCATACCCCCTTTACCGATGACATCCTCTACGCTGAATCGCCCCAACGATTCAAAATGCCAACTCTACCATTTTTTTAAGGAAGCTCTGATCCTAACCAGTACATTTTAAAGTACGAAAGGTTGATGAATGCTACACGAGCCGATGAAGCGGTCAAGTGCCGAAGTTTCCCGATCTCCCTAGGGGGCATAGTTACGTGGTTTACTCATTTGCCACCTCGATCTGTCTCATGTTTTGACCAGCTAGCAACAAAGTTTGTTGAACAGTTTCGCATGCATGTCACAAGGCCGAAAGATGTTAATACTGTTGAACATGCGCTTATATGATTTTTGTTTGATGATAATAAACATATATACATTCGTTTAAATGTATTTGATAATATACTATTTATTTTCACAGATTAAATAAATATTTGCTGAATAAAATAAATAACACAGAATTTGAATTCAAACGAATATTTTATTCAAATAAATATTTATTACAACTTTGAATAGTACAATTTCAAGCTCTCACTATAACTATACAACTTTAATTACAATTACATCACATTTCACATTTACAGTTAACCTCACTACATATCACTCACACTCGTGTTTTTATCTTCAACTGCATTCCAGTTTGAATCCAGCATCTGAGCAATCTGCAAAAATATTCACTAACGCAGTAAAATTGAAAAAGAAATATTTTTGCAATATAAAATAAAAGATGGATTTTGAAAATATGATTTGCCTTAGTTATTTGGGTTGTTCGTCATCATTTAAATTTGAATTCATCATACACGAACAACTTGTGACATACACAGTGTATTACTGTATATGCCACAAGGCCGTGCACGCCGATATATACACTTGATAATGCTACAGGGACAGGTGAGCACAAGGTCAAACCCAAATATACGGACAGGTTCAACTCACATGCAATAACATTGAAAATACGACACGAACACAAGGTCAAATCCGAGTTTTGAAACTGGATTCAACACAAGTGAATCGAGTTCAAGTCAGACCAACACTGCAAGTACATGAATGCAAACTACAAGTACAGGTTCAAGGCCAAAATGTCAAAGTGGCAACTGGCAATAACAACTACACATATGCATACCACAGATGCAACCGATCAGTTCGACATATACATGAAAGCAACAAGTTTCGACCAAAACCAGTGTATACAACATAATGAAGCAATAACACAAAGGGCCAGAGAAATGCCACAAATGTATACAGATGATCAGTGTGCAAAATGAAGCAAACTACTGGATCGAGTTCAGCAAGGCAATGCAATATGCAGTGTACTACAACAAGTCAGCAGATACATGACTGAACAACATATCAGCCATGACAGCAGACCAGTGTCAAAAATCAAGTGATCAACACAGCAACGAAAGCAACAAATTTACAAAGTGCATGAACACAGTGAACAACAAAAGTACAGTGTCAATCTCATGTATGTAACAGATAACGATGCAAGTGTCGACCAAGTAACAATGCAAGCACAGTCTCAAACATGAAACAAAATGCATTATGAATACTATAGGCCGAGAACCAAACCAGAGAAATATACAGAGACCTGGTGCAAATAACAACAAGTCAAGGCAGCAACAAACATACATATGAAGTAGTTCAAATCCAAGTGCAAATTCAAGAATATATATACACATGTATAAAATACAGAGGTACAGGCCGAGCAAAATCAAGAAAGATTTTTCTTCAAAAATTACTGAAGCCAAAAGAAGCTACAGAGGAACCATGGTCAATATTAAGTGGCCGAAGTCAAATGAATTCAACATCGCTGGTGACCACAAAATTAATCAAGCCGTGGATATGATGTATGAGTCATAATTGACCAAGTTATAGCCGTGATCACCAAGCAATGAATATACAGGAATTGAAAAGGTAAGAAATCATCAGCATCGTTCAAGAATAATAAAGTGGCCGAGATGAATATTTGACAAATTCAAATAAATATATACGATCGAAGATTCAGAAAATCGAACGCATATATAACCCAATCATCATCGGCAATCAATGTATCGAATTCCAGAAAGCATAAATCAATAAAAAGAAAAAGCACATAATTATATACCGGAGTTCGATCAACGAAGCAGCCGCGGTGAGCAAATCAAAGAGCATCGAAGTCGAACAGTATCAAAGCATCAAAGTCGAACAGTATCAAAGAGGAACGGCCGCTTCAAGAACCCTAGTGTGGATTGACAGGACAAAAAGCCCTAATTTTGTTTCAAAGAGGAACGGCCGCATCTCAAAAATAAACGAACGAAGAAAATAAAAGTGACGGTCTAAAATATAAAAGGGGCTGGCAGTAAAAATAAGGGCTTTAAATTTATAAATAGGGTTTTGTTTATATTAGGGCTATTTTATTTTAATTTGTTTTTAATTTGTATTTTCCTTTTTAAACCGTTTAATTTTCTAGTCGTGTGACTAGGGGACAAGCTACGGTGTGTAGCTTGAGAATTCACAATTCGGTAGTTGAGTTGTGGCAGGGTTTTGAGCGTAGAGTTAGATTAGTCAATAGCGGTGTATAGCGAGTTTACGTGCGTAAGCGAGGGACTATCTAATTTCTAGTAGAAACCTTGGGGGCAGCACGTAGGCAGGGTTTTGCCGAAGCTGGGTAAATTCTGTGTTGTTCTGTTTTATTCTGTTATTTATATTCTGCGATATCTGTGCTGCTATTCTGTGATCTGAATTGAAATTAATTTATAAGCTTCCGCGATTAATTTTTATAATTTACACTATCACCCTATTCACCCCCCCTCTAGGGTGAAATCGATCCTACAAGTGGTATCAGAGCTAGGACAGGAATAGAAGTCAACATCTGTTTTAAAAATTCGATTTTTTTAAAAAAATCAGTTTTTGTTTTAAAAATTTGAATTTTTAAAATGGCTTCTTTTAATAATGCTTTTGCAGAAGGTCAATCCATAGTTAGACCACCAATGTTCAATGGTGAATATGCTTATTGGAAAAATAGAATGCAAATTTTTATGAAAACCATTGACGCTTGGAATATTGTTGAGACAGGTTATAGAATACCAACTATAACTGTAGATAATCAGGAAATAGAGAAACCAAAGGAACAATGGACAGAATTAGAAAATAAATTACAGAATACTAATGCCAAAGCTATGAATTCTATTATCTGTTCATTGGATCAATTTGAATTTAATCGTGTCTCACATTGTCTAACTGCGCAGGAAATATGGCACATACTGGAAGTGACTCACGAAGGAACATCTCAAGTCAAAGAATCTCGCCTTGCAATGCTAAGCAGCGAATACGAGAACTTCAAAATGGCGAAGGAAGAAAATGTCAAAGAGATGTACGGACGACTCTCCAATATCGTATACAAATCAAAAGCTCTCGGAAAAACATACACCGAATTAGAAATAGTCCGGAAAATCCTCAGAGTCCTTCCACGAAGCTTTGAAGCAAAAGTAACTGCCATACAAGAATCGAAAGATTTAAAACAACTTAAAGTTGAAGAACTCATCGGAAATCTCACCACTTATGAGCTAGAAATGAAATTCAAAGAAGAGCGTGAAGGAGGTGACACTCAAAAGAAATCAATAGCTCTCAAAGGAACAACCATAAGTGATGATGATAACGATGAAGATGATGGAGCAGCAGAATTGGAGCTGTTGATAAGGAAATTCAAAAAATGGAATCAAAAACATGGTAACTCAGCTCGAATTCAAAAAGCAAAAAGCAGAATAGCCAAAGCACTAGACTACTCGAAAGAACAAAAGTTTATTTGTTATAATTGCAACAAACCCGGCCATATCAAGCCCGATTGTCCACAAATTAAATCCAGCCACGGAAAGAAACGGAAAAAGAAAAGTTTTGCAGCCACTTGGGATGAAATAGACGAGAATGATCAAAGCACTGGTAGTGAAAGCGAAAAGGCAGAATTGTGTCTTCGAGGTGATACAACTGACAATGACGATGACGAGCCAAGTGAGGTATCAAAACTTACCCATTCTGAGTTGCTTATATATTTTCATGAAATAAACGGTTGTTTTGAACGACTTAGGGAAAAATACGCCAAACTTGAATCTCAAAAAGATACTTTGATAGAATGTAATAAACAACTTGACCAATTAGTTAAAACCTATCAAAGTAGAATCCCTAAGTGTGATAAGTGTCCAACATTCGAAGAGGAAATTAAAAAATCAGAAATCAATATAAAATCACTTGAAAATGAAATTCTGATTTTAAAGGAGAATGAAAATACTAGGAGAGAGAATTCTATTAAAAAGTGCACACAGTTGTTAAACGAAAATGAATCTCTCAAAACACAAGTCCAACAATTGTCAACGACTTTAGATAAATTTTCAAAAAGTGAAAAATCGTTGAATATGCTGTTAGGAAAGCAAACTGTTAATACGGTTAGACAAGGACTTGGATATAATAATTCGAAGATTGTTGAAAGCAATATTAATCAAGTTAATTCTATGTGCACAATTTGTAGAAAATATGGACACAATCACAATAATTGTTGGTATAGACCCAAACATGTGAAAACTATATCGATTTGGGTTCCTAAAGGCACAAATATAAAATCTCTCAAAGTTAAACAAATTTGGGTGCCAAAGGGAACAATTATAAATAGTTTTGGGTCTACACAAAATTATTTTTCAAAATTTTCTGCCACTAACAACCATGGACCTATAAAAACAAATAGGTCACATAAAATTTTCATCGTGTAGGTGTGGTGGCGGGCTAAGGAACAACAATAGTGTTATCTGGATTTTTGGCTGTTCCAGAAACACAACGGACGACGAAGCAAAGTTCCTTAGCCTAGTATAAAGGTGACAGAATCACAATGGACAACAACGAAAAATATCGTAAAGGTAAAAACAGGTAAAGGTATATTTATTTGAACGATATACTAAAATGTGATAATCTGCACCATATTCTGAATTAAAAATTAGCCAATATTGAGATGATGAAAAGATTTTGTTTCTGACTTATTCAAAGTTGTTGGCCAATTATATTCTTATGCCAAAAACACTATAAAATTCTCTAGAATTACTTAATATATAAGCTTGGGATAAAAATAGTGTTTTGATTGGATGATAATACTTTTTTTGTTATAATATTTTTGGCTAAATCCATATTCACGGTTTCTTCTATTTACATGGCTTCAACTTAAAATCCTAATGAATTCTATTTAAAAAATTGTAAAAAGGGTTTTAAGAAATTTTTGACTTGTTTTTATTTATGACATTGATTTGTGCTTAAATGATGACCAATCAGATTTTCAACATTGAACTAATCCATATAAATTTGTTCGGTCAAATGATGGTATTTGATTACTCATGCTACACGTAGATATATTGGTTTTGACATTTTGGTCACTGCTTGTAAATTTGCACGATTTCAAATTCATGTGAAAAAAGGATTTTAAAAATTGTTGAAACTTTAAGAAATTATTTTGAAACATTTGTTTTGAAATAATGATGTTTGGTTGACTATTAAATACTCATGAATATAACTGTTTAGTCTATGGCTTCTAAGATTGACACTTTGATATATGTTTGATTGTTAACACTGGCTTCATTTTCAAATTCAAGAGAATTTCATTCTGAGATAATTTGTTGAAATTTCACAATCTGGTCTTTGACATTTAACAAAAGAATTTTTGAGTGAAATTTAAATTCAGATGCAGATTACACTGGAAATATGTTAATAGAAAAATTACTAGTGGAATGTGATTAATTTTTTTTGAAACATTCATTTGCTGCATCGTTTTTCAAAGAAAATGTCTGCCTATTTTTCACTTGAAATAATTTTCAAATAGCAGAAAATTTCCTAATAAAACCCCCTCGAGAAAATCATGTTTGACCATATTTACAGATGAGTCATTTTTGAAAAATTAATTTTATAATTTTGGATTTGATTTTAAATGACTATTTTGACTAATCTAACTCCCTAATGATTATCGAAAAAATCAATAGTGATTGAAAAAGTGATGAGTGTTGATATTTGTCATACATTACTCAAGACAATATATTTAGAAAAATTTCTTTAGAATTTCATAACAAAAGTTATAAAAACTTTTTGTTGGGTAAAAATTCCATGATCATTTCTATTTCTATCATCTTTCTATCGACCATCACTCATCAAAATCATATATAGTATGTAAATTTGTGGTAGTTTACAAAGGAAATTATTCGTTCTTCAATTTGTTTTATCTTCAGATTCATAAAGAAAATTATCTGTGCTTCAATTTATTATATTCTTCAATAAAAATTAATATCCAAAGTATTCACTCTCATTTAAAAGTCCTCACGGTTATGCATGGGTGAATTACTTGGATTTTTGATTATGTGCTTCCATGCTCATTTAAAAGTCCTCACGGTTATGCATGTATGGAACGCATATCAAAATTAATTGGTTAAATAGACAAGTTGATTCTAATCCCATTTAAAAGTCCTCACGGTCATGCGTGGTTAGAAGATACTTGATTTCATTTTTAAAATTAAATTGGAATACTACTAATCTCATTTAAAAGTCCTAACGGTTATGCATGGTTAGTAGATATTCAAATTTCCCGAAATAAATATACCACAAATAGACAGAACTGTATGATTTTTATGAATTTATCCCCATCATTTCTGAAAGTGGAATATTCGTCTCACATGGGTAATTATGATTTTTGTTTGAAGTTTATTGAAATTTGATATTTATATTCAATTGAGTTAAATGTTTGATTCATATCTGTCACTTCATCCCTATTTTTATAACACTGTTATTCTTTTGCTGATAACAAAAGGGGGAGAGAAAAGTTAAGATTTGGTTAAATAAAATCAAGCAAGGGTCAAATAATTTTCCATTTGCATCTAGGCTTATTTGCATATTATTTAATTGTATGCATATTTGTAGGGGGAGCCTTGTGTAGAGAGGAAGCATTTAAATAAGGGGAGCAATTAGAGCATATAAATGATCAAATACATTTAACATATTCAAAATCTTAAATATATGTTTGTTATCATCAGAAGGGGGAGATTGTTGAATATGCGCTTATATGATTTTTGTTTGATGATAATAAACATATATACATTCGTTTAAATGTATTTGATAATATACTATTTATTTTCACAGATTAAATAAATATTTGCTGAATAAAATAAATAACACAGAATTTGAATTCAAACGAATATTTTATTCAAATAAATATTTATTACAACTTTGAATAGTACAATTTCAAGCTCTCACTATAACTATACAACTTTAATTACAATTACATCACATTTCACATTTACAGTTAACCTCACTACATATCACTCACACTCGTGTTTTTATCTTCAACTGCATTCCAGTTTGAATCCAGCATCTGAGCAATCTGCAAAAATATTCACTAACGCAGTAAAATTGAAAAAGAAATATTTTTGCAATATAAAATAAAAGATGGATTTTGAAAATATGATTTGCCTCAGTTATTTGGGTTGTTCGTCATCATTTAAATTTGAATTCATCATACACGAACAACTTGTGACATACACAGTGTATTACTGTATATGCCACAAGGCCGTGCACGTCGATATATACACTTGATAATGCTACAGGGACAGGTGAGCACAAGGTCAAACCCAAATATACGGACAGGTTCAACTCACATGCAATAACATTGAAAATACGACACGAACACAAGGTCAAATCCGAGTTTTGAAACTGGATTCAACACAAGTGAATCGAGTTCAAGTCAGACCAACACTGCAAGTACATGAATGCAAACTACAAGTACAGGTTCAAGGCCAAAATGTCAAAGTGGCAACTGGCAATAACAACTACACATATGCATACCACAGATGCAACCGATCAGTTCGACATATACATGAAAGCAACAAGTTTCGACCAAAACCAGTGTATACAACATAATGAAGCAATAACACAAAGGGCCAGAGAAATGCCACAAATGTATAAAGATGATCAGTGTGCAAAATGAAGCAAACTACTGGATCGAGTTCAGCAAGGCAATGCAATATGCAGTGTACTACAACAAGTCAGCAGATACATGAAGAATGCACCAATGCAAACTGAACAACAGATCAGCCATGACAGCAGACCAGTGTCAAAAATCAAGTGATCAACACAGCAACGAAAGCAACAAATTTACAAAGTGCATGAACACAGTGAACAACAAAAGTACAGTGTCAATCTCATGTATGTAACAGATAACGATGCAAGTGTCGACCAAGTAACAATGCAAGCACAGTCTCAAACATGAAACAAAATGCATTATGAATACTATAGGCCGAGAACCAAACCAGAGAAATATACAGAGACCTGGTGCAAATAACAACAAGTCAAGGCAGCAACAAACATACATATGAAGTAGTTCAAATCCAAGTGCAAATTCAAGAATATATATACACATGTATAAAATACAGAGGTACAGGCCGAGCAAAATCAAGAAAGATTTTTCTTCAAAAATTACTGAAGCCAAAAGAAGCTACAGAGGAACCATGGTCAATATTAAGTGGCCGAAGTCAAATGAATTCAACATCGTTGGTGACCACAAAATTAATCAAGCCGTGGATATGATGTATGAGTCATAATTGACCAAGTTATAGCCATGATCACCAAGCAATGAATATACAGGAATTGAAATGGTCAGAAATCATCAGCATCGTTCAAGAATAATAAAGTGGCCGAGATGAATATTTGACAAATTCAAATAAATATATACGATCGAAGATTCAGGAAATCGAACGCATATATAACCCATTCATCATCGGCAATCAATGTATCGAATTCCAGAAAGCATAAATCAATAAAAAGAAAAAGCACATAATTATATACCGGAGTTCGATCAACGAAGCAGCCGCGGTGAGCAAATCAAAGAGCATCGAAGTCGAACAGTATCAAAGCATCAAAGTCGAACAGTATCAAAGAGGAACGGCCGCTTCAAGAACCCTAGTGTGGATCGACAGGACAAAAAGCCCTAATTTTGTTTCAAAGAGGAACGGCCGCATCTCAAAAATAAACGAACGAAGAAAATAAAAGTGACGGTCTAAAATATAAAAGGGGCCGGCAGTAAAAATAAGGGCTTTAAATTTATAAATAGGGTTTTGTTTATATTAGGGCTATTTTATTTTAATTTGTTTTTAATTTGTATTTTCCTTTTTAAACCGTTTAATTTTCTAGTCGTGTGACTAGGGGACAAGCTACGGTGTGTAGCTTGAGAATTCACAATTCGGTAGTTGAGTTGTGGCAGGGTTTTGAGCGTAGAGTTAGATTAGTCAATAGCGGTGTACAGCGAGTTTACGTGTGTAAGCGAGGGACTATCTAATTTCTAGTAGAAACCTTGGGGGCAGCACGTAGGCAGGGTTTTGCCGAAGCTGGGTAAATTCTGTGTTGTTCTGTTTTATTCTGTTATTTATATTCTGCGATATCTGTGCTGCTATTCTGTGATCTGAATTGAAATTAATTTATAAGCTTCCGCGATTAATTTTTATAATTTACACTATCAACCTATTCACCCCCCCTCTAGGGTGAAATCGATCCTACAAATACCTTGTCTAGTGTCACTCAAGCTCCTAGAGAGACACTCAGACGTTATCTGGAGAGCTTTCATGCGGCATGCACTGAGTTTAGTAATCCCAATGACAACTCAATCCTAATGGCACTAACTAAGGGGGTCGATCTCGACTTCAAATTCGATAACTAGTTGGCTAGAAAACCTCCTGTGTCATTGGACCGTTTCTATTCCAAGGAAGCTCAGTTCTTGATAAGAGAGGATGCGAAACAATCTAGGAAAAAGGAAGACGCAGGGCTTAGTGTGGAAAGAATCAAAAGCAATGTCGTGTTAAATAAACTGGGAAGAGTTCTAGAAAGGTGCAATTGAACATACAGAATGAACATAGTCAATAGAAAGGCAATGAAAATCAAAACAAGAAACGAGATCAGATTCGTGGGCCGCGACATAGGGCTCCTATGTTTGACAATTACATTCCCTTACTTACGTCGCTGGAAAATGTGTATTCAATATAAAAAACCTGCTCCAAAGAAATCATTGGAAAAACAAATTCAAACAGGGAATTTATGAAGATTTCATGGTAGCTATGGCCATAACATGAACGAGTGCCGTCATTTACAGGATATTATCGAGAAGTCGATATGAGAGAGAAAGTTGGAGCAATATGTTCGGGCGCCGCAGTTTGGAGGTGCAGGCCCATCAAATCAAAACCAAATACAAAATCAGGCGACACCGGAGGAACCCGCTCGTATCGACGGGAGGCTAGTGATTAATGCTATCATTGGTGGTCCTCACCCAACAGATCAGAGCTGGAAGGAAATGAGTTGTATGCTAGCTCTATCAGCAAGCGGGCTTCAAATGTTATAGTAATTTGAAAGACGGGGGTCTGGCAAGTAACAAAAAATGATGATAGACGACATCGTTTTTCGAGACAGGGATGCCGATAGAGTCGAAGCCTAAATTATTGATCCACTTATCATATCAGCTCAAGTAGGTCCTACTTGGATGAAGAGGATCTTAGTGGACAGTGGAAGTTACGTGAACATATTATTTAAGCAAGCTTACGATCAAATGAAGATGGAGATAAAGATTCGAAGCCTTATTAGTCTCGTGTTCATGGCTTCAATGGAAGTGCAACTATGCCCACTAGGATGGCTACCAGTTGAGTTGGGAATTGGAGAACACCAGAGAGTTTGGATATTACCGTTTATTGTATTGGATATAGACTCACCGTATAACGCTCTTTTGGGCCGACCAGCCCTAGCTTAGTTCCGTGCTGCTGTTGCCCCATAGCATCTGACTTTAAAATTTCTTACCGATAAGGGAGTTGGAGTCGTTCAGGGAGACTAGGCTGCTGAACGAGCCTGTTATGTTGCTGAGCTACCGAAGGCACAACAAAAAGAAAAAGGAAAGGGCGTAGAGGAATCTTTCTACGTCCTCTTTGCAGAGAATTGACAACTAATGCCTGGGCTAAGGCCCGGGCACCCTAACCAATTCCCAGGGGATCTTGACCAGAGAGATACCGAAAGAGAAGACAAAAGTAAAGACAATTAGGCTTCCCCGGCCGAGCTGACGATCGATGTTCCTATCGATGATAATGACGATACTAAAATGGTAAAGATTGGATCTCAGCTAAGCCAACAGATGCAGGAGGAATTAGTTAAATTTCTCAATGCTAACCTCGACATGTTTTCCTGGACACATTCCGACATGTGTGGGATCTCCCCGGACATCGCGAGCCACAAATTGAATATTGACCCACAACATGTCCCGATCAAGCAAAAAAGGCATGGTATGGATCCAAAGAAATTGCCGCCCTTAAGGAAGAGGTAGATAAACTCAAGTCAAACGGGTTTATCCAAGATGCATTATATCCGAAATGAGTGTCCAATCTTATACTTGTCATAAAGCCTAATGGGAAACAGAAAAGATGCATTAATTACTCAGACTTGAATAAAGCTTGTCCTAAAGACAGTTTTCCACTTCCCCGAATCGATCAGCTTGTAGACTCAATGGCTGGATATGTACTCTTGTCCTTCATGGATGTGTATTCTGGCTACAACCAGATACCCATGCACTTGCCCGATCATGAGCATACCAGCTTCGTCACCGATTTGGGACTTTACTGCTATGAGTCATGCCATTTGGACTCAAGAATGCTAGTGCAACCTACCAACGACTAGTTAATCGAACATTTGTCAACCAAATCGAAAAAAATATGGAGGTATATATGGACAACATGCTTGTGAAGTCGTGCGACTCCACCCATATCAAAGACCTAGAAATGATGTTCAACATCCTTCGAGAATATAGATTGAAACTCAACCCATTGAAGTTTCACTTTCGGGTCGCTTTTGGAAAATTCCTTGCATAACAGCCCGCAAACCCGTACCCCTTAAGTCAACACTATTTTCCAACATATCAACTCAAGGTGAACGGAAATGGGAACCGTTAGGGTTAAAGAAGAAGGAGATAAAAGAAGAGAAAACAAAACAACAATAGAATCTAACCATCGCAGCGGAATAAAATATAATAGATAATAAATGATCTTTACACAAAAACAAATCTGTTTATACATTACATCATCAGAGTATACATAACACACAACTGTACAGTAATCATAACCTATCCTCACAATCTGAATACACAGCGGAATATTTGCAAAAATACGGAAGTATGTATCGCTATCTAGCTCGTCTCCTGAGCCCCACAGCATTTTTTCCTATATCCTATAATACTCGGTCTAACCCGAGCATTATAGTTAAACAACACCCGAGTCAGTCTGGAATACCAGCGTGAGAAGTCACACTCAATTGGATTATCAAAGTTTCAAAAATCCTTTGAAAATCAAAAGCATCTCATAAGACCAGGCCACAAATAAACATGTTGGGTTTTTACCTTACGATAGCCAAAACATTTCTTATAAAATCCTCTGATATTATAATAGGGTCTATATACAAATACTTATTAAAATAGCCGAAATTGTTACATGATTAAATTCCAGCATACTAGCCACAATCATGGGTAATACAAACAAAACCGTAAAAGACACGTAGGGAGAATGGATTTCCAACTAATGACTAGGCACTGGGGTACCACCTGTCACAGTACCCGGTCTAGATCAACGTACCGAGGAGCCACCCTAACTCCCCTGCAACAAAAGACCGAGACTACCCTTTACTAAATAATCCCGAGTAAGATCACCCCACGGTTGGGATCAGCAACCTCCTACTAAGCCGAAATGAAAAGGGACATCTAGACAAGGATGACCTCACCCTAATGGGTGCTACCCACTTAGCTTTGCTGCATAACCCCTGATTTTCAGTCATTCCCAGTTGATGAGGCTTTATGCTAAGCGTTTCCTCTTAGAACATTTCACTTAGAATGCCCATCGTCCACCTGACAATGTTCCGAAAGCATCCAACCATACAAGTCCGTCCCGGGTTCGAACGGAACCGAAGGCACTACTCCTACTACATCCATTTTGGAATCATCCTCAGGATTAGTAGCGACTAGCCCTTACACTTCACTGCTCCATCATCGACTCCAAACTTTTGTTTTCCACACAAAAACATACAAACCAGATAGAAGTGGTTTTCGAGAAATAAATCCCAATCCCGGTCTCTTCGAAACGATCAACGCATTGTCCAATATTGATAGTCGGTTATTTAACTATGAATTAACATTCACAAACAACCATCAAACATAAATAATTTCCCAAATTATTTATTAACCTCAAAATATCTTCACAAGATATATTTCCACTTTTCAAACCTTTTTGAAAACAGTTTTCAAACCACACTTTTCTCAAGGAATAAATTCCCAAATATTTATTTCCACTAAAAACACCAAGTACAATACTTTAGATTTTTAAAATAATTTAGAACACTTTATTATAAAATATACTTTAACGTTTAAATTGAAAACTTCTTCAATACTTTATTAAAAGTACATACTTTAGGAATATTTAAATGAGGCTACTTTGTAAAATATAAAACTAGATTTTCTATTTTAAAACAAAATACCAGTCACCTTTAAATAATTACTACAATAATAGATTTCAAAAATACTTACTTTAGAATTTAAACATTTAGAAATAATAAATTTTCTAAAACATGCTTTTTATACAACACTAAAACTTTTAACTTATATTTAAAAAATTTCTTTGAAAATGTACTTAGCTATTAAGGGGAATACGCTTCCCTTCACATCCTTAAAAAATAAATCACTATTTATTTTTAAACAAATTTTCTCATTCCCTTAATAAATCCCCACTGTGAATTTATTCTTTCAAATATCCACTGATATATCACTTCACTTTTATAAACCCAGTTTATAAATTTCAAGTCTCGCTCTCTTTAAAAAAATCCGGGTTTTACACACTTAAATCGATCCCCAAATTGATTTCCAATTTACTTCACTTTAAATAAATTTCCTTACTTATTCCATTTATTCCAAAATCCATTAACTTCAGATTTTATTTCTTCATTATGATTTAAAATCTTTTAACTGAAAACACCAATTTCATATTTTCCAAATTTCTTCTTTATTCCTTCAAATAAATTTAAACCTTGAATTTTAAAGTAAATTCTTTATTCCTTTAAATAATAACACTTAAGTTTTTAAGAAAAATCACTTATTCCTATTTATTCAAAATCTCATTTCCCACACTTGGAATTTTATTTATCAGAATTCAAAAATCACTTTTTATTCATTTCCAATTCATTTTAATTTATTCAAATTTCCATGATTATTTTACGCAAAATTCACTCTTTTATTTCTTTTCACAAATCCAATCTATTTATTTTGATAACTTAGTAATCCAAACATATTCAATCAGACCAGCATCCAACATTTCCAATTACCCATATAATTCATCATAGAATATCAAATAATCATAACACAGAATATTAAACAATCTAGTAATTTTGTGGAATCCTGTTGGATCCCTCCAAGATATTTCCCTGCATCCACAGACGTTAGCACATTACCAATTCCACTTCGAGGTGGAATATCGCGGTATATGGGATTAATTTAATATCATCCGCTATTATGCGGCGCATAGGGTCTCATCTGCTATATAATGCGGGAAATCAATCACTCCAATATATATACTGCTATGTATAATATACCACATCTAATCAATTTAGTCATTCAACCAACTATTGAATTTAACTATTTAAATTTAAATTAAAACCAGATGAGTGAGATTAACTCACCTTTGATTTTTGCAACCCCAATCCAAATGTCGACTTGTTTTCTTCATAGTTTTAAACCTTGTAGAAATATTATATGATTTATTAACATTTGAGATAAATTGAACAACCTATTTCCATTTTAAAATTTAATTAACTAATAATTTATTTTAGACTAAAAATTTCCCAAAAATAGGTAATATTTCCTTTTCTTTTAAAACTCATATACTAAAACATAACCTATGTACATTTTAAAATAATCTATACATATTAAAAAAAATCAGATTTATATACATTCACTTTACAGCATTATAAAACTCCCAAACCTTACCTATGTTAAATAATTTATGTTTTCTTTTCTGATTCCTATATACATACATACATACACACACACACACACACACACACACACACATATCTTAATGTAATTAAACAAAATTGTTTTACATCTTTTTGTAAATTAAAACCTTCTATATATAATTTAACCCTGAATTTACATTACTAATCAAGTTAAATCGAGAGAAGGAAAAAATGAATACCTCATAGCCCTAGTTCCGCGCCGTCATCGAGACCTCGCTCCACCACTGCCAGACCACGTTGAAACTCACCGTCGATCGACTCTACTTCATGCTCGTGCTCGAACACCCAGATTTATACGAACTGTGGCGCCCACGTGCTCCAGCGATGCAACCCCACTGCCCTAAATAGCGAATAACTCTGACTCGGACAGAAACTAAGGGGCCGACTAGAGATTTACACAAGTTGATTTTGAAAAGAGGGAGGGTTTCGACTTCAGCCTTGAATTTAATTCCTTCGTTTAGATTTTGAACTGGAAGAGGAAGTGTGGCCATAAGAATTTTATTTCATTCTTATCTGATTTGGGTTTCAATTTCTTTTTTTTGTGAAGATCGATTTAAATCTAAGTCAGCCCGGAAAGGACTGGAAAAGGGTTGATGTGAGCTAATTTTAATTGCAGTTGACTAGTATAAATATTTAATTTAAATTCAAATTCAAACCATTTCGATAAATGCAATTTAAAAACTTGACCTCTTATCGAGGCGTGTCGCTAGGCGTTTATAATGTTATACCCCTATTCCGAACGCAATGGAAAAGGTTTCGAGCTCTAATTCGATCGTATGGAGAAGATGGCTTTTTTTTGGACCTAGTTATAATATTAAATTTCGATATAAATTTTAGCACGTTTACCTATCGTACGATCACACGACAACTCCAAAAACTACAAAATTTGAAATCCGATAATAATACAATATTACGGATCCAATGGAACTGGTTTCATCGAATTCCGAGACGACACCTCGGAAGGCCATTTTTAAATATCAATTTAAACGATATATTTTCAAAACTTAACAAAACACTTCCAAATTCAATTTTTAACACTTTTACTATCTTCAGTGCTATCGATATAAGTTTTACAAACCTGTAAATTATTTTTAATAGGCTCCAAACTCCAGATTCAACATTTGACCCAATTTCCAGGAATTAAATCCAATAATTAAATTTCCAAATAATGGTGATATTTGAAATTTAAGTTACAAACTAACTTTTAAATATTAAAATCAGTTAAATATCCCAATTTCAAAAGCCCAAAATTCCGGGTGTCACATTCCTCCCCCCTTAAAAGAATGTCGTCCCCGAAATTACTAAGGCAAAGAATGCTCCAAACCCCTTAACTTTACAAAACCCACTTAGTGAAAATCTCATATTCACTTTTTCTAAACTTTATTTCCAACTAAACAATTTTTCCAATTTCCATTTCCAAAATCCCTTATTTCAATTCCAATTTGAAATAGTTTTGTCGCTAACAAAAATATTCCCAAAAATTTTCAAAAATTTTCTAGCTACCAAAATTTTCGAAAATTTTTGGCAGTGTCTCCTTTGTACGGAGGAGCTTTTGCAATTTGACAAGAGATATAAATATACATACATCGACCCACACGGTTGGAAAAACAAAAAAACAAACAACAGTTCATATTTCCTATTTTTATTGCATGGGCGTACCTTTATTTAGCATTTTTAAGCAAGCGACTTATTATTTTAGCATTTTGCGCGATTAAATCCAGCCAAACGGCTTCCCGGTACCTGTACTTACTCAATTTAAACATATAAGTACTAATATATGAAATTTATTTACATTTCACTTACTATCAATAGCTAAACACATGCATTTCATAAGCAACAAACACCAAACACTTTCCATGAGCAATTTATATGATGTCAAAACTAATTCAATTGCTTTCAACCAATTCATATGCTATTTCATTAATTTTAATGGTTTACAACTCAATTGCTTACATTCAATTTATTTTTAATCCAATCAAGCTCATATTCAATTCAATAGATTTCAAAATCAATTTTATTTCACCTTTATCAATTCTTAGAATTTTATTAAATCTTGTTTTCTTCAAACGATAATTTATTTCTACGCAATTCGACTATGTTCGTGTGAATAAATAATTACTTAAGCTTATAACAATCTTAAATTGATTCCAACTCAATTTATATTTAATTCCTTCCATTTTAATTCATTCACAACCATTTTATTTAGCTCGGCACATTCCATACTTGTATACTACTAACCATTCCCAAATTAATTCAACCCAAGCTTTTATTTAATGGACTTCCATTCTTACTCGAAGTCGAGCTTCTAATTATTTTAAACTTAAGTTAATTTACTTTAATTTATTCCAACTTCAAACTTAAGTTCACTTCTATTTGATTCTCATTTAATCAAATTCCATTTAATTCAGTTAGCCCATCCATTTTGTTTTAATTCACCTTCTCAGTTTATCAAAATAATATCCAAGCACATACTTAACTCATTTATATTCGAATTGGATTTTATTTGTAACTCAAATGATTTCTATTATAATCCAATTCCATTTTATTTTTACGACATCTCCACTTATTTAATTCATTACAATCCAAGTCGAATTCTATTTATAATTCGAGTTTATTCCCAAACTTCATTATGAACTTACAATCCATTTTATTTAACCGAGTTAAAGTTTATTAACATACTCTACTAAACAATTTATTTAGCTAATTAGCTTACTTCCAACTTTTAAATCAATATTCGATTTTATTACAAAAATCATCTCATTAAATTTTCCCAATTTCAATTTTTTCTTCATAATTCCAGTTTGAATTTTCTTTTATTTTCCAAAATTCCAACACTTCTACTTCAGCTTATTTATTCCCTTTTGAAATTTTTATAAGCTACTCACTTATTAATATTTATACTTCTCCATCCATTTACAATCAATCACATTCACATTTTACTTTTTACCGGGGATTATATATTTTTATTTCAATGCTTTTCAATTCTTTTATAAGCTTCTGAAGCTTATTTATTCCAATTCAATATTTACTTAGTTTACACTTATTTATTTAAGTAATGATTTATTCCATTCAATATTATCTATAACTCAACTGAATTTATTTCAATTCAACTTTATTTAACTCAACTCTAGTTAAATTTAGCTACATACCATTCTTTTGAATTTTTTTAAGCAAGGACTTAATTTCATTTAATACCATCCCATACAATTCACCTTAATTTCAATTCAATTCTTTTCAAATTACTTCAAATCCAACTCATTATTATTAACTTTGCTTAAGCTAATTTAATTCTAATTAATTTTATTTCTCAATTCAAATTTTATTTCTATTTTCCCATTCTAATCACATTCAAGATTTACTAATTATTTCTTCCAATCATTAATTAAATTTCAAAGTTTAATCTTAACCCAAGTTAAATTCTCAATTTTAACTTTCACCTATAATTTTAATTCCAAAATCCAATCCCCATATTCCTCATCGAAATCATTTAATATTTATAAGTTTATAACTTATCTCCTGATGATCTTTAAATTATTTAAATAAGCATTTCAAGTTTTTTAAACGTCCGGCTTTTGTTTCAAATCATTTTGAAATCACCAATATCCCAAAATCACATTTCATACATTTTTAAACCAATCCTGGTTTTTATCCCCAACAAATTTCCTTTGAAATTTCAAAAACAAAACTTGTTCTTCTGAACAAATCAAATTTTGGCAGCAATCCGTCACTTAGAAACTTGAAAATGGACGTCGATGGTGCTGTAGTCATCACCGAAGTTATTTTCCAACGACTGAAGTGAGCTCAATGCTATTTCCCTTCCTAAAATTTATTTGAAGCAATTTCGTTTCAGAAATACTTTTAAAATAATAATTCTATTATTTGTCTTCAAAACACTTCCAAAATCTCCGGGGTTTAAAATTTTCAAATTTTGACTTAAATCAAATTTTAACTATAATTCATTTGTATAATTTATGCTCATACAAACTCCCATTTGATTATCCAAGTCATTCTAATTTTTATAATCTTATTTGTTTTAGATATTATCATCCAAACATCCAAGTTGTATAACAATTTAAGGAAATATTTCTTTTATATCAAAATATATTTTTGGGTAAAACTATTTCATTTACCCGCTTTCGAAAACAATATTGTGTCGAAGAGTTCTATTCAAGTAACCCCTTCTACACTGTTGTCCAGACTGTGTCGACGAAGGTTCATATGCCACTCAATAAATCAATCAACACAATGTAAAACCATTTTTATATCCACTAACAAATATGCGCTCATAACTATTAATACGCTCAAACTCATTCTGGAGTACTACTGACTCTATGAGTAATCCCCACCAGCGCCAAGGTTCTTGCTTAACCTTCTGCTCTGATACCAAATGTAACAGCCTGCAAACCCGTACCCCTTAAGTCAACGCTATTTTCCAACATATCAACTCAAGTTGAACGGAAATACGAACCGTTAGGGTTAAGAAGAAGGAGATAGATGAAGAGAAAACAAAACAACAACAGAATCTGACCATCGCAGCGGAATAAAATATAATAGATAATAATGATCTTTATACAAAAACAAATCTGTTTACACATTACA
Organism: Allium cepa; assembly: GCA_030765085.1. Taxonomy (NCBI): domain Eukaryota; kingdom Viridiplantae; phylum Streptophyta; class Magnoliopsida; order Asparagales; family Amaryllidaceae; genus Allium; species Allium cepa. Next base: position 678,618,707 of record CM060929.1, read on the forward strand.
TCATCAGAGTATACATAACACACAACTGGATAGTAATCATAACTTGTCCTCACAATCTGAATACACAAGTGAATATTTACACAAACATGGAAGTACGTATCGCCATCCATCTCGTCTCCTGAGCACCATAGCATCCTTTCCTGTATCCTATAATACTCGGTCTGACCTGAGCATTATAGTTAAATAACACCCGAGTCAGTCTGGAATAACAGCATGGGAAATCACACTCCATTGGATTATTAAAGTTTCAAAAATCCTTTGAAAATCAAAAGCATCTCATAAGACCATGCCACAAATAAACATGTTGGGTTTTTACATTGATAGCCAAAACATTTCTTATAAAATCCTCTGATATTATAATAGGGTCTATATACAAATACTTATTAAAATAGCTGAAATTGTTACATGATTAAATTCCAGCATGCTAGCCACAATCGTGGGTAATACAAACAAAACTGTAAAAGGCACACAGGGAGAATGGATTTCCAACTAATGACTAGGCACTGGGGTACCACATGTCACAGTACCTGGTCTAGATCAGCGTACCGAAGAGCCACCCTAACTCCCCTGCAACACAAGACCGGGACTACTCCTTACTGGATAATCTCGATTAAGATCACCCCACGATTGGGATCAGCAACCGCCCACTAAGCCGAAATAAAAAGGGACATCTAGAAAGGGATGACCTCACCCTAATGGGCACTACCCACTTAGCCTTGCTGCATAACCCCTGATTTTCAGTCATTCCCGGTTGATGACGCATAAGGCTAAGCGTTACCTTTTAGAACGTTTCACTTAGAATTCCTATCGTCCACCTGATGATGTTCTGAAAGCATCCATCCGTACAAGTCCGTCTCGGGTTCGAATGGAACCGAAGGCACTACTCCTACTACATCCATTTTGAAATCATCCTTAGGATTAGTAGAGACTAGCCCTTGTAATTCACTGCTCCATCTTCGACTCCGAACTTTTGTTTTCCACACGAAAACGTACAAACCGGATCGAAGTGGTTTTCGAGAAATAAATCCCGATCCCAGTCTCTTCGAAACGATCAGCGCATTGGCCAATATTGATAGTCGGTTATTTAACTATCAATTCACAAACAACCATCAAACATAAATAATTTTTCAAATTATTTATTAACCTCAAAATATCTTCACAAGATATATTTCCACTTTTCAAACCTTTTTGAAAACGGTTTTCAAACCACACTCTTCTCATGGAATGAATTCCTAAATATTTATTTCCACTGGAAACACCAAGTACAATACTTTAGATTTTTAAAATAATTCATAACACTTCATTATAAAATATACTTTAACATTTAAATTGAAAACTACTTCAATACTTTATTAAAAATATATACTTTAGGAATATTTAAATTGAGGCAACTTTATAAAATATAAAAGTAGATTTTCTCTTTTAAAAAAATACCCAGTCACCTTTAAATAATTACTACAATAATAGATTTGAAAAATACTTACTTTAGAATTTAAAAATTTCGAAATAACAAATTTTCTAAAAGATGCTTTTTAAACAACATTAAAACTTTTAAATTATATTTAAAAATTTGCTTTGAAAACGTACTTGGCTATTCAAGGAAATACGCTTCTCTTCACATCATTTAAAAATAAATCACTATTTATTTTTAAACAAATTTTCTCATTTCTTTAATAAATCCCCACCGTTAATTTATTCTTCCAAATATCCACTGATATATCACTTCGCTTTTATATACCCAGTTTATAAATTTCAAGTCTCCCTTCTCTTTTAAAAATTCGGGTTTTACACACTTAAATCGATCCCCAAATTGATTTCCAATTTACTTCACTTTAAATAAATTTCCTTACTTACTCCATTTATTCCAAAATCCATTAACTTCAGATTTTATTTCTTCATTATGTTTTAAAATCTTTTAACTGAAAATACCAATTTCATATTTCCCAAATTTCTTCTTTATTCCTTCAAATAAATTTAAATCTTGAATTTTAAAGTAAATTCTTTATTCCTTTAAATAATAACACTTAGGTTTTTAAGAAAAATCACTTATTCCTATTTATTCAAATCTCATTTCTCGCATTTGGAATTTTATTTATCAGAATTCAAAAATCTTTTTTTTTTATTCTTTTCCAATTCATTTTTAATTTATTCAAATTTCCATGATTATTTTACTCAAAATTCACTCTTTTTTTTTCTTTTCATAAATCCAATCTATTTATTTTGATAACTTAGTAATCCAAACGTATTCAATCAGACCAGCATCCAACATTTCCAATTACCCATATAATTCATCATAGAATATCAAATAATCATAACACAAAATATTAAATAATCTAATAATTTTGATGAATTCAGTTGGATCCCTCCAACCTGTTTCCCTGCATCCACAGACGTTAGCACAATGCCAATTCCACTTCGAGGTGGAATATCGCGGTATATGGGATTAATATAATATCATCCGCTATTATGTGGCGCATAGGGTCTCATCTGCTATATAATGCAGGAAATCAATCACTCCAATATATATATACTACTATATATAATATACCACATCCAATCAATCCAGTCATTCAACCAACTATTGAATTTAACTATTTAAATTTAAATTAAAACCAGATGAGTGAGATTAACTCACCTTTGATTTTTGCAACTCCAATCCAAATCTCGACTTGTTTTCTTTATAGTTTTAAACCTTGTAGAAATATTATATAATTTATTAACATCTGAGATAAATTGAACAACCTATTTCCATTTTAAAATTTAATTACTAATAATTCATTTTAGACTAAAAATTTCCCAAAAATAGGTAATATTTCCTTTTCTTTTAAAACTCATATACTAAAAAATTACCTATGTACATTTTAAAATAATCTAAACATATTAAAAAAAATCAGATTTATATACATTTACTTTACAGCATTATAAAACTACCAAACCTTATCTATGTTAAATAATTTATATTTTCTTTTCTAATTCCTATATATATATCTTAATGCAATTAAACCAAATTGTTTTACATCTTGTTGTAAATTAAATCCTTCTATATATAATTTAACCCTGAATTTACATTACTAATCAAGTTAAATCGAGAGAAGGCAAAAACGAATAACTTGCAGCCCTAGTTTCGTGCGCAATCATTGAGACCTCGCTCCACCACTGCTAGACCACGTCGAAACTCACCGCCGATCAACTCTGCTTCATGATCGCGCTCGAACACCCAGATTTATACGAACTGTCGCGCCCACGTGTTCCAACGACGCAACCCCACCGCCCTAAATCGCGACTAACTCTAACTCGAACAGAAACTGAATGGCCGGCTCGAGATTTACACAAGTTGACTTCGAAAAGAGGGAGGGTTTCGACTTCGGCCATGAATATATTTCCTTCGTTTAGATTTTGAACTGGAAGAGGAAGTGTGGCCGTAAGAATTTTATTTCGTTCTTATCTGATTTGGGTTTTAATTTCTTTTTTTGGGAAGATCGATTTGAATCTAAGTCGGCCCCTCTTTCTCTTTTTTTCGAATGAATTGAATCGATTTCGAACGAAAGAGGCAGCGCAAATTAAGGATAATGGGTTGCATATGGAAGAAAGAAGGCTACAGTGCTTTGGAAAGGACTGGAAAATGGTTGATGTGAGCTAATTTCAATTGCAGTTGACTAGTATAAATATTCAATTTAAATTCAAATTCAAACCGTTTCAATATATTGAATTTGAAAACTTGACCTCCTATCGAGGCGTGCCGCTAGATGTTTATAATGTTATACCTCTATTCCGAATGCAATGGAAAAGGTTTCGAGCCCTAATCTCAAAACCTTAAGCGAGCATGACCTACCACCGGCATAAAAGTACAATCCCCAATGTGTGGATGCAATCACCAATTGACGAGTGAGTGTGATCCGACCACCCGAACTCGTCTTGTTTCAGCTTCGTTTTATAAAGTTATGATCGATTTATTAAAAGCGAAAAGCGATTGCTGACTAATCTTTTCAATTTATCCCTGAAACTGGGGGCAAAACTTGGGTACCAACACTGATCGAGACAGTGTAGAATTGGCACTTGACTTAACTTTTAGTCTTGACCCAAAGCCATAGCTTCAGAGCTTAACAACTAAACTCGAGCCTGATTCAAAAACTAAAAGTTTATAAATATACTGAATGGAAGTTTGAGTGATGAAATACTTAAACATATAAACACAAAATTGTGTTGAAGACAAAATTGAACTTTATTTCAATTATTCTTTGAAAGAGAAGGATAAGTACAGAATTATTCCAAAAAATCCTACTAGCAGGGGTCAAACCCGCACCTATACATGGCCTACATGAAACAAAAGGAAACTCCTATCTATCTACCAAAAATGAACCAAAAAGATATGTTCATTCTCTCATTTTCTTCTTCTTCTTTGGGGTTGAACCGCTGGTACTACCGCTTGGATGTCTCTTCAATCACTTGCTTTTTGGCGGTCGATCTCTAGCCTGGGGCATTATGATAACATCCTCCTTCGAACTTATATGAATTGGAATGCTTTCGAAAGGCGGATTCGGAGGGGTAGGATCATTGTTAGAAGGCGCGGGAGGCACACCGGTTTCGCCGACTATGCCTCCTAGAGAAATCATTCGCAAAGGGGCTGTATAAGGGCATACCATCCCACCTCCAAAGACACTGGCCCATGTAGCTGCTTCTATTTCGGCATTGATCTAAGCTATTATCTCCTCTGCATGGATTGTTTGGGCATCCCCGGGGATGCTAGCAGTTGGGCCCAAGGAGCTCGTCACAGGTGCGCCTCCGCCCATGACAAATGGAAGCTTGACAAAAGGATCGCTTTGATGATCGAGAAGTTCCTTCATCATTTGTTCATCAAAAGTAAACATGCTACCCTATGCTCCATCGTTTGGTGCAGTGGCCGTTTTGGTGGTTGATTCTATTATGATGACCTCCTGCTCGTGATGTAGCTCTTGAGTTGCAAGGGGCACGGTCGATGCGGCTTTTATAGCTGAATAGAGACAAGGAAAAGAGTATTAGCAATCAATTCAAACGACACTCTCCAACTTTGAATAAAAGAGAGAAATGTTGAGAATACCTTCCTCAGAATGACTTGTGGGCGAAGCTAGAGTAGCTTTAGTAACATGATCATAGGCTAGAGATAACTATGGTTGATCGGGATTGTATGCGGGAACAGGCTGAGTATCAACCACAGGAATAGATTCGGGTAGGGTTGATACAAGAGTTTCAGAATCCACATCATGGATCTCCAAACCATAACCCTCTCCAGCCTTCGGATGCCGAGTGTCGAGTTTCTCCATTTCGTATGTGATAGAGATGTCGTGGAAAAATCTCCTCTCATTCTTGTTCAGCACCCGGTTCTCTAGTTCAAATTCTTCGACTGATTCAGCTTGGTGTTCTATCTTTTCATCTTCCAACATGCAGCACCAAGCATTGTATAAGTGTGAAGGATAGTTTTCGAGCCAGGTTAGGTTTCGATGCTTCAAGAAATTGGCGTTGTATGTAATAAGAAGATCTTCGATATCAGCCACCAACCTGGTCTATGCCGCTTTCACTTCATCCACAACCTTGGCTTCAGTTTCTTGAACTTTGAGCATTGCCACATCCCTCTCACCTCTAGGCACCATGGCCTACTCACATGCTTCTTGGGCAGCTTTGTTTGCATGTCCTTCTCTTTGACGATTTCAGCAAGTTTGGCTTTAAGCACTTCAAGCTCTTTAAGTGCCCCATCTCTTTTGGCCATACCATTGGTGGTTCGATGTCCCATCTCTTCCACCAGGGCTAAGTGAGTCTGCCTAATCTCTTCCATCCATAAAGTAGCCTCATCGGCCCTTTTATTTGCCTCTTTCTCTGAATTTGTTGCAGACTCGCTTTCATCATGAAGCACGTGAATAATGTGGTCTTTTTGAGCGAGATCAGTTTCTAATTTTTCGGTTGTTTTTGCTCGCTCAAAGGCTACCACTGTTGCTTTGTCCGTGGTCTTCATCCATTCTCGGTGTTGGCTGTAAACGTCATGGATGTAGTCGTGCATTGTTTATTCTGCCTTGATAGGGATTCTCTTTAAGTGCGGAGGGAAGATAAAGCCATCAAAATAGATGTTTGGGAAATTTTTTTCAGCTGGGCGATTCTGATCGCTCCCTCCTCAATGGACTCTGTAATAACTTGCTTAGTATTAATAGGAGTTTCGGCTTCGGTCCTTGAATGTCGTGGGTCACACCTTGGCATATAGGAAGGTGGAATTTGGCATGAATGTTCCAAATGCTGTTTGTCGTGTCCCGTAGGTTGTGTAGGGGCTCGATGTGGTGGAGAGCAAGACCAAGAGCGACGTCTATATTCTCTCCCTCTCTCTCTGTCCCTCTCCCTTCTGTAGAGATCCCTCTCCTGGCTGGAATAAACGCGATCGCGGTCTCTATCAATCCCCCTTCTGTGCGACTCATGATATGAACTAGAAGAATGGCATGCCGAGCAATGGCTGTCGAGCAAAGGCCGCCGAGCATGGATTTCCGCCTTGTCATCGTATGTCTAAAATAGAAAGAGAAGCATAGTTAGTAATCTCCAAAAATGAATAGCTTATGATTGTAAATCATGTAGTGTCGTGAATTGCATGTATGCATGTGCAACCCCCCAACCAACCGGTTATATGGTCATACTCATAGGAAGTGACTGGCCAAAATCTAAAGCGCTGTGAAGCCACTCCAATCGGTGTCTTATTGGAGCGACACATAGTCTTGAATTGGAATGTCAACGAGTCCTTCGAAGAGATTCTCCATTTGTGAGGGATGGGCCTCCGAGATAATAGCGCCGATGGTTGGCAAAGACATGACCATGGATTTCCATCTTAAATCTTATGAAGCTTATGAGCAACTGGCTTTCCTTTCCTCTTCCCCTTTGAATGTCGAGGACTATCTGGTGGCCAGACTACGGGTTCGTCTTAGGTGGGCATCTCTTCTTCATCGCTCCGCTCAACTATTACAATCCCAGCCTCCCTACACTTAGTGCGTCTTGTCGGGGCTGCCTTAAGCGATCCTTCATGCCTTATGCTCTAATCTCAGTCAATTAGCCTAACAGCCCTCAATTCCCATCCATAAGCACCGAGTTAATCTCCCTAATCTCACCAGGCACCTCTTGAAGGATTCACACTATTTCTTTATATCGGGCACCCTTAGGTCGTGGAATTATGGTTGTAAAGGAAAGAAAATGTTAAACTCAACGTCGGCTGCAACTACCTCGTTAATCATCGGAGAAATTGCGCCACTTTCATCTAATTAACCACCATCTAGCAAACCCCGATGGCCAGCTAACATAGAACCATTCGGTCTTGAAGTAGCTGAGTCTAGTCCAGGTTCTAGTTACAACTTGGTGGTTCCTGGCCACCATTGAGAACGTGAATGAGGGATTATCTCCCCTACTCTTGACGTTGAACAAGAATCTGACTTCTTTCGGAGTCAACAGCCATAAGAGATGCTCCATAAAAACAATGAATAAGTTGTTCAGCAAAATATATCCGTTTGGATGCAACTATGACAGAGTGATTCCAAAGAAAGCTAATACTTCTCGAATATACTGGTTGAATGGTGGAAGTATCCTAGCTGAGCATGAATGTCGATTAAAAGTTGTGTATCCTTTTGGAGGAATGTGTGGCCTGTCGTTTGGCCCCGGTAACATGATATCACCTAACGATAGCATGTGTCTTAGGCAGATTCTCCCTAACATATCTTCGAAGACATTAGATGGTACAAAATCTTGTGGATTCCCAATAAAGATTGCTCCTGGTAGCTCGTCCGGAGCTAGACTTATAACTTCGGCCACAATGGCCGGCATCTCTATTATCGGAGGAGGTGGACTTTGAGCCTCCTGCTGATGTGAACTCATGGGTTCCACAGCTAATCAACTCAGTAAAAACCATCATTCGATGACAATAATCCCTTGTGTCCCATGAAATGTAGTGCATAAATGTGTTGTACAGTGCAATATTATGCAGTACTTAAGAAAGTTCTATAAAGATACTACAAGGTACAAAAAAGTGCTCAAACGATGAGATTTCAAAATCCAATCGGAATGACCGTCATCGCTGACCTTCACAACCGTGCCATCCTAACTTCGGTGATCTGTACAAATTAAAGTTAGTCAAATTGGTTAAGTTACAGTTCCATCGACAAGCTTCAAAAGGCAGTCAAATATGCAGTGAAACGGCTAAGTCCAATTATGCAAAGTCGAAGCTCGTTGGAATAAAATGTTCAAGTGTGAAAAAATTTCATATCCATCGAAGTTTGGACTCGGATCAACCACTAGAAGTATAATTTGTATCGATCATGAGAACAACAATTCATATCGATCATGGTACACTACTGCGTATTGATCACCCGAAGGTTATTTCATATCGATGTAATATTCTGTATTTTGTATCGATCGGCAGCGACAGTTTCGTATCGATCTTCAGACCCTAAATTTCATATGGATCACTCTGGATCGATACGAGTATTGATCGTCCATCGATTGATATGAGTATTCACTTTCCATCGATACGGGGCAGCTCTGTCAATCGATACGAAGTCACGTTATATTTGGATTGATATGAACTCGTCTGTCATCCATCATCGATACGAGAGCTCCCAGACTTCTTCTTCTCCAATTAGCCTGAGCTCCATCTCCTCCCTCTTGACTTCACTCCAACCAAATTCCGGCATCAACAATGTCGAAAACGGCAATGACTTTGGATGATTTGGTATTAAAACTAGAGTCTCGTCATTTTAGAGTGGTTTTGATTGGTCAATTACCTAGCTTAAACAATCGGTTCAAAGAATTAATGAGTTATTCAATTTGGAGACGAAGACGGTTCTTTTTTCTCGAATTCTCTATTGATACAAAGTCAAAAAGGGAAATAAAGGCAAGTGAGAAATTGTAACAGCCCGCAAATCCGTACCCCTTGAATCAACACTATTCTACCTCTATTAACTCAAGTGGCACAGAATTACGAACCATTAGGGTTAAAGAAGAAGTGATAGAAGAAGAAGAAACTAACACAATATCAGAATCTCACAGTCGTAGCGGAATAAACTATAATAATGAATATAGAACTTTACACAAAATGAAATCTATTACTGTTTATACATATCACATCATCACAAATCAGAGTATCTCATACATCATCAAATACCAATCAGACATACCACACAATCATAGCAGTGGATAAATATATTGGTACATATAATACGTCTCGGACTCCAGCTCCTCTCCTGCTCCATAGCAACCTAACCTGAACAAATAATACTCGGTCTGACCCGAGCATTATAATAAAATAACACCCGAGTCAGTCTGGAATACCAGCTGATACTAAATATGCATCCAAATTGATTATTAAAGTTTCAAAAATCCTTTGAAAACAAAAGCATCTCGTAAGACCACGCCACAAATAAACATGTCGGGTTTTTACCTTACGATAGCTAAAACACTTTTTATAGAAAATCCTCTGATATTATAATAGTGTCTATTTACAAATACTTATAAAATAGCCGAAATTGTTACATCTATTAAATTCCAGCTACTAGCCACCGAAGTGGGTAATACAAACAAAACTCGTACAAGGCTCGTAGGGAGAATGGATTTCCAACAATGACTAGGCACTGGGGTACCACCTGTCACAGTACGGGGCCTAGATCACCGTACCGAGGACTACTCCCTTCATCCCCTGCAACACAAGGCCGGAACCATTCCTTACTGAACAGTCCCGAACAAGATAAACCCCGTGGTTGGCGCGACCAACCACCCACTAAGCCGAAATATATATAAGGGACATCTAGACAGGGGAATTATCTTGTCCTGCTTGGGCATGACCCACCTAACCTTGCTGCATATCCCCTGATTTTCAGTCATTCCCGGTTGATGAGGCTTGAGGCTAAGCGTTACCTTTTTAGAACGTTTCACTTAGAATGCCCATCGTCCACCTGACGATGTTTCGCAAGCATTCATCCATACAAGTCCGTCCCGGGTTCGAACGGAACCGAAGGCACTATTTCCTACTACATCCATTTTGGAAATATCCTCAGGATTAGTAGCGACTAGCCCTTGCACTTCACTGCTCCATCTTCGACTCCGAACACGTTTTTCGCACGAAACGTATAAACCGAATCGAAGTGGTTTTCGAGAAATTAATCTCGATCCCGGTCTCTTCGATACGATCAGCGCATTGTCCAATATTGATAGTCGGTGATTTAACTATCAATTTATATTCATAAACATCCATAAGCATTCATCACACAATAAATAATTCCCACATTATTTATTTGCCTCAATATCTTCAAAAGATATATTTTCCAAATTGTCAAGGCTCATTTGAAAACAAATTTCCAAAACTCTTTCCTTACAAGGTAAATCCTTTACCATATGTTTCCATTGGAAATAACCAAGTTCAATTTATTTAGATTTAAAACAATTAAAACATTTTATTCTAAATATCCTTTAAAATAGGTAAATTTACTACTAATTATATACTCAAAATATAATTTCAAATATTTAAAGCAAAACTATTTTATCGGATATAACTTGATTTAAACTAAGGTTTTAGTTAAACTATATTTTAAAAATAGAGTTGTAAAAAGATTAAGACTTATTGCAATATACTTAGGTCAAAACTAGCTTTTTAAACAAATCCATTTGTAAAAGAATAATTATTTTACTATTACTAATTAATAAATAGTTACTTTACAAATAAAAATTTCCAAACACTCCTTTAAACAAGTTTAAACTTCAAAACTTTCTTTTTATAAAATCAGTTTAAACTCGAACTTGGTTTTTCCTAAGGAATTTCATTTCCACTTAAGCATCACAGAAATCCTTCTCACGATTTCTGTCAATTTATTTCGATTTTGTTTTATAGTTGAATAACATAAATTTACTTTCACATGTATCAACTGATAACATTTCTCTTTGTTTATCATTCCAGATTTTACAAATTTTCAAATTCCATTCTAAATAGATTTCAGATTTAGTTCTCTTAAATTCATTATTTAACAATATCCTTTATTCCTCTAAAATTCAATTTGTCCATTTATAATTAATTATGGATTTATAATTTACTCAGCATTATTTCAATTAAATTTTATTTCAGTTTTCCATCCAATAGATTCTAATTTCTTATACTCTTTTAAATTCCTTATTTATAAATTCCTTAATTTCCTTTTTGGAAAACCAATTTAATTCCTTTATAACTAAACTCCAATTTCTTTATAATTAACATTCTGGGTTTGTAGTTTATACCACAATATCACTGAACAATTTAATTCCACATTTATCAATCACAATATATAAACAGGCATCATCATCAATATAAAAATAATTAATACATTGTGAGGAATCCAGTTGGATCCCTCCAACCTGTTTTTCCCTGCATCCACAAATATTAGCACAACCACATATATATATCAACTCAATTTGATAATAATTAACATATTCAGCTATACATCCAAACAAACAATCAATACTAGATGTCTAACTTTACTAGTATCCAGATGTGAGTGAGAATAACTCACCTTGAGTTTCGGCGAGCGTTCGAAATTCAAATTAAATCGAACGACGTCCGATTTAACCTAAATTCCTACTTGCCCGGAATGGATTCCGAACTGCTTCACCGTGTAGCACTCGTCTCTGTGATTCCGGCGTTTCTAGTTTCGTCAAAAACGGATAACACATGAGTGAGATATTGAAACTTAAAGATTGTATAAATATTTTTATAAAAATATAAATTACACACTTTTTTTTTTTTTTGCAGATCGGCCCGCTCTAGTACATCATCTTCCTCACCAAACACGCGACTACCCAGGTAGAACAAACCCACAACACGCGCACTAGGGCATCGGGTCGCACCCACCACGACACCGATGAACTCGATCAGAAGCCACCCCAACGAAGCCCAACGTCGACTCCTCCTCCACCCAAAATCCGGTGCAACTCGGTGGCTCCAACCGCTGGAAACGCGCGTGCGAACGAGTTGCGTTCGAACTCATATAACTGTCGATTTGCCTCACTAAAACCCATCACATCCGTTCAGTATGTAGATCTCGACACCCCCTGCAATTTATTAGTTGAAAACTTTTCGCGAAAGCTTAAGGATCGCGTGAAAAATTGAGGAGAATGAGAGGAAATGTCGGCCATTGAATGGTGGTAAGCGGCGGCCTGAAATGTTGCTAGGGTTTAGAACGAAAATGTTAATATATATATAATTATTTAATAATATTTTAATCTCGATCTTCACATTTTAATACCCTATGCAAACGAACTTCAATTTACGCGTTCCGACAGGCAATTCTAGGGTTTTTCCGCGTCCCGGACACAATGGAACAAGTTTCGTAAGCCAATTTTATCGTATGTGCGAGTTACGGAATTAAACGATCAATTTCAAATTAAATCGATTAAAACGATTTCGATGCGTTTCGAGCTGCCGGGGTCAAACGACAACCCCGATTGCTACGAAAATTGAAATCCGGTAATAACTAACTATTACGGATCCAATGGAACTAGTTTCGTCGAATTCCGAGACTGTGCCCCGGAAGGCTATTTTAACTCGTCTATTAATTAAGCAATTCTCGAAATTATCGAAATCACTCAAAATTTCCACATTTAAAATTTTATTAACTTAACAATAATTCATATAACATTTATAAACACATTAAAAATCATTTCGGCTCATTCCGAACCAAAATCTGATTATTTGCATTTTAATAATATTAAATTTATTTTTAAATTAATATAAAATTCCTAATATTAATTTATTAACTTTAAATTCATCTAAAATTTCCACCACGCTATTTACACTCAAATAACTCAAGATAAACTTTTAAAACCATTTTTATCACTATTTACACCCTGAATTACCCTTTATCTCAATTTCGAACATTAAATTATTATTATTCAAATTCCAATTAAATCCTCGTATTTGAAATTTGACCAATTTTATTATCTTAACCAAAGTCATTTATTTAAAAATCCAAATTATAATCTATATTAAACATTTAAAATGAATTAAATGTTCAAATCTGGCGACCCAAAATTCCGGGTCGTTACATTCCTCCCCCCTTATAAAAATTTCGTCCCCGAAATTTGTTAAGGTAGAAGAATGTTCCAATACTCATTACCTCAATCGAACTTCTCTAGTTACAACTTATATACACATCCCAAACTCTTTAGCTCAACTTCAAACCCATTTGCTTTATTAACTCTAAAGCTTTAATTTTAACTTATAACTTCCCAAGTGAATTAACTCGTCCCAAAACCCAAAAATTTTCTAACTCCCAAAATTTATGGAAAATTTTGGCAGAGTCTCCCCTGTACGGAGGAGCTTCTGCGACATCGCAGGATACACAAATATATATACATCGGCCCACACGGCCGGAAATCAAAATATATCACAATATATATATCATTTCCCAATTATATTTGCGTAGGCGTACCTTTTTAGCAAATTTTTAATAGCAAGCAGCTAATATAATGCATATACGCACTCCAACTCTCTCAAACGCCTCCCGCACCTGTGCTAAACTCAAACAAACTCGTCAGTTATCAAAATATGAGCATTTTAACATCATTTCCAATATAAATGTAAGCCAAACACATCTATTTACATTCCAAACAACAATTTTCAAATTGTCATAAGTAAATCATATTGTATAATATATATATACAAGTCCATTTTCTACTTTCAAGCTCCATTTTATTTCATATAAATGATTTACAAACAAGCTTACCACACCAAGTCATACTTAACCTAATTTTCGAATTAATTCACCCAACAAATTCATTCAATTTGTTACATTTGCATTTCTATTATAGCTCACTTACATTTGTACACAAATTCCTTTATTAAGTCTTAGCCCATTCTACTTTCAATTCTAAATGGATTTTCAAACCAACTTCATTTCCAAATTTGAAGCATTTACATTTCTCTAATAATTCATTTATATGCAACATTATTTGATTTGATTTACTATCAAATCCTTATTTCTAATTTGAAGCACTCACATTTCTTTTATGCCTATGTCCATTCAAATGCAAATTTACTTAATTAGATTGTATTTATCTAATTAGTTTAAAACCATCTTTATTTTCAGTTTGGAACAATTTCATTTCTTTCATGATTCACTTGTATTAATATACAAAATTATTTAATACAATTCCAATCTATTTCCATTTATTCAAAACCAACTTAGTTGTTATTTAACAACTCAATTTTAAATATCTACAATTTCTCATGTCATTCAAGCAAAATCATCACTTCAGCCTATACCCATTAAAATTAATTTCAGTTTAGATTTATATTAATTTTATGCAATCCTGCATGGTGCTCAATCCAAGCATTTTATTCCATTTCAATATTTAATTCAATTCTTATTCACACTTCAAAACCATCATTTAAGTTCAAATTAATAACATCCCATTCTATTTTATTTAGAGCCCAAACATTCTTGGTTTATCACAATTATTGAATTATATCTCAAATCTTATATTTCCAATTCATTATCTAATAGATTTATATGAATATCATTCCATTCTGGATTATTTACAACTCAACATCTTTAATTTATCTCAGAAATTAATTAATGCCATTTCACTTGCAATTCAAATTTTTATTTTCTAACAAATTTCATTCAAGACAACATTAAAAAGCTTAATCACAATTATTATTCAATTTGCTTAAATTCTTTTACAATATTTCCATCATCTTCTTATAAATTAAAATTTTATTTTCATTTGATTCTCATCCAAATCAATTCTAATCCGTTTACAAATTTTAATGCACTTTGCTTATTTATTCAATCCATTTTAGATCTATTTTATTAGCAAAGAACCCGCTTCAAATTATTTCCTTCCGTTGAATTTATTTACAATTCACTCTCACCATTAATCTAATTTCATTTTCCATTCACACTTTCAATGTTTATTACCACAAATTAAATCCCAATCCAAATCAGGATTTTTTTATTTACTTTCCAAATTTTGATCAAACTATCAAAATTCTATTCCTGCTAATATAAATTCCATTTAATTTAGTCTACACAGAGTTCATTTCCAAACAATCATTTGGATTAAATTGAGTAGACACTTACTTCATTTAGCATCATTTCAACCAAATTATATTTCCTTTCAATTTGGTTCTTATCCAAATTTCTTCCAAGTTTAATTAAAAATTTGCTTAGCCAAATTAAATTCATCCCACTTCTTTTACCACTCATATAAGGATTGAACTCCATTCACTATTATTTATTACACAACTGGAATTTTATTTCAATTTCATTATCAAAACAGATTTCATTTTTCCCACACATAAGTTCAAGACTTATTTGCTAACTTAAGAACATCACATTTACGTTCCCACTTTACATTTCATTTATGGACAAATTTTAAATTTGCCACACCATTAACCTCTTTTCATTAATGAATTTCAATTTTACTTACATTCAAAAATTTAGATTGCTTACTCAAATCTATTTTCCAACTTATAATCTCAAATTTAAATTATATAACTTAACTAATTAAGGATATGATCTTCATTATGCAATTATAAACAATTTTCATTTCACCTTTATATCCAATTTACTTTAATTCCAATTCATCCAGATTTAATTTAATTTCAAATTCTCAATTTTAATTCTCCACATATACAAGTTCAAAACTTGTTTACTAAGTGAAGTTCATTCACTTCTTTATATCCCACTTTACCTTTACTCAATTCACATTTCACTTAAGATTAGATTTGAATTCACCATACCATTCCACTATTTCCAGCTGTGATTATAATTTCATTTCTATAAATAAGTTCACCAACTTATTTACTTAAAAGCTTATATAGCTCTCCTTTAACCCATCTACATTTTATAATCACAATTCCAAATTCCATAGTTTCAACCTATAAGCATAACACCTGATAGCTCAGGAGTTCAATTCATTTCACAATGACCCTCAATCGCAAGGTCATCTTACATTTTAATTTAATTCAAATCAACTTTATTTAAGTTCAATTCATTTTATCTATCCAAGTTGAATTCAAACTTCCATTTACTTCAACATATTTATTCACTTCCAATTACTTGAGTTGAATTTTAATTTCAAGATTTAAATTTTCATTTCCTTCCCTCTGAATAGCATCTCAGCACCAAAATGATTTCAATAGTTAATTTATTTAAAGTTTACACATTATTTAATTAGGATTCTCCCAGAATTCAATTTACCCGGTTTTTATTTCCAAAATCATTTTAAAATATATCAAATATAGACCTATTTGATATATCAATCAAATCACCAGATTTTCCAAAGCAATTTGTTTATACCAAAACAAATTTCCCATTTTTGGAATGTCCAAAACAACTGTTATACCCAACTAGTCCAAACAATACCATAACCAAATACTAGGGAAGCAATCCATCACTTTAGAAACTCGAAAATGAATTCTAATGATGTGGCCAGCATCATCAGGATTATTTCCCAGCGACTGAAGTGAGTTCAATGCTTCTTACTTTTCTAAATTCATTTCAAAACAGTTTCCATTTAAAAATATTTCCCAAAACAATATCCAACATTGCCTTCAAACACCTTCAAATCTCAACAAACATTTCAAACTTTCCCAGGATTTTAAATTTCCAAACTTTTATTTTTATTTAAAATCCTTTCCTAAACTCCGGGATTTGAATTCTGGTTTAATTCAAATTTAGTTATTCTTTCTTTTTATATAATTTATATTTGTAGAATTTTATTTTCACCATAACTATTTCACATTTCAGATTAAATTTTATATTCTTATTTGATTTAGACATTAACAACCAATCATCCAAATATATATAATAATGTCAGAAAATTATTTCTTTTATATCAAAATATAATTTTGGGTAAAATTATTTCATTTACCCACCTTTAAAAACAATTCTATGTCGGTTTATCTTGTTCAAGAGTTTAGAAACCCCTATCGATACGGTTGTACTTCCCGTACCGACCAGAATTCATAAACACTCAACCGATAAATCAACACAGTATAAAAACAATTTTTATATGCACTAACAAGTACGCTCTCATATCTATTATTATTCTCAACTCATTATAGAGTACTATCGACTCTGTTTAATGAGTAATTACCCCACCAAAGCCTAGGTTGTCGCCAACCTAAGCTCTGATACCAAGTGTAACAGCCCGCAAATCCGTACCCCTTGAATCAACACTATTCTACCTCTATTAACTCAAGTGGCACAGAATTACGAACCATTAGGGTTAAAGAAGAAGTGATAGAAGAAGAAGAAACTAACACAATATCAGAATCTCACAGTCGTAGCGGAATAAACTATAATAATGAATATAGAACTTTACACAAAATGAAATCTATTACTGTTTATACATATCACATCATCACAAATCAGAGTATCTCATACATCATCAAATACCAATCAGACATACCACACAATCATAGCAGCGGATAAATATATAGGTACATATAATACGTCTCGGACTCCAGCTCCTCTCCTGCTCCATAGCAACCTAACCTGAACAAATAATACTCGGGCTGACCCGAGCATTATAATAAAATAACACCCGAGTCAGTCTGGAATACCAGCTGATACTAAATATGCATCCAAATTGATTATTAAAGTTTCAAAAATCCTTTGAAAACAAAAGCATCTCGTAAGACCACGCCACAAATAAACATGTCGGGTTTTTACCTTACGATAGCTAAAACACTTTTTATAGAAAATCCTCTGATATTATAATAGTGTCTATTTACAAATACTTATAAAATAGCCGAAATTGTTACATCTATTAAATTCCAGCTACTAGCCACCGAAGTGGGTAATACAAACAAAACTCGTACAAGGCTCGTAGGGAGAATGGATTTCCAACAATGACTAGGCACTGGGGTACCACCTGTCACAGTACGGGGCCTAGATCACCGTACCGAGGACTACTCCCTTCATCCCTTGCAACACAAGGCCGGAACCATTCCTTACTGAACAGTCCCGAACAAGATAAACCCCGTGGTTGGCGCGACCAACCACCCACTAAGCCGAAATATATATAAGGGACATCTAGACAGGGGAATTATCTTGTCCTGCTTGGGCATGACCCACCTAACCTTGCTGCATATCCCCTGATTTTCAGTCATTCCCGGTTGATGAGGCTTGAGGCTAAGCGTTACCTTTTTAGAACGTTTCACTTAGAATGCCCATCGTCCACCTGACGATGTTTCGCAAGCATTCATCCATACAAGTCCGTCCCGGGTTCGAACGGAACCGAAGGCACTATTTCCTACTACATCCATTTTGGAAATATCCTCAGGATTAGTAGCGACTAGCCCTTGCACTTCACTGCTCCATCTTCGACTCCGAACACGTTTTTCGCACGAAACGTATAAACCGAATCGAAGTGGTTTTCGAGAAATTAATCTCGATCCCGGTCTCTTCGATACGATCAGCGCATTGTCCAATATTGATAGTCGGTGATTTAACTATCAATTTATATTCATAAACATCCATAAGCATTCATCACACAATAAATAATTCCCACATTATTTATTTGCCTCAATATCTTCAAAAGATATATTTTCCAAATTGTCAAGGCTCATTTGAAAACAAATTTCCAAAACTCTTTCCTTACAAGGTAAATCCTTTACCATATGTTTCCATTGGAAATAACCAAGTTCAATTTATTTAGATTTAAAACAATTAAAACATTTTATTCTAAATATCCTTTAAAATAGGTAAATTTACTACTAATTATATACTCAAAATATAATTTCAAATATTTAAAGCAAAACTATTTTATCGGATATAACTTGATTTAAACTAAGGTTTTAGTTAAACTATATTTTAAAAATAGAGTTGTAAAAAGATTAAGACTTATTGCAATATACTTAGGTCAAAACTAGCTTTTTAAACAAATCCATTTGTAAAAGAATAATTATTTTACTATTACTAATTAATAAATAGTTACTTTACAAATAAAAATTTCCAAACACTCCTTTAAACAAGTTTAAACTTCAAAACTTTCTTTTTATAAAATCAGTTTAAACTCGAACTTGGTTTTTCCTAAGGAATTTCATTTCCACTTAAGCATCACAGAAATCCTTCTCACGATTTCTGTCAATTTATTTCGATTTTGTTTTATAGTTGAATAACATAAATTTACTTTCACATGTATCAACTGATAACATTTCTCTTTGTTTATCATTCCAGATTTTACAAATTTTCAAATTCCATTCTAAATAGATTTCAGATTTAGTTCTCTTAAATTCATTATTTAACAATATCCTTTATTCCTCTAAAATTCAATTTGTCCATTTATAATTAATTATGGATTTATAATTTACTCAGCATTATTTCAATTAAATTTTATTTCAGTTTTCCATCCAATAGATTCTAATTTCTTATACTCTTTTAAATTCCTTATTTATAAATTCCTTAATTTCCTTTTTGGAAAACCAATTTAATTCCTTTATAACTAAACTCCAATTTCTTTATAATTAACATTCTGGGTTTGTAGTTTATACCACAATATCACAGAACAATTTAATTCCACATTTATCAATCACAATATATAAACAGGCATCATCATCAATATAAAAATAATTAATACATTGTGAGGAATCCAGTTGGATCCCTCCAACCTGTTTTTCCCTGCATCCACAAATATTAGCACAACGACATATATATATCAACTCAATTTGATAATAATTAACATATTCAGCTATACATCCAAACAAACAATCAATACTAGATGTCTAACTTTACTAGTATCCAGATGTGAGTGAGAATAACTCACCTTGAGTTTCGGCGAGCGTTCGAAATTCAAATTAAATCGAACGACGTCCGATTTAACCTAAATTCCTACTTGCCCGGAATGGATTCCGAACTGCTTCACCGCGTAGCACTCGTCTCTGTGATTCCGGCGTTTCTAGTTTCGTCAAAAACGGATAACACATGAGTGAGATATTGAAACTTAAAGATTGTATAAATATTTTTATAAAAATATAAATTACACACTTTTTTTTTTTTTTTGCAGATCGGCCCGCTCTAGTACATCATCTTCCTCACCAAACACGCGACTACCCAGGTAGAACAAACCCACAACACGCGCACTAGGGCATCGGGTCGCACCCACCACGACACCGATGAACTCGATCAGAAGCCACCCCAACGAAGCCCAACGTCGACTCCTCCTCCACCCAAAATCCGGTGCAACTCGGTGGCTCCAACCGCTGGAAACGCGCGTGCGAACGAGTTGCGTTCGAACTCATATAACTGTCGATTTGCCTCGCTAAAACCCATCACATCCGTTCAGTATGTAGATCTCGACACCCCCTGCAATTTATTAGTTGAAAACTTTTCGCGAAAGCTTAAGGATCGCGTGAAAAATTGAGGAGAATGAGAGGAAATGTCGGCCATTGAATGGTGGTAAGCGGCGGCCTGAAACGTTGCTAGGGTTTAGAACGAAAATGTTAATATATATATAATTATTTAATAATATTTTAATCTCGATCTTCACATTTTAATACCCTATGCAAACGAACTTCAATTTACGCGTTCCGACAGGCAATTCTAGGGTTTTTCCGCGTCCCGGACACAATGGAACAAGTTTCGTAAGCCAATTTTATCGTATGTGCGAGTTACGGAATTAAACGATCAATTTCAAATTAAATCGATTAAAACGATTTCGATGCGTTTCGAGCTGCCGGGGTCAAACGACAACCCCGATTGCTACGAAAATTGAAATCCGGTAATAACTAACTATTACGGATCCAATGGAACTAGTTTCGTCGAATTCCGAGACTGTGCCCCGGAAGGCTATTTTAACTCGTCTATTAATTAAGCAATTCTCGAAATTATCGAAATCACTCAAAATTTCCATATTTAAAATTTTATTAACTTAACAATAATTCATATAACATTTATAAACACATTAAAAATCATTTCGGCTCATTCCGAACCAAAATCTGATTATTTGCATTTTAATAATATTAAATTTATTTTTAAATTGATATAAAATTCCTAATATTAATTTATTAACTTTAAATTCATCTAAAATTTCCACCACGCTATTTACACTCAAATAACTCAAGATAAACTTTTAAAACCATTTTTATCACTATTTACACCCTGAATTACCCTTTATCTCAATTTCGAACATTAAATTATTATTATTCAAATTCCAATTAAATCCTCGTATTTGAAATTTGACCAATTTTATTATCTTAACCAAAGTCATTTATTTAAAAATCCAAATTATAATCTATATTAAACATTTAAAATCAATTAAATGTTCAAATCTGGCGACCCAAAATTCCGGGTCGTTACAGAAATTCAGCTAAATACAAATGGTATATATATGGGTTTGTATCCAAAGAAAAAACGTTTCATCTCCCAGTAGCCAAAAACCGATTGGAGCGGTCATGAATTCTGCCGATATGATGAGGCTCGTTTGTATCCATCAACCCAAAATGGTCCGAAAATTAATATTCTCTGTCCATCAACGACCGACCATCATCTTCGTATCCATCGGTACAAATTTCATTGATACGAGAGATATAACAAAGTCTTATTTGAGTCATCATATCCCATCGTTACGAAACACCCATTTCATATCCATTTGCTCGAAGACCTAAGCTTCATATCATCGAGTTGATAGTCTTCGAAGATAAGTCGTATCGATGGATATGAAGCATGCATTCCAATTTCTTAGATCGATCCAGGAGAGGATCGATGTGAAGGGATGCCTTAAAACAACAATCAAATGTTGGACCAATTCGAAGTTCACATCGATCTAGGAGAGGATCGATACGAAACTCAATTCATAAAACAACTTGACAATGACTCGTGAACGCGCCAACATTAACGGGATTCAGGTTAACATATGTGCATGTATGTCAGACTAACATTCAATCTTCAAAATTCAAAGGAATTGAAAGTTCACCTAGTGACAATTGCAATAGTGCACAGTACAACAATTGGCTGTCAACAATTCATTATTTGTACTACTGAAGATCTATCAAAGCTTGCATCTTTCGACGAAAAGACAACAACTATTCAACGTATTGGATAGATCTTTTCAAGATAAAGATAGCAGTTTTACAAAGCACGTCATGTTCACACAAGACGTACTTTAGGAGGCAAATGTTATCCCGCCTTCTGGCAAGGCCGTGACACCAAGGAATTGACTAAAACCAAAGACAGTTCATCCTATAAACTAGTTATATGCGGGTCCACTATGGATGCTAATAAATTTTTCTTGAGTCCAAATCGAGCCACAATTAACATGACACGACAATCAAAGCTATGAAAGCTAATGTTCCAAATCTCAAGTCAATCCGAGTTCATATGCTCAAGATATGATCGATGCAAATCAAGTAGTGCACTCATTCGTATCCATTAGACCGCCTCCTTCACATCGCTTTCATTTGTATCCATCATTCCACTTCCTTTGTATCAGTTTCATTCGAATCCATCCACGGCAACATTCTTCATATCCATCTTCATGCGCATCCATCCACCGCGGCCTCCTTCGTATCCATCCGAAACAAACTTGTTCGCATCCATGGAACACACATGGTTCGTATCCATCCATACTCATATTACTTCGCGCCATCACCCCCCAGCTTATTCGTGTAGGTCCATCCATGTCTACTTCGTATCCATCGAAACCATAAAAACATTACTTCATATCGAACCGCCGATGCACCATATTTGTATCGATCAGCCAGTGATCGATGTGAACAATACAAGATGGACCGATACGAGTGACACTTACATTGATCGATATGAAATGGAGCAACAATGATCGATATGAATGGCATAGCAATTAATCGATACGAATGAGGCTAAGATGGGTCGATACGAACGAGGGGCATCCATAAGAAAGACTCGGTCGCTTGGCATGAAAAGAGGGTCGATCTAAAAGTTAGCACCACATCACCTAGCAAGCACGTGCTCGAAAGCAATACGAACAGAAGCAATGCAAACAGAAGCGATGCGAACTCAGCAGCCTTCAACAAATCCAAAATTGGATCGATCATAACTCGAGATCTATAAGTCCAAATGCCACCAAATTTACGCAGGAGATTGCGTACAACCTCAGGAATGTTCTAGATCGATCTCAAGTCGATTGGGCTAAATCATGATCGATACGACTTTCATTCGTATCGATCATGGATCGAGTCTAAACGATCAGGGATCGATCATGTAGGCACACCCATGTGAGAGAAGAAGTCCTTCGAGATCGAGGGAAGATATTTGTTGCATATGCCTATAAATAGCAGCACAGGACCTACTGAAAAGGGAATTTTTGCTCTTCTACGTCCATAGTCTACCGAAATTACTATTGTACTCAGGATTATACTGTTGTAACTCCTTGTAACCAGCAAGCAAAAATCAATAAAAGTCAGCCATTTCATAGTGGACGTAGGACATACGCCAAACCACTCGAAAAATCTGTGTATTTCTGTGCATTTTTCTTATCATTTAGTTGGTGTGTTGTTAGATCTGCCTCTTTTTACAATTAACTTCTTTATTTGATCTCTTCAAACATATCCGAAGAGTGTTGTGCCTAATTCTAATGCAAACAAATACATGGATTCTTTCTTCAATAGTGTTAGTTTTTAAATTGCAAATGTTGTATGCTTTACTTCTATTAGAATATCCGATAAGGATTCCTTTATCGGCTTTAGGATCAAATTTATCCAAATTGTCTTTCGCATTTAGAATAAAGCATTTACTTCTAAAAATTTTAAAATAAGATACCTTTTATTTCTTATTGAAAAGAAGTTCATATGGTATTTTGTTGGTTAGAGGTCTAATAAAAATCCTATTCAAAATGTAACAAGCTGTAGCGACTGCTTCAGCCCAAAAATTTCTTAGTAATTTACTATCTGAAAGCATAGTTCTTGGACACTCTTGAATCGTCCTATTTTTACGCTCTACCACTCCATTTTGTTGTGGGGTTCTTGGAAAAGAAAAATTATGAGTTATTCCTTTTTTATTATAGAAATTCTCAAAATTTTCATTTTCAAATTCTCCACCGTGATCATTACGAGTACTTTTGATTTTTAAAGAAAGTTGATTTTGAATTCTTTTTGCAAAAGTTTTAAATAAATCAAAAGCATTCCATTTATGTTTTAGAAAAATTAACCATGTAAGTCTTGATTAAACATCTATAGTTAAAAAAAATATTTACGATGATTTATTAACTGAATTTGAGATGGAACAACCAGATCTAAATAAAGTAACCCAAGATGTTTTGAAGTTGAAATCAAATCTTTCAATTTGAATGAACTCTTCTAATTGATAAGCATCACATATACTGTCTACTTTAAAATCCATTTTAGGAAGACCTCTTACTAGATCAATTTTTGAAAGTCTAGAAAAGATTTCAAAATTCAAATGTCCAAATATTGTATGCCAAAACCAAGGGTCACTTGTATTAACCAAAAGACATAGGTTATCATTTGAGATTTTTATACTGAGAATATAAATATTTTTCTTCCTAATTCTTTCAAAGATAATATTTGATTTATTATCTTCAATGTGACACTTATCCTTTTCATATTTTATTTTGTATCCCTTGTCACATAGTTGACTTATGCTAAGTAAGTCGTGTTTTAGATGCCTAACTAACAGAACATGAGAAATAGTAGGAGCTTTAGATTTACCGACATTGCCAATGCCAATCACATATCCTTTTGATTTGTCTCCAAAGTTGACCATTCCTCCATCTTCATAAATTAGGTCATTCAGTATCTCTGTATTACCAGTCATGTGTCTTGAACATCCACTATCAAGTATCCATTTGTATTTCTTGATTTGCACCATTGTCCATTGAGTGTTGATTCTTCAAAAGCCATATAACACATATGTTCGTGCACAACACACCAATTTGATAGGTAACTTGATATTTTATAACAACAATATGCACACTTATGAGACAATGATGATTTGGATAGTTTGAACTAGTGTTAACAGAATCTCCAAAAATTGTCATTTTAAACTTTTTCAAAATTTAGATTATGATAACTTTGAAAACCAATGCTCTGATACCAAATGTAGAAAATGTAGATTACGGATCTTAAGGCAGAATTAACACTAGAGGGAGGTGAATAGTGTTTAATTAATTTTATAAATCTTTTTGAAATCTTTTCAAATTAAACCTAAATCGATGCAGTTCAAAAAGACAGAGACGATTACAGAATCAAAAACAGATGCAAATAATAAATAAAAGTAGCAAAGGAAAGAACACACCAAAATTTTATACTGGTTCGGAGTTACCCTTATCCAGTCCTACACAATTTTTTGTGTGGATTTCTTTTCAAATAAAATGTCGATATTACAACCTTGTTTTCAAGGCCACGAGATACACCCTCTTGTCTCCAAGTCTAGGGAAAACTCTATTGATTTAATTAGGCTAGAAGATCGCCTAATTGATTTATGGGCTACAATCACACCTAATTAATTTACGGGCCACAATCATACCATTTCCAATCACACTTTAATAGAAAGAGATTCGATACACTTCGATCTTTGATCAAATGATCATATAACTTTGAGTAGCACTGTTATCTTTGGGAGAGAGTGGCAGAGAATCAAACTAGAGACAATCGAGTTTGATTCACTTAGGATTTTTGTAGAATTTTGTTAAAGCATTTGAAATTTATGAGAATATTTGAGTGGATAAGAAGGAGGGAAGAAATGAAGAAAAACTAACTTAAAATTTGTTGAAAACAACTACTATACATAGGAGAATAACGGTCATCTCCATTCATGAAAGGTTATGACGAATAGGCACTTCTTTCGAAAATTTGAATTATAAATTCTATGGCTACCATGTTGACATGGAGGGGGGGGGGGGGTTTAGGCATGTCGATATCCGCTGGTATGTTTGAAAATTGATTTTTGTTTTAAAAGAGATTTTCTTTCTAAAGTTTTTCAAAACAATCTTAAAACTTTGTAAACTATTTTAAATAAACTTATGATTATAAAACCTCGGGAAAGTGATCTGACGAAATATAAAAATGATAAAAATTAAATATATAAATATTTTGAAATTAAAGATAAAACATTAAAACCAGGAGATAGTTTAAAAACAAGAAATGATTTTGAAATTAGTATGATTAAAACTAGTTTTTGAATTAAGGCTAAAATATTTAAATCGAGAGAGAGATGTCATTTTAAAAAGACAGTTTTGAAAAAAAAATCTTAAAAAAGTCATTTTGAAAATTTGGTGAATTCCATTCCACTAGAAAATGTCGTGGGTTCCATCTCACTAAAGCGGTTGTGGATTCCATCCCACTATTAAAGAGGGAAGGTGGATTCCATTCCACAATTAAAATCCGAATAAATATTTTGGAGCTATTATGAAGTTTTAACATAAATCTAGACTCTATTACTTATCTTGATATCTTGAACTCTTAATAACCTTGATACTCATGAGTCTTCAGTCTGGATTTCTACAATCTTGAATTTTTCGGTCTTGAATCTCTATAATGTAAAGTCTTCATTCTCAGCACCTGCATATGTGTGTGTGTGTGTGTGTATCCTTCATATACATATATCTAGACAAAGATATTAGTATTTATATTTTATAACAAGTCCTAAGGTTGTTGTCATCAAAACCATCATCTCAAGAACTAATAATAAGAATATATGGTTGTTTCGAGAAAGGGGTTTGAGACATTCAAATCAAAATCCAAATTAACGTGTATGAGTGGAGAGAAGAGATAGAGAATTAAGAAGATGTAAATAGAATTAAAAGATATGAAGAGATATAGAATTACCTTAGGATGGAGCTTGAAGAAACACATTGATAGATAGAACAATTCCTAGATCCGATAGATCACACTTTACATCTGCAGCAGTTAAGAGAAAATCTTCTTTTTTAATTTAATTTTGCATTATTAAATTTTGAAATTTTGAAGCTTTTCCACCATGAAAACTCAGCCTAGATGTTTTAGTAGAGAGGAAAGAAAAAATGACTGATAAAAATCTAAATAAAGGAGGAAATAAATGTATAATGAAGATATAGTCTTTTTCTCTCCTTTAATTAAGATTAGCTCTTCATTTTCAATTTCAAAAACCTATCCCATTTTCTCCATCATAGCTAGCCATCATTATACGCCGTGGTCATAAATTTCCAAAATCAAGTTAGTATTATCTCTATTTAAATATAAATTAAATTTCCTATTGATATCTTATACTAATGCGCACATTATTGAATACCAATGGAAATCAATCAAATCAAATAAGAAATATTTTAAAAAATTAATATTTCGTAAATATTAATTATTTTAATTTATTTAAAGCCCATTTCATTATTTATCTTGTTTAAATCGAATTTAAATAATATACCGATATTGTATATTGGTACACGCGTTTATAAATTATATATGTGCTTTAGTAAATACTAATGGAATCTAATAAATTACTAAAAATTAATAATTAATATTTATTAAATATTAATTATTAATTTTTAGTAATTTATTAGATGTATTGGTACACGGGTTTATAAATTATATATGTGCTTTAGTAAATACTAATGGCATCTAATAAATTACTAAAAATTAATAATTAATATTTATTAAATATTAATTAATTTAATTAATTTTCAATAATGATAAATTAATTATAAAATGTGGTTGATTCGAAATATCCATCATTTCGGTTCTGTGACTCAAAGGCGTAAATTCAGTCAGCGATTAATATTAAAAATTTCGAATATTAAACTTCACAAGTAACCTTAGCTTGTGGTGTGACACTTTGGCTAAATTATCACTTATACTTCCTTTGGGCAAATTTAGTTTTATTTATTATAAGCATTATTATTAGTGACAATTATTTGCACTAATTCTCTTTTTGAAAAGTAAATCACTTTGGACTTATGGATACTTGTCTTCATTATCGATTACTCGATGGTTGGCTGGAGCTTGCCTTGGACCTACCTCTGCTTTCTTAGGAGAATGTGCACCATCCTGTCGACCGGTAATAGAAATGGATTCAAATTGTACTCGACGACCATTATATAGAAGGTGTTAGTGACCGAGACTTAAGTGAGTGAGAAGATGAGTCGTGATACGTTTCATTTTAGGGACAACATGAAGTGCAATGACAATGCGCATCAAGTCTTTATTGTCTACACAAGGAGGAATAACTATAACTAAATAAATGAGTTAAGATATTTGGACAAAGTGAATTCAAATAAGGAATAGCTAGAATAGGTGGTGGGATACTTATAAACGAAAAGCTTTTTCCCATTAAAGTCGGAATAGCATTAAACAAAGATGTGTTCTTCTTTGTTGTAGTTGAAGTTGTTGTGTAGTTCGATGACCACCCTACAGTCATGGAAAGTTTCAAGAAGGTCAGTGAAGGCCGAGGAACAATGCTTGAGATTGTATAGGTATATGATATCAGCTCGATATGGCTCTTTACCCAAGTGAAAAACCAAGATCATGAAGAGGTCTCAAAAGCATTGCGTTATAATTTGGGCATAAATAAAAGGAGAGAGCCTAATCGACTGTAGTACATGGCATGAAAAAGTGTTGAATGGAAGCCCAGCCTATAATATATATATATACTCGTTATAAGTAGTGCTCCCAATAGGAGGGTTGTGAACTCTCTCACGTAGAAATAGGAGCATGACCTCATTAGCTGGAATTTTGGCCTATTGCATATGCATTGGAACTTATCAACGAGATGATTTAAGGTGGGAGAGTCAAACAGGTTGTCTAAAATCATGACCCCATTCAAAACAACATCTGGATGTATTTCGTTATGCGACGCCTCATTTGCCTTAAGAGGAGAACATAAGATGGATGATAGTGATAACGTTGAGGACAAAAAGGTCTAGGAGTTATAGTACGAGTAGAAGCCTGCATTGAGCATGAGGTTGTCACGGACAATGTGGAAGCGGATGCAATTGTAACAGCTGTGGAAAGACATAGGAAGCATATAGATTCCATAACTTAACTGGAAATCTTAGATGACAAGCTTGATCAAGTAATCTTATTTAATTTCTAGAGTTGTGTATGTTAGTTACTAAACCTCATGTTTAATCGACGTACAACATCTAATGAAAGTTGACATGCTTCAACGCATTAGAGTCTATACGTTAACAAAGGGTAGTGTTTATGTCCTATTAAGTGCACCTATCTAATTTCTTATGCACAATGTAAAGAAGCACTCAATGTATAAAGCTTGCACGTGGTACAAACAACCTCCAACATGGAATGGAATAGTGTGTTGGATATTAACCATCAGCATAGGACTATGTTTATTGTACCAATGATCTCGATGTGCATTATTACTCTAATTCACAACTAGGAATCTCGAGGAGAATGAAATTTTCTTGAAATAAAGGATCCTTGATCGATGAATATGAATGTAGATGGGATTGTCATCCTGAAAAATGTCAATACTCAAATCCACTATGGTGTGACTACATCTCGATGGAATATTACTTGGAATCGACTTAACAAAGCCAACCCGAACTCACATCGATCTATCATCTCCTTTGCATCCCAAAACCAACCTACTCCTTGGCCAATCATGTCTACTTTTGTCTAATCCACGAAAATCAATCGGTGTCCATCAATTGGATGGATTGGCGACAATTTTAGATGGATTAGACATTGGCTTGGATTGTGGAAGCACGGGTTGGCAACATGTGGGCAGTAGTGCAAGGTGAAAATCTGTGGAAAATCGATAAACATACCTAGGACCAACAATTTAAATTATTTGCGAGAGCTTGAGAATGAAGGTTGAAGAAAGACCTATGTTAGTTGAGTGCAAGGAAAATAGAAAGACCTGAATGTTAAGTGAATGGGAATGACAGAGTGGAATTTTTCAGTTCGTTAATTATATAAGGAAGAAGGAGCATGGTGTAGTACTGATTTATGCATGCATTTACATCGATCCATCATTTTTAGGAAAAAAGGGAAGGGAAAATGGGAAATTATAATAAAAAGGATACATACCTAACCACGGGCTAGGGAAGTTCAGAACCTTGATGTTGGATGAAGTTTCTAGGAGTCTCATACAGTATCTGTACATGCCTTGAAGAAGTGACTGGACTACTATTTGGAACCGAATGTTATGATTCTCAATGAAGATTGGACATTCCATGGAAACTTATCGAGTAATGGAAGCATCATAGATCTAGACTTAGTCGCTTGTCTCGATTTGATGTATTCTTTATGTTCATAGGCATATAATTTTGGAGCAAGTGTTATGTGCATTTTTAGGCAACGTTTCAATGGTACCGGACTAAGTAATGATGAAGCGGTGGACTCTAGATGCAAAGATGATAGACTATAGAGAGCAGAGGAAGAAGGGGACAAAAATGTTTAAGTCCATGGATTGGAACTGATCATTAAATTGACCATTTTTCCTTAAAACTCAAGACTATAACGACTATAGCATGACTAAAAGAAAATGCAAGTATTTAGGCAATGATGATGTATCAATGCTGATCCATTCCAAAAATGATTTTTCCCTCTAAAACTCTTAATACTACGAAGGCGTCAAGATATGAAGAAAAATATAAGTTTGGTCTAAGGTCATGGATCGATACAAATCAATGGATGGATTGGTATCCTTCCATTAAGACATTAAATTTAGTCCACTTTTGACCTGGCCTCTTTCAAAATATAATTGATATGATTGATTAACAAAAATCCAAAAACATCTAATGAATCCAAGGCCTCAAAAAGCCTAATACATCTGTAAATAAGGGGTTATCTCTAGCAGGAAAATGACTTTTAATCTTTGCATATTCTATCATAGGAAAACTTTGCCAATTTTGTACCTCTAGACTAAACTTTAAGGTTTCATTTTTACTTTCATAGGATTGGTGGTAGATAAGAAATAAAAACATTGATAAAGCTGACGTAGGCAAAATATTTGCCAAACCACTATAGAAATCATGAATTTCTTCTCTCTTATAGTTTTATTCAATCTATTTTCCAAATTATTTGTAAATTTGATAGCGGTAGGTATAATTCTATGACTTAGATATGGAATTCTATCAATTTGGGGATGTTATACCAAATTTTTAGCTAACACCCCAAAGCTCTATGTAGTTGCAAATCTAAGAAGCAAAGGAGAAGAGGTATCAAGCATAGATCAACTTTTTGATTCTGATTAGCTATTACAAGATTGTTTTTGTAGTTGTGGATGACTTATAAGTTTGGATGTAACCTTCTTATACAATTATAAACTTCACCTTATAATAGTGGGATAAAGAAAAAATTTCTTTTCTACCTCCTCAAGCTTTGCGAAGTGCTCTTTCTCTATTTGACTATCCTAGGCCCTCACTTTCTACTTCACATACTTTGTCTTCCATTTAGTTTATTAACTTATGTAACCAACATAGCATAGATACCTATCAAGGGCAGGACCTTTGCACTTAAGACTTGAAATATAGCGCCTTCATAACGTACGACTTCCATGGACGAAGGTAACTACATAAGTTGCCATGTTCGGTATAGGAACTGCATAAGATTTAGGCCAAAGCTACATTAGCTTTTGGCAAGTGGAGGGTTCCATTTTCCCCTAAATATATGACTAATAGCCTAAGGGGAACCTTGGTTAAGTGTGCTCGATTTTGTTTGTTGTATGTAACATGTTTCCCGAACTTCATTCTAGGTAAGTAGATCACCTGGACATCGTTTTTTGCATCTTTTTTTCTTCAAGCGTATGCATTGATATAGGTCTTATAATAACCCGCTATTTTGAACCCTAATCCAATGCCCAAACCGATGTCGATGACCTAAGAACTGAATGGACGGATCACTAGGGTAAGATAATATATATACAACTGCTGATAGATATCAAATACAGTCCTAACCAACAACGTCAATAACTATCAAATTATAGAGTCTCGCACTGGATGGAAAAAAATACAATACTTCAATAAGAACCATAGTCACATCACCATAACATATCTACGATGTCAAATACATATGTGTATGAATAATGTAAATACAACTACAACCCATGCACATAATCAAATCTAGGTCACCACACTTATTTACATCTTATTGAATATATACAAATGTGTCTCTGTCTCAAATACCATCTCATCTCCAAGCCCTAGAAACTAAGATATATATATATATATATATATTAAATGAAAAATAGGAGGGGTCAGATGTAAGTCTGGTGAGTAAGCCATACTTTTGCTCTATATATATTATAAAAATAATACTATAACATGATATGAGTCTATCATACGGCCATCTCAAGTCTAGTTATCACATCACCCCCAATTATTGTACACATCTAGTTGTATCGCATCATAACTATATGGACTCACTTCCCTAGACTAACCTCATGCCTTATAAGGTCTCTTATTGCCCACCATCATGTAAATTGCAAACATGACTCACTTTCCTGAATGGTATGAAGCCTACATGAAAGCATGTTGTCCTCGTACTAATTGGACTCATGCCCTCATCCGCCTATAGCATAAAGGACCACCAAAACATCCACTTCGTCTATCTGGCCTATTGAAGCACTACTGGGAGCAAAGTAATAATAGGATCACTACTTGTATCTGACATCCATATCTCCGTTCATACCTGCATCTGTATCCATATCCGTATACGTATCCACATCCACATCCATATCTGTACCATATTCATATCCTTTAACGTCTACTTATGCCACCGACTCATTTATGTTTTATGTTCATCATCATATCGCATTTCCACATTGTAATTACATATATAATCATTTCAAACAACAACCAATCATCAACATATTCACTCAATTCTTAATGCCATCGTTTACCTCATCAACAGCCTCCAATCGCCTACTACAACACAAGAGAAACAAGACTAAAATTGATTCATTTATTACTTATATAGGCCCTTCCGAGTCCAGGATCAACCTAAGCCCCAAATAGGCCCTAGTCACACTAATCGGTGAATCGGTGCACGTAATTCCTGACAGTTGCTAGGTTGTAGAAATTGGTAGTTTTCATCATCATTTCCACCTACAGCCGCCTCTGCTCCTCTTCTAAATGCTAGAGAACATCCTTAATACCAGGCCAACATTTCTATGTCGAGTTTAGCATATTGTTTCATCAATTAAACATATATTTATCAAATTAGAATACTTCAGCAAATCCTAGTTCTAATTCACTGTTATTAAAAAAAATCCCTCTTAAATCCTTATTTAATCTGAATTTAATTGTTTAGTAACAATATTCAACACTAACATAGCCCAAATATAATAATTAGAGTATCATGATTACATTATATGAAGAGAAAAGGATGAAAGACTTACTAAAATGCTCTCCACTACATGGATCTCAGCCATCACCCTGCTACTTCTTCATGCTTCGGAGTTTTTCCACCAGATTGCTTCATATTTGGAGCCCTTCTCGATAACTTCAAAACGCATTTGGTGTCGTGAATTTTTATTGAGATTTGAGGAAGGTATTGTATTTTGATTCTTAGTTTTCAAGAGGAACACGGAGTTGTTGGTTTCTATGAAATCTTAAGCATATATGAGTTGTTTAAGTGGTAGGAAGGAAATTATTTGTCTACTCAAATTCAAATTTCAAACTTCAGGTTTTTGGCATCTATTCGTCTTGATACCATTTCACCTATAATTTTTATGCACAAACTTCAAACGAGGCAAATAAAAATATTACACGGATCATAAAAATGCGACGGTTGAAAAGACGCTATTTCTTTTTAAATTCCAAGTTGGAAAATTGACACTTTTGCCCTCCTTATTTTTAATTTATTTTATTAACGCAATAGATTCAATAATTTTTGCATTATTATGTGATTAATATCTAATAAAAATATAACGAATTTTCTTAGGTTTTACATTCTCCCTTTAAAAGTATTTTGTCCTTGAAATTCCAAAAGAGAGGAAAATGTATGCTTGCTCATTTGTCAAACACATATCAATCAAATTAGTAACATATAATACAATTTATGCAATCATTATAAATAGGTGCGAGTGATATAAATAGCATAGAGTAATAGAATGATGTCATGAACTAGCTATTTCTACACCTACAATGCATAAATGCAGCTAATGCACCCATATGGGTGCAATGATATAACATATTACCCATGATACAAACATACTAATATAAAAATGTACACATTTTTTCTTTGTTAATGAAAATCCAATTATATATATAATCTAACAATCAATTCATCTAAGGCATCCAAATCATCGTCCTAGAATAGTCAGAACTATGGAAATCAATCAAATAAGGAAATATACAAAAAAATATTTAAGGATGAGTAGCCTTCATCTTCTGTACTGACGCCCATGTACTCTCCGTCGGATCAATTCCCTATTGCACTCTAATACTTCACTACTGTTCTATGTCGCTCCACCCTATGCTCCATAATACAGTTTGGACCATGGGATGAACTCGGCTAAGATTCCAACTCTATCTCCTCCAACTAACTAAGTGCAATCACAACTGTTGGATTGTATACATATTTCCATACATAAGACATATGAAATACATTATGGACTCTTGCCATTTTCTCTAGAAGCTCCACTATATACGGCAAGCCCTATATCATCTCTAGCACCGGAAATGGGCCACCAAATTTGGGTGCTAACTTCCTCGAACTTCCAAACCTTACCACCCTCTTTAATGGATACACTCTAACAAAAACCGAATCTTTCACTTCAAATTTCAAATATTTACACCATTTATCTGCATATGACTTCTATCAGCCTTGCATAGCTTTTACCTTCATCTTTATAAGCTCCACCTTCTCAGTAGTATTTCAAATGATATCTGGACCCAAAATAGTATTATCTACAGACTCCCACCAACACAAAGGTGACTTACAAAATATTCCATATACCGCTAAATGGTGCCATGTCTATACTTGCATGGTAGCTATTATTATGCGTGAACTCCACAAGAGATAAATAGTCCTCCCAAGATCCTTTAAAATGTACTATACAAGACTTTAACAAATCTTCCAACACTTCATTTGCCCTCTATGTCGATCCATCGGTCTGCTGGTGATATGCCGGGCTCAATTTGAACTTCGTCCCCAAGGTCCTCTATAGACTCCTTCAGAATTTAGTCATGAAAATAGATCACAAGCACTTACTATACTGGTTGGAACTCCATGCATTCAGACTACTTCCCTAATATATTATGTCGTCAATGTCATCACTATTCTCAAGCTTTATGCATGCTCTTCGTGAGATGATCTACTATAACCCATATGCTTCTATTTCCTCTTTTACTTAGGGTTAATCCACCTATAAAATCCAGAGATACGCATCCCCCTTCCACCGTGGCACGTCTAATGAAAGTAATAGATCACTCGGCAATTTCTGTTACACCTTCACTCTTTGGCACATCATATACTTCGCACATACTCTCTACCTGCATCTTTATCCTTGGCTTATAGAATATCATCGCTACATCCTGATACATTTTATCTCCTTCTGGATGAATAGTCATCCTTTAGTGTAACACTCACTCAAGACTTACTCTATAAAATTCTTAACCTATGGTACACATAGTCTTCATCTCTCATCAAATAATCCTTCTGGTCCTTGGATTAACGATCCTAATTACTCGATTCTTTGCCCCTTTCTAGCTACCCCACAATACTAACCGCTAATGTGTCTTTCTTATGACTCAACCTAATATGATCCATCAATGCAAGTCTAACCTCCATCGCTGCTAACAATCAAGGAACATAATGTGGTCGAGGTTACAAATCAAATTTTGATATAAACTCCAAATTCCTCCACTCTAACAATATAACATTCACCTCGGCGTGCTTTCTAATCAAAATATCCACGACCACGCTTCCTTTCCTTAGAGTATTAGAAATCTCAAAATGTACAATGATAAGAACTCCATCCAAAACCACTCTCCCCAATCCAAGTTCTTTCGAGAGAATAGGTGCTTGAGAGATTTATGGTCTATGAATAATTTGAATCTCTCACCCAACAGATAATGCCTCCATGAATTCAATGCAAATACCATAGTAGCCAACACTAAGTTGTGTGTCAGATATTCCACTTTGACTCTTCAATTGGTTATTTGCATATGCTACTACTTTTCACTCTTGCATAAGAACAACACCAAGACTAGTATCACATGCATCGATATATATATATATATATATATATATATATATATGGTAAATGATTTAGTACCATCTGGAATAATCAAAACTGGAGCACTTATTGGTGGCACCTTCAATCGAACAATCTTCACTTCATACTTTAGACTCCAAGTCTAAACAAATTATTATTAGTCAAATGGGTCAATGGTGTCGATATCTTCACAAAGTCCTTATTAAAATTTCGATAATATCCAATCAAACCCAAAAAACTACGAACCTTTGAAGCATTCTTTGGCATTTTCCATTCTCCAACTGCAGCTACTTTCCCTAGGTCTACACCAATCCATCCAACGATACCACATGCCCAAGGAAACAAATGTCATTTCTCCAAAAGTGATATTTAGAGAACTTAGCTTTCAATTTAGTCCTTCTTAAGACATTCATTACTTCTCTCAAATGAACTTCAATGTAATGATCAAAAATTTTAGTCATTTGAATGGAATATTTAATTAATTTTAAATGGAAAGTTAATTTGATAGATCAAATAACTAGAATTTCAAATATAGCAATTTATTTGATAATTTAATTGTTGAATTTAATAATTAAAAGAGTTTAAAAAAATTGGATCTTCAGTTTTAAGTTGGATAAAAATGATTTCAAAGCTTTTTTAAATTCAATTTTATAAGAATGAAGGTAATAAAACTTTTAATATAAATTTAAAAGATATTTATTTGGTTTTTATAATAATTCATTTCAATTAACGTATAAAAATAGCCTTATGGGCACTACCTCGGATTTCGACGAAACCGGTTTCATTGGATCCTTAATAACATATTATTATATGATAATGAGTTTCATGATGATTGGGCGTATCGTTCGGTCGTGCGAGATTTAAATACGTAGAAATTAATATCGAAAATTTAATATAATAACTAGGTCTAAAAACCTATCTTCTGCATACGATCGAATTTGACCTCGAGACAAGTTCCATTGCGTTCGGAATATAGGTATAACAGATAGAACGCCAGGTTGCATGCCTCGCTTGGAGTTCGAGATTTACGGATGTCTAAGGGCTTGATATTTTAAATTTAATAATATATATATATATATATATATATATATATATATATATATTTCAACTTCCCACTTTAAAAAATTTCAAAACTAGAGAAACAAAAATATATATATATATATATATATGTTCATCATCCTTTTAAAACAAAACCTCATCCTACGGCCGTGATTGATGTGGACCACCACAGGCCATATCAGGCCTCGAGTTCAACTGGGAAGATGGTCGGTCTGGGGTGTGGAAGGAAGAGGACGGTTGGATTGGGCTATAGCATGGCGTGGTGCTGTAGTTTTTAAGATGAATGGAAAAGTTAATTCTAACCTTGGCAAGTCAATTTCGGTGGAGTTGCAGCATGAGGGTGGTATGGTTAGGATGACGGTGACGAGGGGGTGCTACAGTGTGGGTACGGCGGCACGACAACGTCAGAGGCGACGATTAGATAGGAAAATGTCAAAGATGGTTTTATGGAAATTCACGGCAGAGGAGGCGGAGATAGGTGGTTGCGTTGACATCATTGGGTTTGGATGGTCTGGGGGTTCGATGATGAAGTTGCAGCGGTGCTTGGTGGTCATTGGAGGCAGCGGTGATGGGAAGAACGCGACGCCTTCGTGCGAACTGGAGATGATTCAGGGAAGAAGGGGATTAGGGGTGGGTTATTATTTTTAAAACAAGGTTAACTAGTTTGTGATTAAGTGATTTAAATATAATTTAAATTATGTAATCTTATAAACGTTGTAACTTGCTCGTTTTTGATCGGTTTTGGATGCCGTTAGTTGCATTGCGCACTTAGCTTCACGATGGAACTGGTTTGGACCAATTCGAGACTGTTGAAATTTAGGCTAAATTTGGATATCATTCGGTTTTAGTTCCTAAACAGAATGTCTCGACGACATAAAAAATAATGGTGAGTTAAACTCACCTTTTTGGTTAACTAGTATGATACATAATTGATAAAAATTGCTGGATGATCGTTTGAATGAATTACTATATTTATTAGTTGATTTGGATATATTCCCACCTATTGGAGCGGATGAGACCCTATTATTTTCCGTGTAAGCACATGTGACCCTTTTTGTACGAATCCCTCCTCGAAGCGGTTGATTTATATTGTATGGTTATACAAAGTTTGTGATGCAGGGGAAAACGGGATGGAGAGGTCCAACCGGATTCCTTACTGTTGTTGAATTGTTTCGATAATATTCCTTTTATATGGATTACTGAATAATGAACCTGATTGTGGATACTATGTGCAACATCCCCATTTCAAAATCAAATTTAAATTGGTAGCTTATTTAATTTTTGAAATTAAATGGTGAATTAATTTGGATCTTCCAAATTTAAATGGATATTTGTTTGTTTATTTATATAAATGTATATAAATATGATTTTTAACAGAATTTCTAATTGGAAATTCAGAAGAAAAAAATTTGAATAATTTATTGGATTTTGATTTATTTGTGAATTTTTTGAGAAATAATTTGAATATTTGGGAATAAAAACATATAGTAGATTGTGAAAATAAAATTTGGGTTAAAAGAATTGAAAAAAAAATGTAATAAATATATTGGAAGTAAAATTTGATTTAGAATTCTATATTTTAAAGAAACAAATATGCATAGATATATGATTATTTATTAGTAATGAATAATTTGATTCCAAATCATTTTTCTTTAAAAGTTGTATAAATATAAGAAATATAAAATTTATGAATATCAAGGTAAGATTGGTTTGAAAAAAATGAAAGGTAAGTTTTAATTAAAGATTTAAAATACTTTCTTTTAAAATTATAAAAGAGTAAATATGGTTCCTATATTTATAAAACTAAAATTTAATTAAAATTATTTATTTAAATAGGAAATATAATATAAAATTATATTTAAATATTAATAACATGAAGATTTAAAGTGTTTAAAATATGAAAATGTAAAAAACATAAATTGATAAAAAGGGGTGTATTGTAAAATATTATGTCAAAACTATTTAAATGTAAATATAGTAACATAAGGGTTAAAACAAAAATTTATACAATTATTTAAAAGAGGGATTTAAACATAATTTGAATTGTATTAACAAGCGTAGGAATTTTAAATCATGCAAAGACAAATGCTAACCAAAATTAAACAAGTGGCATTAATCATTCTTAAATTGGATTAAAATTTTATAATATATATAGTGAAGAGAAATCAGGCTTCATTCCTTTCTTTACAAAATTTTATCAAAAATTTGAAAGTTGAAATAAATCAAGAAACAAATTACCAAAAGCTTGAAAGATCAAAGCAGTTCAACAAAATAAATTTCTCAGTTTTCAATTCAAACCAGATATCAAATTCTAGGAAACAATCTTCGTTATTTAAAACCAAGATCAGTTCAAAAGCAAATCTCAAACCTGGAAAAACAAAAACACAAACCAGGCTTAAAATTTTCTTTCATCTTCATAATCAAAACATAAAACTGAGATCAAAACAAACCTGGAAATCAAGATAACTTGAAATCAAAACCTGAAAAGCAAGATTTTCAGCCTGAAGCAAATAAAAAAAAGGGATTCGAGTTCAAGCCAGGGATTCAAATGCAAGACTCAACTCAAAAGAATCAAAAACAAAATCAAAGCTTCAGTCAATATATAATTCTGGGCTTTACATTCTTGTTCTCTACTTTTACACCTGGTGAGCAAATTTGCCCATTTTAAGTTGAATCTGTTTTTATATTTTTGATGTTGTGATGAGTACTTCAAATGGTTGTGAACAATGCTTTAAATTATGCTGATCAATGTGAATGCATGTCTGTATGTATATATGTTCACATATATATGCTCTCTATTAAAATTACAGACTTTAAGCCATTACAAAAATCTACTGCCCCTTGTACAATCAATAATGGGTTAAAGTTTTTGAAGATGAAATCTATATAAGGATATAGCATTTTCGATAAAAATTATTTTAGGTGAAAATATTTAGTATTTAACTCAAAAATGTAAAATTTACAGAGATATTTAAAATAAGTCCAAAATTGTATATCTGAATTTCAAAGTTTGAATTATATAGATGAATTCATAGCAGGAAATGATGAATTTTAGAAATAAGGGGATGATTTTTAGTTTGGTATCGGTTGAGATATCGTGAGATGAACCGCGAGGGGAGATTCGTCAAATTTTGACGATTGGTGGTGAAATGTTCAATGAGTTTGAGGCAGGAGGAGGTCAATGGAATGTAGATCCATGGAAAAATACTTAGGGAACTTTTAGAATGTTGTGTTGGCCAGGCGATGAAGAATTGGGGTTTAAGAGCCCCAAATTGGCCGGTATGTTCATCGATATCGTGTAATGACGAGAGTTGATCGGAGTCGTCCAGTACGGTGGGAATTGAAGCTGGGAAGTTTGGCGAGGCTCCATTCGTAGTCGCGTGATCTAAGGTGGTCGGAGAGCGGTGGTACGAGGAGTTTTGGATGATCGGTTCCATCCTGATGGGTTTCGTTCCACTCGATTATGATTGGTTGAGTCATTTGTGAATCTGGGTGGACATGTCGTCTGAGTGGAGCATCGATGACTTGATGGTGGTGGTAGGGTTGGTCGGAGTTGGCCTGATGGGTGTGCACGATGCACACTTGAACATCGTGTTAGAATGTTTCTGGATGATTGAAGGCGAAGATTGACTCGGTAATGGTATCGAGTGATATCGGTTTTGACTCGAGTATTATGTCAGGGCGTTCATGTGGGTTATACAGTTTTTTTTTATTTTTAAAATTTAACAAAGTTAAAAAGGAAAAAAAAAAGAGGGGAAAAACTTGAAGGGGGTCTTGGGGGATTAGGTACTTGACTCGAGTGAAGACCCGAAGTGTTTTCGAGTTGATGATAAAACAGTTTTTGTTTTAAAAACAAGTTTTCTAAATTTAATCTAAAATAAGTTTAAACAACTTCTTGTTAATTCATTTAATAAAATGATAATAAATGCTTTATTTTAAATTTTAGGATTAGTCAAGTTTTAAAAAAAATTATTTTAAATTAATTTAGTTTTAAAGTGTTTTTATTTACACATATAACCTTTATTTTAAAAGTCCATTTTAAATATATTAAATTTTAAATTACATGGTTAATCAAGGAAATGTTTTCAATTATGACTAACTTAAATATCTTTAGTTAATCTATGTATTAATGGTAATTAAATAAAGGTTTATCAAATAAATTCGAATGTAATTAAGTAATTAACTGAGATAAGTGGGTTATTTTAATTTGAAATTTAATGATAATTACTTAATTAAAATTTTTTACTTAATGTAATCAAGGTATAATTGCTTTGTGTAATTACATTAAAGGATAATTAATCAATTAAGATTAATTAAATTAAGGCAATTAATTACTAAAAATAAAATAATAATTACTTAATCAAAAGTAATTAACTAATGATTAAAGTTAATTAATCAAGTGATTAGGATTAATTTGTGATTAAGGATAATCATTTATTAATTAAGGAAATTAATTAAAATGATGATTAATTAAGGGATTAATTAATTAATTAAAGATAATTAATTAAAGGATAATTGAATAATTTAAGGTTAATTATTTAAAAATCAAAGGTTAATTATCTAATGTTTAAAGGTTAATTAATTTGTAAATAAAAGTTGATTTAAATTAATTAGTAAAGGTTAATTAATTTATTAATTAAGGCTGATTAATCAATAGTTAAAGAATTAATTAATTTATTAATTGAGGTTAATTAATTAATGATAGAAGGGTAATTAATTAAATGATTTGTAATAAATTAATTAACCGGAATTAGTAAATTTATTCATAAATTACTTATGGTTGTTTGGATTGCATTGAATGCTTTGAATTGCTTGATATCTCTACTGTGTGATGCTTTGTGATATTAATTGTTTTAATTCAAGCTGTGATGAATGTAATTTATTTTATCTGTGATTAATTTATATTATTTATCTATGAATCTGTGAATGGAAGATAAGCGTTATAGGAATATACCACTTATCGATATTAATATGCTTGAATTTGTGATGATTGAATGATGTTGCACTATTGTGTAAAACCCTGGACTACACCACACACACATAAATATGGATTGCACGAGGAAATCAGTTAAGTCACGGATATTTTTAAATTTAAATATTATTTTGTTTAAAGATTGAATTTTGAATCCAAATAATTTTGGAAATGGAATTGGGCTAAAAGTGAAAAGCTTTTGTAAAAGAGTTTTAAAGACAAAAGTTATTTTGAATATCTTAATAAAGTTTTGAAACCATAAATTTGATTTGAATTTGAATTCAAAATTTAAAATTGAATTCCATGTTTGGAAACTATGGTTTAAAAGTGTTATACAAGTCATAAATGTGTTTATATGGGTTTTAAACCAATTTAAAAGTATTTTTTGGGAATTTGAATTTAACCCAAGGACTTTAACTTGTATAAATTTAATCGGATTTTTCTGAAACAAAAACTATTTGTTTTCAAATAATAAAAGCTTTTATATAAGGAAAGATTTTCCCATTTGTGTTGAAAGGATTTCAAGTTTGAAATGAAAATGGTTTTCCAAGTTATGAATGATCTTTGGAAGTGGTTTTGAAAGCTATGAATTAAATCTTTGATTTAAAAATTGGATGAGTTAATCCAATTTGAAAGGGAAATTGTTTTGAAAGAATATGAACGAATCTTTGTTAAAGATTGGTATACTTTGTTTTCAAATTGAAAATGAATCATAAAAGTGTACCCTTTTTATAAAAGATTTGAAATGGAATTTTTTTTTTGAAATCTATGAATCAATCTTTATAAAAGACGGGTGAACTTTGTGAAGTGAATCTTTTTGTTTAAAGATTTGAAAATGGTAATTTTTTAAACCATTTGAAAGAAAAGTTTTGTGTTTTAAGTTGTGACTTAATTGAGATCCCAATATCCATATGCTTTAAAATTAAGCGCTCACTATTCGGCTTAGCCCGGAGAGGGCGTTGTGTCATACAACCCATTCTGAATAGTGATACAACGAAATGAATAGCAATTGAAGATAGTGGTGAAGACCGGGTGTCATCGAGAACAGTAGGATAACCTGTCGAATGACTCTGCACTGAGTTGCTCTGGTATAGAGATCTCCAT
The DNA here is from genome assembly GCA_030765085.1 of Allium cepa. NCBI lineage: Eukaryota > Viridiplantae > Streptophyta > Magnoliopsida > Asparagales > Amaryllidaceae > Allium > Allium cepa. The sequence goes on from CM060929.1 coordinate 678,661,958, forward strand.
ATGTGATGGGGAGTCCGATCGGGATTGAAGATGCCCAAATTTCTAAGGGCTTCTTTTAAAGTGCCTTTAGTCCTGTTCGAACCCGGAACAGACTTGTATAGATGTGTGTCTGACCTTACACTTTGACATGTAAAGCTGGTTTCTATCAAATACATTTCCTTTTGGTGGCGGAGAATTTATTCTCTTAGCTTAACACCCTTCTCTGAGACGTACGAGCTCAGGGGTTATGTAATTGATGGTTACTGGTGATACATTCCCAATTTGGTAATATGGCATACGAAGTGTTGCTGATCATTTGTTGATCAAAGCATGACTTTGTGAAAGGTGTAGCTTTGTGGATGAGACTTCGTCGAGCCTCACAACCCGATAATGGTTGAAACAGGAATCGTGGCAGCAAGGTTATTTGGGGGTAGCGCCCTATGAGGGTATGTCCATTTCCTTCTAGATAAAAGGTAGTATCATGGTATGGAACGCATATATTTACCTATGTGGATGCTGAAAACTTATTTCTTTGTTGTTGTTGGTTGAGAGGCGCCTCGGATAAAGGTTAGTAATGATCGGGGGGTGGCATACTCGTGTCAGTAGTTACCTAGTTGCAGAGGTAAACCGGCCTTGTGCAGCAGAGATCCGGGTAGGTTCTCGGGGATGTCCCTCCAAAGGCGTTCCATTTTTTGTGGGAAGTTCCTTCGCCTGACCATTTGTTGGAAATCCAATCGTCCAATACGTGCCTTGTACGGTTTTAGTTGTAGAACCTGCAATTTAACATGGTAGCTGTAGTAGCCATACTATAATGGTACGTATGCTGGCTAAGATTAATACTATACTTGCAAATGTTTCTGCACTGTGCACTAATAATAACAATAATATCAAAAAGATTTTGCGTGGTAAGCATTTTTGACTTTCATAATGAGAAATCTCCTCCAAGTTTGCGCTTGCATTGTGTGTGTGGCAGGAGGCCTTATGGCAGTTTCTTTTTCTAAAACGCATTGTGAATTTCTTTAAAATCTGTTGTTTTGCTTTTGATAAAGATAAACTATTTTTGTTTGCTCATACCAGTCTCATGACTGACCTCGAGTTTATTGTAACCTTCCTAAACTCTGGGTGCCCACAATTTTTCACACGAGCAGTCTCGAGTTGGGTTTTTCAGATAATCAAATAATAGGCGTAGAATTCGATAGCATCCAGTCTTTGGATTTGGCGATCGCATTTGCTTCTTTTCAGCATTCGGGCTGACCTTACTTAGTACAATGCAATTGAGGTTTCTCGCTTCGCGTTTGGATAGCATGTAGGTGGATATAGCTTTGGGAGTTTTTGGAGCTTTAACTATGGATTGCAGTTGCAGTTTGATGTTGGAGTTCTCTTTTGGAGTTTCTCTATTGATACTTACCTTTCCGCTATTATATATATACCTCTGATATTGTTGAGATTCATGTTGTATCAATGTTGTATATATTGATATTCATTTCCTTTTTCCGCTGTGTTGTTATACTTAATGTGTTATAAGCTCCGACGAACCAGATTCAGTGTTTGAATCTACGGCATTCGAGTACAAGTGAAGTACGGGTGTCGATTTTCGAAGGTCGAGTTAGGGTAGTTTCATTTGGTATCAGAGCTGAAGGTTGGAACTTTAGCGTAGGAGTATAACACATTAGGTAACTCATTAAAGATAGGGTGAGTATACCCTAAGATATCTGTTCATATGCCTCGGTAAATTCTCTTACTATCCACTGATAGTGAGTATGAGTGCAAAGAGAGGACGAGGTAGGGGACAGAAAAATACCAATAAAAATGGTCAATGCCCTACAATAATGGAAATAACTTTTCTCTATCAATCTCCTTTGATTCGATTTCAAATTCTTTGATTGCTTCGTGGCAGCTCGAAGGAGAAGCTTCGGTGTTGTGGTGGCCCTGCAAATCGTTATAGTTAAGTTTTTATTTCGTATTCTCTTCATCAATTCCCTATCAGCTTTTCGTTTTAACTTCAATGAATTTGGAATTTTATTAGAATTAATTGGTAAATTAAATATGAAGTTAAATTAAATTGTATCGACAAAACTATTTCGATTAAAACCAAATTTAAAATTCTATTGTGATTTCTTGTGAGTATCAAAGTCCAAAGAGGGACAAGTTATATATACTTTGGGGTATTCCGACTTGAGTTTGGAATCCATACTCAGTGTTTGAGAATTTGGAAGATCAAATCCATTTATCTATTGTTTTGGTCTAGATATATTCTACGAACGGTTAGTTATCCCTTTGGACTAACCAATAGCCTTTTATATTTCATATATCTGGGTGACCCGAGTATCTTGAGAAGTACTGAATGAGTTCGTTCTCTTATTTATTGATATTCTGATTTGGTGAGCCAAACACAGAATGAATATTCAGTTTAATCTGGAAATTTTTTTCCATCTATTCTTCATTATCTCCCTGGCAAATTTTGGGGACGAAATTTTCTTAAGGGGGGAATCTGTAACATCCCCGTTTTTAAATCAATTTTAAATTGGTAGTTTATGTAATTTTTGAAATTAAATGGTGAATTAATTTGGAATCTTCCAAATTTAAATGGATGTTTGTTTGTCTATTTATATAAATGTATATAAATATGATTTTTAATAGAATTTCTAATTGCAAATTCAGAAAATAAATATTTTGAATAATATACTGGATTTGGAATTATTTGTTTATTTGGGAAATAATTTTTAATATCTGGGAATAAAAACATATAGTAGATTGTGAAAATAAAATTTGGATTAAAAGAATTGAAAAGCAATATAATAAATACATTGGAAATAAAATTTGATTTAGAATTCTATATTTTGAAGAAACAAATATGTTTAAATATATGATTATTCATTAGTAATGAATAATTTGATTCCAAATCATTTTTCTTTAAAAGTTATATAAGTATAAGTAATATAAAATGTATGAATATCAAGGTAAGATTGGTTTGAAAATATAAAAGGTAAGATTTGATTAAAGATTTAAAATACTTTCTTTTAAAATTATAAAAGAGTAAATATGGTTTGTATATTTATAAAATTAAAATGTATTTATCTAAATAGGAAATATAATATAAAGTTATATTAAATATTAATAACATGAAGATTTAAAGTGTTTAAAATACGAAAATGTAAAGAACATAAATTGATAAAAAGGGATGTATTGTAAAATATTATGTAAAAACTATATAAATATAAATATAGTAACATAAGGATTAAAACAAAAATTTATAAAATTATTTAAAAGAGGGATTTAAAAATAATTTGAATTGTATTAACAAGTGTAGGAATTTTAAATCATGCAAAGACAAGTGTTAACCCAAATTAAACAAGTGGCATTAATCATTCTCAAATTGGATTAAAATTTTATAAAAAATATATTGATGAGAAACCAGGCTTCAATCTTTTCTTTACAAAGTGTTATCAAAAATTTAAAAGTTGAAACAAATCAAGAAACAAATTACCAAAAGCTTGAAAGATCAAAGTAGTTTAACAAAATAAATTTCTCAGTTTTCAATTCAAACCAGATATCAAATTCCAGGAAACAATCCTCATTAATTAAAACCAAGATCAATTGAAAAGCAAATCTCAAACCTAGAAAAATAAAAACACAAACCAGGCTTAAAATTTTCTTTCATCTTCATAATCAAACCTGAAAACTGAGATCAAAACAAACCTGGAAATCAAGATAACTTGAAATCAAAACCTGAAAAGCAAGATTTTCAGCCAGAAGCAAGTAAAAAAAATAGATTCGAGTTCAAGCCTGGGAATTAAATGCAAGACTCAACTCAGAAGAATCAAAAACAAAATCAAAGCTTCGGTCGATAAATAATTCCAGGCTTTACATTCTTGTTCTCTGCTTTTACACCAGGTGAGCAAATTTGACCATTTTAAGTTGAATCTGTTTTTTTATATTTTTGATGTTGGGATGAGTACTTCAAGTGGTTGTGAAAAATGCTTTAAACTATGATGATCTATGTGAATGCATGTCTATATGTATGTATATATATTCACATATATATATATGCTCTCTGTTAAAATTACGGACTTTAAGCCATTACAAAAATCTACTGCCCCTTGTACAATCAATAATTGATTAAAGTTTTTGAAGATGAAATCTATATAAGGATATAACATTTTTGATAAAAATAATTTTAGGTGAAAATATTTAGTATTTAAGTCAAAAATGTAAAATTTACAGAGATAATTAAAATAAGTCCAAAATTGTATATCAGTATTTCAAAGTTTGAATTACATGGATGAATTCACAGCAGGAAATGATGAATTTTAGAAACAAGGGGATGATTTTTAGTTTGGTATCGGCTGAGATATTACGAGATGAACTGCGAAGGGAGATTCGTCAAATTCTGACGATTGGTGGCGAAATATTCAACGAGTTTGAGGCAGGAGGAGGTCAATGGAATGCAGATCCATGGAAAAATACTTAGGGAAATTCTAGAATGTTGTGTTGGCCAGGCGATGAAGAATTAGGTTTAAGAGCCCCAAATTGGTCGGTATGTTCTCCGACATCATGTAATGACGAGAGTTGATCGGAGTCATCCAGTATGGTGGGAATTAAAGCTGGGAAATTTGGCTAGGCTCCATTCATAGTTGCATGATCTAAGGTGGTCGGAAAGCGGTGGTACGAGGAGTTTTGGATGATCGGTTCCATCCTGATGGGTTTCGTTCCACTCGATTATGATTGGTTGAGTCATTTGTGAATCTGGGTGGACATGTCCTCTGAGTGGAGCATCGGTGACTTGATGGTAGTGGTTGGGTTGGTCGGAGTTGGCATGATGGGTGTGCACGATGCACACGTGAACGTCATGTCAGAACGTTTTAGGATGATTAAAGACGAAGATTGACTCGATGATGGTATCGAGTAATATCGGTTTTGGCTTGAGTATTTTGTCAGGGCGTTCATGTGGGTTATACAGTTTTTTTATTTTTTAAAATTTAACAAAGTTAAAAGGAAAGAAAAAAAAGAAGGGAAAAACTCGAAAGGGGTCTTGGGGGATTAGGTACTTGACTCGGGTGAAGACCGAAGTGGGCTCGAGTTGATGATAAAACAGTTTTTGTTTTAAAAACAAGTTTCCAAATTTAATTGAAAATAAATTTAAACAACTTCTTGATAATTCATTTAATAAAATGATAATAAATGATTTATTTTAAATCTTAGGATTAATCAAGTTTTTAAAGAAATTATATTAAATTAATTTTGTTTTAAAGTGTTTTTATATACACATATAACCTTTATTTTAAAAGTCCATTTTAAATAAATTTAATTTTAAATTATATGGTTAATCAAGGAAATGTTTTCAATTATGATTAACATAAATATCTTTAGTTAATCCATGTATTAATGGTAATTAATTAAAGGTTTATCAAATAAACTCGAATGTAATTAAGTAATTAATTAAGATAAATGGGTTATTTTAATTTGAAATTTAATGATAATTAGTTAATTAAATATTTTTACTTGATGTAATCATGGTATAATTTCTTTGTGTAATTACATTAATAGATAATTAATCAATTAAGATTAATTAAATTAAGGTAATTAATTACTAAAAATAAAATAATAATTACTTAATCAATAGTAATTAACTAATGATTAAAGTTAATTAATCAAGTAATTAAGATTAATTTGTGATTAAGGATAATCATGTATTAATTTAGGATAATTAATTAAAATGATGATTGATCAATTAATTAAAAATAATTAATCAAAAATAATTAGTTAATAGACAATTGAATAATTAAAGGTTAATTATTTAAAAATAAAAGGTTAATTATCTAATGATTAAAGGTTAATTAATTTGTAAATCAAAGTTGATTTAAATTAATTAGTAAAGGTTAATTAATTTATTAATTAAGGTTGATTAATTAATAGTTAAATAATTAATTAATTCATTAATTGAGGTTAATTATCTAATGATTAAAGGTTAATTAATTTGTAAACCAAAGTTGATTTAAATTAATAGTTAAAAATAAAAGGTTAATTATCTAATGATTAAAGGTTAATTAATTTGTAAATCAAAGTTGATCTAAATTAAGTAGTAAAGGTTAATTAATTTATTAATTAAGGTTGATTAATTAATAGTTAAATAATTAATTCATTAATTGAGGTTAATTAATAAGTGATAAAAGGTAATTAATTAAATGATTTGTAATAAATTAATTAACCAGAATTAGTAAATTTATTCATAAATAATAAATCTGATTTCAATTAATCAGATGGTTTAATTAATCTTACTTATGGATGTTTGTATTGCATTGAATGCTTTGAATTGCTTGATATCTCTACTGTGTGATGCTTTGTGATATGAATTGTTTTAATTCAAATAGTGATGAATGTAATTTATTTTATCTGTGATAAATTAATTAATTTATCTATGAATCAGTGAATGGAAGATAAGCGTTATAGGAATATACTGCTTATCGATATTAATATGCTTGAATCTGTGATGATTGAATAATGTTGCACTATTGTGTAAAACCCCTGGACTATACCATACACACAAAAATATGGATTGTACGAGGAAATCGGTTAAGCCATGGATATTTTGAAATTTAAATATTATTTTGTTTAAAGATTGAATTTCGAATCCAAATAAGTTTGGGAATGGAATTGGGTTAAAAGTGAAAAGCTTTTGAAAAAGAGTTTTAAAGATAAATGTTATTTTGAATACCTTAATAAAGTTTTGAAATCTTAAATAATTTGATTTGAATTTGAATTCAAAATTTGAAATTGAATTCTATGTTTGTAAACTATAGTTTAAAAATGTTATACAAGTCATAAATGTGTTTATATGGGTTTTAAACCAATTTAAAAGTATTGTTTTGGGAATTTGAATTTAACCCAAGGACTTTGACTTGTATAAATGTAATCAGATTTTTTCGAAACGAAAACTATTTGTTTTAAAATAATAAAATCTTTCATATAAGGAAAGAATTTCCAATTTGTGTTAAAAGGATTTCAAGTTTGAAATGAATATAGTTTTCCAAGTTATGAATGATCTTTGGAAAATGTTTGAAAGCTATGAATTAAATCTTTGTTTTAAAGATTGGATGAGTTAATCCAATTTGAAAGGAAAATTGTTTTGAAAGAATATGAACAAATTATTGTTAAAGATTGGTATACTTTGTTTTCAAATTGAAAAAGGATCTTAAAAGTTTATCCTTTGTATAAAAGATTTGAAATGGAACTTGTTTTGAAATCTATGAATGAATCTTTGTGAAAGACGGGTGAACTTTGTAAAGTGAATCATTTTGTTTAAAGATTTGAAAATGGTAGTTTGTTTAAACCATTTGAAAGAAAAGTTTTGGGTTTTAAGTTATGACTTAACTGAGATCCCAATATCCATATGTTTTAAAATTAAGCGCTCGCTATTCGGCTTGGCCGGGTGAGGGCTTTGTGTCATATAACCCATTCCAAATAGTGATACGACGAAATGGATAGCAATTGAAGATGGTGGTGAAGACCGGGTGTCTTCGAGAACGATAGGATAACCTGTTGAATGACTCTACACTGAGTTGCTCCGGTATAGAGATCTCCGTATGTGATGGGGAGTCCGATCGAGAATGAGGATGCCCAGATTTGCAAGGGTTCTTTTGAAGTTCCTTCAGTTCTGTTTGAACCCGAAACAAACTTGTATGGATGTGTGTCTGACATTACACTTTGAGATGTAAAGCTGGTTTCTATCAAATACATTTTTGTTTGGTGGCGGAGAATTTATTCTCTTAGCTTAACACCCTTCTCTAAGACGTATGAGCTCAGAGGTTATGTAATTAATGGTTACTGGTGATACATTCCCAATTTGGTAATGTGGCATACGAAGTGCTGCTGATCATTTGTTGATCAAAGCATGACTTTGTGAAAAGTGTAGCTTTGTGGACGAGACTTCGTCGAGCCTCACAACCCGATAATGGTCGAAACAAGAATCATGGCGGCAAGGTTATTTGAGGGTAGCGCTCCGTGAGGGTATGTCCATTTCCTTCGGGATAAAAGGTAGTATCGTGGTATGGAGCCCAGATATTTACCGATGTGGATGCTGAAAACTTATTGCTTTGTTGTTGTTGGTTGAGAGGCACTTCCAATAAAGGTTGGTAACGATCGCGGGGTGGCATACTCGTGTCAGTAGTTACCTAGTTGCAGAGGTAACCCAGCCTTATGTAGCAGAGATCCGGTTAGGTTCTCGGGGACGTCCCTCCAAAGGCGTTCCATTTTTTGTGGGAGGTTCCTTTGCCTGACCATTTGTTGAAAATCCAATCATCCAATACACGCCATGTATGGTTTTAGTTGTAGAACCTTCCATTTAACATGTTAGCTATAATAGGCACACTATAATGATATGTATGCTGGCTAAGATTAATATTATACTTGCAAATGTTTCTGCACTATGCACTAGTAATAATAATAATATCAAAAATATTTTGCGTAGTAAGCATTTTTGACTGTCATAAGGAGAAATCTCTTCCACGTTTGCGCTTGCATTGTGTGTGTGGCGGGAGGCCTTATGGCAGTTTCTTTTCTAAAAATCATTGCGAATTTCTTTAAAATCTGTTGTTTTGCTTTGATAAAGATAAGCTGTTTTTGTTTGCTCATACCAGTCCCATGACTAACCCCGAGTTTATTGTAACCTTCCTAAACTCTGGTGGCCATAATTTTTCGCACGGGCAGTCTAGAGTTGGGTTTTTCAGATAATCAAATAATAGGCGTAGAATCCGATGGCATCCAGTCTTTGTATTTGGCGATCGCATTTGCTTCTTTTTAGCATTCGGGCTGACCTTACTTAATACAACGCAATTGAGGTTTCTGCTTCGCGTTTGGAAAGCATGTTGGTGGATATTGCTTTTGGAGTTTTTGGAGCTTTAACTATGGATTGCAGTTGCAATTTGATGTTGGAGTTCTCTTTTGGAGTTTCTCTATTGATGCTTACATTTCTGCTATTATATATTTACCTCTGATATTGTTGAGATTCATGTTGTATCAGATATTATATCAATGTTGTATATATTGATATTCATTTCCTTTTTCCGCTATGTTGTTATACTTAATGTGTTATAAGCTCCGACGAACCAGATTCGGTGTTTGAATCTGCGGCTTTCAAGTACAAGCGAAATACGGGTGCCGATTTTCGAAGGTCGAGTTAGGGTCGTTTCACTATGGTTATAACATCGTTTTATGTTTAAAAAAAACCTAGTGGTTATAGAAAATCAATATCAATATTGGTTTAACATTTAGCGGCGAATGGCCTAAAATTATATTTTGAATACTATAAATTGCCAATTGAGTTGAAATTGAGTTTTAAGAAAGGAAATGATTTTTAAATCCAAATTACGTTTTGGAAAAATATTGTTTTAACTTATTTAATGATATTTAATATTTTAAGGTTATTTAATTATAGTAATATTATTTTAAGGTTATTTAATAGTATTAATATTGTTTTAAAGTTATTTAATTATAGTAATATTATTTTAAGGTTATTTAATTATGTAGTATTGTTTTAAAGGTATTTGTTATAGTTAATATGGTTTTAAAGAATTTATCAAAATGTTAATATTTAGAAAGGTTAATTATTCCATGAATAATTATGGTTTGGAATTAATAATAAGGATTATTAATAAAGTTTTGAAACTAAATTATTATTATTTATAAAAAGGGTAAGGATTAATTATTACTGTTTCTTAAACATTATTTTAAAAATTATTAATTATTATTTTTAAGATGTCTTAAAGTTAATAATTCTTATTTATTTATATTGTTTATTATTATTATTATATGATGATGTTTTGAAGTAAATGACTTTTAATTATTCATAAAGGTTTCTAAGACCCATGAATAGAGTTCAAAGACTTGGAATTTATGAAAGAGTTTATAAAACGGTTTGAAGACATAAGGATAGGTTATTTAAAAGGTGAAAGATTTTATAAATGGTTTGATATTTATTAATGGATTTTAGAAAAGGTTAATAGATTTATATAAGGAGTTTATAAATGGTTTTATAGATTTATAAAAGCTTTATAAATGATTTTAGAAATGTATAAAAAGAATTAATAAGAAATTGAAATGTATAAAAGAATTTTATAAATGGTCTAGAAGATTTATAAAATGGATTATAAATGTTTTTAGAGAATTATAAGGAGTTTTATAAATGATTGTTGAATCAAATAAAAAGAAAGTCTTTCTTAGTTTTATGAATGTACTTATATCGTTTGGATAAATATGTGGATATTTTCTAAGTATTGACATATAGGGATTCACGGTTATACATTTGTAAAGGTATTTTTATGCGAGTAAATTACAAAGTGATATTTAATGAATGAAAGATTAACCAATGTTGGTTTTCCCTAAGGAATAAATCCTTGATTGAATGTTTTTTATTCGATAGTTAAATAACCGACTATCGAAATTAGATCCAAACGTAATTTTGGAAATATCTTGGAGAAACATATGAGTTATATGGCATAGTGATCTTCGATGATGCTGTACTGTATGTATAATTCTTGTTTCGTTCTCCTAGGATGATGACAAGGGAATCCATCCACTGACGGTTAGGAGGTGATCTCCGATCTTATTTTTCACTATTTATTTCCTAAAGAACTGGAATTGAGTTTACCAGGAACTATCGAAAAGTTCTTTGAAGAGATCGAGATTGGGTATGTTATTCGTAAACCATTTCGATCAACCAAATTCATTTAAAAGTGAAGATATTAGGATGATGGAGTTAGAGACGGAGCTCTCAAGTGTTTCGTTCAATCCTATAATGAACTTGTATGGTTGAATGCTAGTATTGCATTGTTTCTTAGAAGGCAGTATTGGCGTTCCAAGTGGGAGGTGTTATATAAAACGTAAAACGTAGTCATAAACCTCATTAATCAGGAATGACTAAAACAGGGAAGAAGCAGTGGGGCTAAGTGGGTCATTCCTAAGTAGGGTAGGTTCATCCCTATCTAGAGTCGCTATCATCTCTCATTTGTAAGCTTCGAGGCCCATTAACGGAGGAGCGATCATATTCGGTACTATCTGTAAGTGGTTGGCCGGATCGATGTTGGCAGGGGATCCAGGCGAGGTCTTCGGTGTTATTTTACCTAGAGATGCACCGTGACGGGAGGCCACTCGGTAGCCTAGTCATTGTACGGAATCGATTCTCCCATGTGATCCTTTACGGTTTTAGTTGTACACCTATTATGCTGGAATTTAACTAATGTAATAATTTCAGCTAAGATTAATAAGTAGTTGTATCTACACTCTATTATAATATCACAGAATTTCATATGAAATGGTTTGGTTATTGGAAAGTAAAAACTTGGGTGTTATTTTATTATAATGCTCAGGTCAGACCAAGCATATGACAAATTAGTTTGGATGCTTTGGAGCTTCACCACGAGTTGGAGGCCTAGTGATGTATTCATGTAGATGGTTATTTTTCTGTTGTATTCATTATTGTATTTATCATCAATTATGAGGATAGGCTGTTATAACTGTCCAGGTTGAAATAGGTTAGTATACTCTGATTGATGTTTTTGTATATACACACATTCAGTTTTACTTTTGTGTAAATATTTGTTGTATATTACAGATTATTCATTTCATTGTGAAATTCTGTGTTGTTTAGTTTTCTTCTTAACTTCTTCCTTCTTTTTTCCTAACAATTGGGTTTTTCGGCATTCGGTTTTTCGGCATGTAGTGGACATATTAGCGTCGATTTTCGAGGGTCAAAAATTCCTAGTCATTACATTTGGTATCAAAGCTGAACGTTAGGCAAGAACCTTGGCTTTGGTAGGGTACTCATTAGAGATAGGGTCAGTAGCACCCTAGAACGATTTTGAGCATATACACACACACACACACACACACACACACATATAAGCGTGTATTGTTAGTGATATAAAAATGTTCTATAGTATATTGATTGATCTATTGAGTGGCTTATGGATTCTGGTCAACACAAGTAATTAGTATTGCTGACAGGGAGCTCTAAACACTTAAAAGATTAATTCGACATGGTATTGGTTTGAAATAGGGTAAATGAAATAATTTTACCTAGATTATATTATATATATATATAAAGGAGTAATTTCTCAAAAATTATTAAAGTATATATGGTTTGCTTGGTTCTTAGAGAGTGATAACATTTAATTATTATGATTTGTTGTTGTTGTGTTCTAATAAAAGTTGTTGGTATTATAATGCAAATAAGGTAAATAATTAAGAAACAGTTTTATATAACCAAACTGAAATTATCTATATGATTTGTAAAAGCGGTTTATAAATTAAAAGGGTTTAAAAGCTAGGAAATTTGAGAATTTAAAACCCCTCGGTTTTGTAAATGGTTTTTCAATGTTTTGGAAAATAATAATAATATTATTATTTGGAAAATATTTTGGATAGAAATATTTAAAAAGGATTTTAAATAAGTAGAAAGCATTGAACTCACTTCGGTCGTTGAAAAACAATTTAGATGATGACTACGGCATCATCGACGTTCGTTTTTGAATTTCCAAGAGAGAAATTGCTACCATTTGGGTTTTGCTTTGGTAAAGTTTGTTTTGATTTTAAAATTCAAAGGAATGATTAGATATACCAAAGGGATTATGCATATATATGATTTCAAAATGATTTGAAATATATAAGAATAAGATGTCTAAACACAGAAAATTTTCATTGAGTATTTTATGAAAATGTTAGAAAATAATTTTTAACTTATAAATTTCGAGAATTTGTAAGTAAAACGAATTTTAAAATGGTTGAATATGAATGTTAAGAAAAGTAAAGTTGAAATAAATATTTAAGTTAAGATAAAAGAAGTGGTTTCTAAAAGGAAATCGATAGAGATTTCAAATGGATTATGAAATAAGCTAATTAAATTAATTAGTGAGGTTAATATGGTTTCAGAATGTTGGTCGATAGAATTGAATATTGAAATTGAACAATGAATTGAGTTAAATGAAATTAGATTTGATTTAAAACAAATATGACTTAAGTTATGAAGTGATGAGAAACATGAGTGCTATTGTATAGATGTTTTTGATAAACTTAAGTAAAAAGTGGATGGAATGATTTTTAAATGAGAATAGTATTGAAAGGAATACACTAAATAAATAATAAATGTGAAAAAAGAAATGTGAATAATAATGGTGAATAATTGAATGTAAATGAAATGAATGTTGAAAGAAGAATTTGGGATAGCTAAGAAACCAATTGGTAAGTTATTTCAACTAATTGGTAAGTTATTTAATTTTAGTTTGGGATAACCAATTGCTAACTTGCCAAATCCTTTAATTTGGGATAACTAATTTTCTAATTGCTAAGAAACCAATTAGTTGAAATAACCCCTTAGCTTTAATTTGTGAGGAAAGTTAAAGGCTTAAAAGGATTTGGTAAGTTATTTCAACTAATTGGTTTAGAAAGCTAAGGGGTTTGGGCAATTTTCTTACCTCGTAAATTTCAAGGATGAAATTCTTTTAAAGGGGAACAGTGTAACGACCCAGAATTTTAGTCATTTGAATTTGGAATATTAAACTAACTATAAATATAGAAAATCTAATTTGATAGATTAAATAACTAGAATTTAAAATATGGCAATTTATTTGATAATTTAATTACTGAATTTAATAATTAAAATTATTTTAAAAAAATTGGATCTTCAGTTTTAAGTTGGATAAAAATGATTTCAAAGCTTGTTTATATTCTATTTAATAAAAATGAAGATAATAAAACTTTTAATATAAATTTGAAAGTGATTTATTTGGTTTTTGTAATAATTTGTTTTACTCAATGTGACAACCCAGAAATTTTCGAACCCGAAAACTCCAGATAGTTATGAAAAGAACAAAAGGATAGAAGAAGAAGAAGAAAAAACATCAGAATCTCACATCGCAGCGGAATAAAATATAATATATAGAATACAATTTTAAATACAAGAAATCTGTACTGTATACTTATACATACATACCATTATCAGAGTACATCAATCAATCATACAGAGACAACTACTATAAGATCATACACAGCGGAAATAATAGGAAAATACGTAGATACGCTCTGTCATCAGCTCGTCTCCTGAGCTCCAGTATAAAACCTGAATCCTGTTCAACTCGGTCTGACCCGAGCATCATATAAAACAACACCCGAGTCAGTCTGGAAAACCAGCGTGAGAAAATCACACTCAATTGGATTATTAAAGTTTCAAAAATCTTTGAAAATAAAAGCATCTCGTAAGACCACGCCACAAATAAACATGTCGGGTTTTTACCTTACGATAGCTAAAACAGTTTTTATGAAAGTTCTCTGATATTATTATAGTGTCTATAGAAAGTAAATAGAATCTAGCTGAAATGCTTGCATCTCACGTTTCAGCAATAGTTGGGCACAATCAAAACCGTACAGGCGCTTATTGGAGTTTGGATCCCATACAATGGCAGGGCTACTGGGGTACCGCCCGTCACAGTACCTGGTCTAGATCAGAGTACCGAGGAGCCACCCTAACTCCCCTGCAACACAAGACCGGAACCATTCCTTACTGAACAGTCCCAAGCAAGATCACCCCGCAGTTGGCACTACCAACCGCCCACTAAGCCGAATAAAAGGGACATCTAGACAGGGGAAACCTCACTCTCCAGTGGGGGCTACCCACGAAGTCTTGCTGCACCTCCCCTGTTTTAGCCATTCCCGGTTGATGAGGCTTGAGGTTAAACGTTACCTTTCAAGAACGCATCACTTAGAATGCTCATCGTCCACCTGACGATGTTCTGAAAGCATTCAATCCATACAAGTTGCCCTGGGTCTGGACAAACCGAATCACCGTCTTCAACTCTTCACGGTCTTCATTCGTAATCGTTCAAACCGGATCGAAGTGGTTTTCGGATAATTAAATCCGATCCCGGACTCTTCGAAACGATTAGCGCATTGTCCAATATTGATAGTCGGTTATTTAACTATCAATTAATCACATACAAGCAACCATCAAATAATTTCCACAAATTATTTATCTCAAATATCATTCAGATATTATTTCCATTTTAACCCATTTGAAATAGATTCAAAGTCCTTTATTTCCGTGAAATCATTTAAATTGATTTCTTATACTCACTCACAATTGATTTATCCTTTGAAAATATTTCTATTTTCTCATTTCTTCCCAATTTCCTTATAATTTCTCAAACTCACTTTCTCCATTTAATAAGATTTCTCCTAAATCTTATCCCATTAATTTGTTTACCATCACAAGAGGATTTTGATTGGATTTTAAAAAAAAAACATTTTGAAAACATATAGATTTATAAAATAAGAAGTATGTTAAATATTAAAATTTATATCTAGTTATTTATAAGTTTCAAAGCTGGTTTTTAGAAAACTTAGAGTTTATAATAAATAATAGCTAAACTTTCAAAATAACTAATTCAAAAATATTTTATATTCAAATAATAATTTATAAAAAAATTTGTATAATATAGTAATTTAAAATATTCCTTTTTGAAATAAATTATAATTTTAGAAAATCCAATATCCATTTATAAATGCCTCTTGTCCACATTCACCTTTGGAAATATCCTGCTATTTCCATTCAACCAATTTCATATCTCATTTATAAATTCCATTCATGAATTTATAAAATCTCCTTGAATTTTCATTTATTATAAGATAGTTTGATTTAAAAAATCTCATCTTTATAATTTATTTCTTTCTATAAAGTTCCATATTTTCCTATTTAATAAGTTTCATTCATTATTAAATAAAATCTCCTTTTGACTCTTAACAGAATTTCTTATTCATAATTCTTAATAGCATCGTCTTAATTTCCTAATAAATTTTCTTTTCCTTTCTTATTAATATTTCTTTTTATTTCCTTAATAGACCTCCATTTCCATTTCTTAATATAATTCCATTTTCTTTAATTTCTTATCGATTACAATATTCCTCCAAGTATAATTTATAATTTAAATTTTCCAAACTCAACATTATCACATTAAAGTTTAATTTAAGTAGAAAATATACTTTTATTTTCTTTTCTTCATTCTCACTTTAAGTAGATTCAAATTTCAAATAAATATTTTCTATTTGAGTTTTATTTAACTTCTTCAAATTAATTTATCAACGGTAATAGAAATTAAAAAAAAATTCAACTTCTCTGTGATTCAACAGTTGATAATTCAATTATCTATAAAACCACCCAAAACAATATATCATCCTGTCACAGAACAACATATATATATAATAAAATAAATAGTTTTGAGGAACCCTGTTGGATCCCTCCAACCTGTTTCCCTGCATCCACAAATGTTAGCACAATAAAATAACAATTTCACTTCGATGTGAAATATTGCAGTATATGGGATTAATATTTCTAACATCCACTTATTTAATTATTCACTACTTCAGCCATCATTCAAGCAATTCAACAATTAAATTTAAATTCAACAATTCAAATTTTAAACTTTACTGAGTGAGATTAACTCACCTTATTCCGTTTGCATTCCATTTCCTTTACAACTTGTTTCTCACGATCATTAACCTTGAATAATAATTTATATGATTTTATTAATATTAGAACAAATCGAGCAATTTATTTCCGTTTATTCTTTAACCCTAATAATTTAATTCTAACTAATGATTTATTTCAACAAATAATTAAATTTTAAACTAATTCTCCTTTGTAAAGAAAATCTTCTAGTGACTAATTAAACAAATTAATCACCTAAGTAATTTATTATTGAACGAACTAGCAACATTAAAAATGCCGAGGTATATATTTATTTTAATTTCTTCTTTGTAATTTCTTTTACCAAAATGACTTATATTTATTTTAAAAATCAAATCTTTATATTCTTCCAAAGTCTTATAGATATAAAAATCATATTCTGCTTAAATATAGGTATATTTATTCTAAAGAATATAAATTTATATTTTATTTTATTTCATTTCATTTTTTCTCATATAATTTAAATTTTAAAACAGAAAAGATTTAATTTTACAGTAAAAAAATATTTATAAAAATCTGCATATGTGTATACTTATATACAATTTTAAAAGCCATAAACTTTACTGCAGTTCCCAAAAAAAATCCAGTTTGCATATATATAAAGATTAAACCCAAAAATTTATATATATATATACTTACGAAAATAAAATTCCTAACTGCACAGTTTCTTTCCCTTTTTTTTTATAAATCAATTTCAATCTGAAAGCAACTTAATCCATATGCATTTTAACAAAATTTTGAATCTGAAATCGTACCTCACTGCCTCGCGACTATCGCCGCCGCCTCCCCTACATCACACGCCACTGAGGAACCCTAGCCTCCATTGCGAACCACCACGACCAACTCATGCCTGAACTGCCGAGCGTAATAGGGCGCGACTCGATCGAGACCGCCATCTCCTTTCAACGTCATCGCGACCACGCCTCGTCCTCTCGCGCGAATAATCCACCCCTCGAAAACACGGCATCCCCCAAACCCCGATACGCCTCACCGTCGTTCGCGCTTGAGCGCCGCGACACATGATAATCTCCACCATCAATCGACATGTCGCGAGTCTTCTTGCACGCGCGAAATCGAACTCGAACTGATTTAGGGTTTTCCCCCCTTTCTCCTCTTTTTTTTTTTAATACGGCAAGAGTTTGAAAAGAAGTAGGGCAAGGGTTCGGTAATTAAAATCAAGGAGAAGGGGTTGATAAAGGAAGGAGAAGGAATAAGGTGTCTCGGTCATGAAAAATAGTTTCTAAGATCGAAAAGTGAAACAGGCAGCATCGATAATAAAGAAGATGGAAGCGTATTCTGGAAGACGAGGTAATAGTGTGTTGAGGACGCTATACGAATTGTTTTATTTTAAACGTTATATTTAAAAATATTCTCGAATTCAATTATAGCGTGTTTGCTTATCGTACAAACACACGGTCACTCCAAAAATTACGAAATTTGAAATCCGATAATAATTTAATATTACGGATCCAACGGCACTGGTTTCGTCGAATTCCGAGACTGTGCCTCGGAAGGTTATTTTCAATTATCAATTTAAACAATGAAAATTTAAAATTGAACAAACGGCAGTTAAATTAAATTTTGATCAATTTATTATTTCCAGTATTATCAATATAAATTTATAAGCCGTAAAATATTTCTAACAAGGTCACAATTCCAGATTTAAATAATTTACCCAATTGTCAACTACTATTTAATTTATTCAATTAATTGTTATATTTAAAATTCTGAGTTCTCTTTTTATTAAATCAAACCAACTTTTCATATTGAAAACAAATTATATTTCAAATTAATTACTTAAGTTCATTTTAAATATCAAAAATTAACTGTTGAAAAAAAACCGGGTCATTACACTCAACGTATAAAAATAGACTTATGGGGCACTATCTCAGATTTCAACAAAACCAGTTTCATTGGATTCGTAATAGTATATTATTATATGATAACGAATTTCATAATGATTAGGCGTATCGTTTGGTCGTGTGAGATCGAAACCTATGGAAAGTAATATCGAAAATTTAATATGATAACTGGGTCTAAAAACCTATCTTCTGCATACGACCAAATTAGACCTCGGGACAAGTTCCATTGCGTTTAGAATAAGGGTATAACATATAGAATGCAAGGAAACGCGCCTCGTTTGAAGTTTGAGATTTACGGACGTTTAAGAGTTTGATATTTTAGATTTAATAATATATGTGTGTGTGTGTATAATTCCCATAACCAACCGATACCTCCCACTATTCGCACCATACCATTTTCATACCCAAGCCCATAACCATCTCTAATATATATATATATATATATATATATATATATATATATATATATATATATATCAACTCCCCCCTTTAAAAAATTTAAAACAAAAGAAGCAATATATGTGTGTGTGTGTGTATAAACGTTCATCTTCCTTCTAAAACAACAACCTCATCCTACAACCATGGTTAGTCTGGACTACCACAGGGCATATTAAGCCTCGAGTTCAACTGAGAAGATGGTCTGCATGTGGTGAGAAAGGATGTGGATGGTTGGATTGGGTTATAGCATGGCGTGGTGGTGTAATTTTTGAGATGAATGAAAAAGTTAATTCTGACCTCGGCAGGTCAATTTTGGTGGAGTTGGAGGATGCGGTGGTGTGGTTAATACGGCGATAAAGAGAGGGTGCAATTGTGCAGGTGCGTTGGAGCGATGAGGTCGGAGGCGACGGTGAGATAAGAAAATGTCGAAGATAGTTTTATGGAAATTCACGACAGAGGAGGTGGAGATAGGTGGTCGCGCTGACGTCTTTGGGTTTGGTATGGTCTGGGGATTCGACAACAAAGTTGCGACGGCGCCTGGTGGTCATTGGAGGCGGTGGTGATGGGAAGAACGCGACGCCTTCGTGCGAACAGGAGATAATTCGGGGAAGAAGGGGATTAGGGGCGAGTTATTATTTTTAAAACAAGGTTAACTAATTTGTTATTAAGTGATTTAAATATAATTTAAATTATGTAATCCTATAAACGCTATAACTTACTCGTTTTAGATTGAATTTGGACATTGTTTGTTGCATTGCGCTCTTAGCTTCGCGATGGAACTGGTTTGGACGAATGTGTAGACTGTTGAAATTTGGGCTAAAATCGGATGTCATTCGATTTTAGTTCCAAACCGGAATGCCTCGGTAACAAAAGAAAGTAATGGTGATTTAAACTCACCTTTTTGGTTAACCAATATAATATATAATTTACAAAATTTGTTAGATGATTGTTTTATTGAATTACTATATTTATTAGTTAGTTTGGATATACTCCTACCTATTGGAGCGGATGACACCCTATTACGTTCTCATGTAAGAGCGGATGACCATTTGTATACGAATCCCTCCTCGAAGTGGTTGATTTATATTTTATGGTAATACAACGTTTGTGATGTAGAGGAAAGCAGGTTGGAGGGACTGCAACGCGATTCCTCGCTATTGTTGAATTATTTCGATAATATTCCTTTTATATGGATTATTGAATAATAAACCGAATTGTGGATACTACGGTTATAAAATTGTTCTGTGTTTAAAAACAATACCCTAGTGATTATAGAAAATCAATATCAATATTGGTTGAGCTTTTGGCGGCTATTGGCCTAAAATTATATTTTGAAATACAATAAGTTGCCAATTGAGTTGGAATTGTGTTTGAAGACAGGAAATGATTTTTAAATCCAAAATTGGGTTTCGAAAAAATATTGTTTTAAGTAAATTAATGATAATATTATTTTAAGGTTATTTAATTATAATAATATTATTTAAGGATATTTAATTATAATAATATTATTATAGGGTTATTTAATTTTAGTAATATTATTTTAAGGTTATTTAATTATATTAATATTGTTTTAAAGTTATTTGATTATAGTAATATTATTTTAAGGTTATTTAATTATATTAATATTGTTTTAAGTTATTTCATTATAGTAATATTATTTTATGGTTATTTAATTATATTAGTATCGTTTTAAAGTTATTTTTTATAGTTAATATGGTTTTAAAGAATTTATAAAAATGTTAATATTTAGAAAGGTTAATTATTCCATGAATAATTGTTGTTTGGAATTTATAATAAGGATTATTAATAAGGTTTTGAAACTAAATTATTATTATTTATTAAAATGGTAAAGAATGTTAACGTTTCTTAAACAATATTATGAAAATGATTAATTATTATTTTTTAAGATGTTTTAAAGTTAATAATTTTCATTTATTTATAATGTTTATTGTTTATAATTATTATTATATGTTGATGTTTTGAAGTAAATGATTTTTAATTATTTATGAATGTTTTCAATACCCATGAATAGAGTTGAAAGACTAGGATTTTATAATGGAGTTTATAAAATGGCTTGAAGACTTAAGGGAAGGTTATTTACAAGGTGAAAGAGTTTATAAATAGTTAGATATTTATAAACGAATTTTAGAAACGGGTTTATAGATTTATAAAAGGAGTTTAATAAATTGTTTTATGGATCTATAAAGGCTATATAAACAATTTTAGAAATGTACAAAGAGAATTTATAAGCAATTGAAATGTATAGAAATTTTTTATAAATGGTCCAGAAAATTTCTAAAATGGATTATAAATGTTTTTAGAGAATTATAAGGAGTTTTATAGATGATTTTTGAATCAAATAGAAAGAAAGTCTCTCTCAGTTTTATGAATATAGTTATACCGTTGAGATAATTATATGAATATTTTCTAAGTATTGAAGTTAAGGGATTTGCGATTTTACCTTTGTAAAATTATTTTTATATAAGTAAAGTACAAAGTGATTTTTATTGAATGAAATATTTATTAAAAGAGGCTAGTGATTGCTTATATGCTTAACCAATGTTGGCTTTCCCTAAGTAACAAATACTCGATTGAATGTTTATTATTAGAAAGTTAACTAACCGACTATCAAAATTAGACCCAAACATAACTTTGGAAATATCTGGATGAAACAAGTGAGTTATATGGTAGGGTTATCTTCGATGATGCTATACTGTGCGTAAAATCTCGTTTCATTCTCTTAGGACTATGATAAGGAAATACATCCACTAACGGTTTGGAGGTGATCTCCTATCTTATCTTTGATGGTTTATTTCCTAAAGAACCGGGATTGGGTTTATCGGCAATTATCGAAAAGTTGTTTCGAAGAGACCGGGATCGGGTATATTATCCAAAAACCACTTCGATCCAACGAATGCGTTTTGAAGTGAAGACATCTTGAAGATGATGGAGTTGGAGATGGAGCTCTCAAGTGTTTCGTCCAGTCCTTGAACAAACTTGTATGGATGAATACTAGTATTACATTGTTGTTTGGAAGGCAGTGTTAACATTTCAAGTGGGAAGTACTATATAAATGGTAAAATGTAGCCTCAAGCCTCATTGATTGGGAATGACTAAAACAGGAGAGATGTTGCAAGGCTAAGTGGGCCGCTCCCATGTAGAGTACAATCATCCGTATATAGATTCGCTTTTATCTCTCATTTGTATGCTTCGGGGCTTAATAATAGAGGGGTGATCATATTCGGTATTTTCTAGTGAGGGGTAGGCCGGTTCTTTGTTGGTAGGGGAACCAAACGATATCCTCGGTGTTATTTTATTTAGAGTTGCTCTATGACGGGCGGTACCTCAGTAGCCCAGTCATTGTATGGAATCCACTCTCCGATACGAGCCTTTATGGTTTTAGTTGTATATCTATTATGCTGGAATTTAATTAATGTAACAATTTTGGCTAAGATTAGTAAGTATTTGTATCTAGACCCTATTATAATATGAGAGAGTTTCATATCAAATGGTTTTGGTTATCGTAAGGTAAAAACCCGTCCATGTTTATGTGTGGCGTGGTCTTACGAGATACTCTTGATTTTTCAAAGGTTTTTCTATAACTTTAAAATCTGGTTAGGTGTGTTTTCTCACGTTGGTTTTTCGGTCTAACTTAGGTGTTATTTTATTATAATGCTTGGGTCAGACCGAGCATATTACTGACTAGTTTGGATGCTTTGTAGCTTCATAAAACGAGCTGTAGGCCCAGTGACATATTCATGTAGATGGTTATTTTTTCGTTGTATTCGTTATTATATTTATCAGCAACTGCGAGGACGAGCTTTTATAACTATCAAGGCTGAAATAGGTTAACGTACTCTGATTGATGTCTTTGTATATTCACATATTCATTTTTACTTTTGTGTAAAGATTTGTTGTATTTATAGATTATTCGTTCCGCTGTGAAATTTTGTGTTGTTTAATTTTCTTCTTATCTTCTTCTGTAACGACCCGAAATTTTCGAAACCCGAAAGTTCCGGATAGTTATGAAAAAGAAGAAAGAGATAAAAGAGGAAGAAGAAGATCAGAAACACCAACATCTCACATTCGCAGCGGATAAAATATAATAAGAAATAA
Organism: Allium cepa; assembly: GCA_030765085.1. Taxonomy (NCBI): domain Eukaryota; kingdom Viridiplantae; phylum Streptophyta; class Magnoliopsida; order Asparagales; family Amaryllidaceae; genus Allium; species Allium cepa. Next base: position 678,684,863 of record CM060929.1, read on the forward strand.
TAATAGTTTACAAAAGGATATTATATCTGTCGATTACATTTTAATACATTAGAGTTACAAATATACAGACATTGAATATACTCAATTATCATGACATAGATACACATCAATATTATACAGCGGAAGCACTCCATATGTTCTTGCCATCCAGCTCGAATCCTGAGCTCCAGAACGTCCTTACCTAAAAATCTGTAATACTCGGTTTGACCCAAGCATTACATCAAAGTAACACCCAGGTCAGGCTGGAAACCAGCGTGAGTAATCCCATGTAACATGGAATACAAGCATACAACTTATATATAACCTGGGTATCTCATTTAAATTCACAAAGCCATAATTTATTATAGACATCACTTATTCCACACATAAGTTTCTAAGTGAAAAAAATTAGATCAAATAGTCTGATTCACTTAAATCATTTCATCCCAACTATTAATTTCACATAACAATTTATAAGAGTTCGAAGTGGTTTCGGGTATTTCCCAATACCCGATCCCGGCCTCTTCGAGTCTCATGTCATCCTAACCCAAGTTATCCAGATGAAAAACACAACATTTCATATCAGAGATATCAGCTCATTCGAAGCATCCAATACCATACAATCATCCATAGGCAAAGCTTAATCACATACAAATTTAATTTAATTAATCCTGATTGAAATACTAACCTCAACCACTTAGATTTCTTCATTTAACATTAGTTAATTTCCAATAAATTAATCAATCATCCCTTCATTATTTATCTTTATTAATCACCCTGGATTAATTATCCTTCAATTGCATTCAAGTAATTATCTTTATTTAATTTCACGATATTAATTATTCTTACCAAAAAATTAAGTAACCTTAATCACTTCATAAATTAATTAACTATTTTAATTACATTTATCCCTAATTACTTATATTAATTAATTTCTCATAAGTCACTTATTATGGATTTATTAGTCTTAATTAATGAATCTTTGATTACATCATTAATTATATAAATTAAGGATTTCCAATTAAATTTTAATTTATCCTAATCAAATTTAATTACATTAATTAAAACACAGTATTAATCATCTCCGATTAAACCCAAGCTGTAATCAACTATCTTTTATTTACTTCATTAAATAAATCAAGTACTCCTTAATTATCCATCTTAATTAATCTCTTGATTAATTTCACAAAGTAATTTTATTAATTACATTAAGTATCTATTAAATCATCCATTGATTATTCTAAATGAATTCAACTTAATTAATTAACTTAAACCTTAATTAATTCATTCAAACCCTTAATTACTAAATTAATCAACCCAAATTATTAATTAATTGAATTAATTAATTATCCATTTTAATTACACTACTATCTAAATGAATCAGAATTTATTGAGCCCTTATAAACTTAGAATGAAGATATTCTCTTATTTATGTGTTCAGTTTAAAATAGTTTAAACCCCGAATACTTCGAGTCAGACAACAATTAACCCGAGAACCAACCAAAACTAAAATCACCAGATCATCAGTACACATCCAAACAATTCAATCATTCATCCAACTATTTAAATTTAACCATTTAAATTTAAATAAAAATCCAACAGTGTGAGATTTGCTCACCTTTGCTGTTTGCAATCCATTCCAATTCGATTTTGTCTTCATAGTTTTGACCTTGTATGAACAACCTATGATATGTTACTATCTGAATTAATCAAATAATTTATCACCGTTTCTTATTAAATTTTCAACTGATTTAAAATATTTATATTTTTTTTTAACTCCACGGTATTTTTAAAGCCCTTTTTATTTTCCTGTTCGTGTCCATATATATATAAAATAAATAAATAAAAGCAACAACAAATACCTTCCCCAAATCAGAAAGTCGTGTCTCTTCGTCGTGGAACGCAGAGCCACCTAAGCCCTAGCCTTGCCCTCGCGAATCACCGCCTTCAGCCCAACATACACCCATTTTCCTCTGTAGTTCAACATAAAGCCACCACCACTTTATCAACAACTTCCACTATCTATCTCCAGCCTCACAATACGTCTCCTCTGCCATTTACACAACTAAACTACCTACTGCTACCTACCAGAACACGAACCACATCTTCCTCCACCAGTACCTCCAATTCACCGTGACCTCCACCTGAACGAACCAAAGTCGCCTCCAGTCCAATCCCAAATCTCAGCATCAAATCCCAAACCGCGATTTACCTAACTCCAAGACATGCTGACATAGCCTCCCCTTCAAGCATCAAGCGGATTTCCATCGAGCATCGCATGCTCACACGACTTTTCCAAAATCGCGATGCCTGCCTCTACCACGAACGTCACGGCCACACACCACTAATCCTCCATCAATCCCTCACCGATCCAAGGTCGTGACCCAGCAACCCTCGCCCATACTTCCCATCGCGATGCACTTATGATTTCTTGCTTTCATTCGATTTAATTTTTTTTTGAAACTCGATTCGATTTCGAAACTGAAGGATAGACTCGGCTTTGATTGGTATTGAACAGTAAGTAGGCATTTTTTTAACTGTTTTGAACGATTTTATTTACCTTTCGAATCTAAAGAAGGGAAAGGAGAGAGGTCAGCCATTATGTTTCTTTTTATTATCTACGTTTGATTTTTGCTTTTCGATTAGAGATGGAGACAGAGATAAATATCAATTTGGGGAAGCTTCTTGAATACGAGTTCTTGTTAATAAAATATCTATGACTGTTTTACTTTAAATTTTATTATATTATAAAATTTCAAAACGTCTCGTTAATTGCCATTTAAAATTTTGACTCCTCTTAAGGAATGACGCTAGGCGATTATAAGGTTTTATACGCATTTCGAACATAATGGAACGTATTTCGAAAGCTAATTCGATTATATGTGCGAGTTATGGAAGTAAATGATCAATTTTAAATTAAATCGATTAAAATAGTTTCTAAGCGTTTTGAGCTGCCAGGGTCAAATGACAACTCCGATTACTACGAAAATTGAAATCCGATAGTAACTAACTATTACGGATCTAATGGAACTAGTTTCGTCAAATTCCGAGACTGTGCCTTGGAAGGCTATTTTTAAATTCAATTTAAACAATATATTATTAAAAGTGAACAAATCACCTTTAATTTAAATTTTAACCATTCTATTATCTTCAGTATCAACATTATAAATTTTATAAGCCTTCAAATTATTTTAAACAGGCTTAGAAATTTCAGATTCAACAATTTACCCAATTTCAATTATTAAATTCAATATTTAAACTATATAACTCAATTATTTAATTATCAAGTAAATATTAATATTTGGAATTCAAGTTGAAAATTAACTTTTAAATATTTAAAATCAATTAATTATTCCAATTTAATTTGTTAAAAATTACAGGTCGTCACATTCCTCCCTCCTTAAAAGAATTTTGTCCCCGAAATTACTAGTTACGGAGAATGGTACTTTACCCGTTTACCCTTCCCCCAAAACCAACAGCTCAACATCCTACCAATTATCTTTTATAAAAACCACTTATCAATCTTACCAACTTCCCAAATTCTCCCACAGTTTTCAAACAATACCCTTTTGCTCAATCATTCAAATTTCAATTTAAAACCAAATTTTGAATTATCAAAATTTTCACAAAAATTTTCTAACTCCCTAAATTTTCGAAAACTTTTGCCAGCGTCTCCTTTGCACGGCTAGCTCAGTACAACTACAAAAGGCCTCTACGGTCTCCCAAATTCCAAAAAGAAAACGGAAAGCCAAGTGGCTAGATCAAAAACCCAATCCAATTTCATACAGAAACTTAAATACGTACCTTTTAGTTGGGCAATTTACATTATCTCCTGATATCAATCGAGATTGGGTGATGATCATACCCTAATGGTAGCGAACCACATAGCCTTGAAGCATATCCTTTGTTTTAGTTATTCCTGGGAGCAAAGATTACGGCTACGTTTTATAGAAAATCCCACTTGGAACTGCCCCCCAGGAAACAATGCAAAGCCAACATCCGTCTTCAATTTCCATCATCTTCAAATGTCCCAATTCGAATGCTCATGCTAGTTCAAAGTGTTTTTCGGATAACTTATCCAATTTCGATCTCTCTGAACCAGTAACCAATGGTTTTCAGTCACCTTAATTTCTATTCTTTCAAAAGTAATCAAACAATATAAGATTTCCAAGGGGATCTTGAATATCTGCCCTTAAAGAAGAAGATGTTTCACCAGAATGAGTTGTCCCAAGGGAATCTCAAATAGTATGAAATCATGAAGCATTCTCATACTTCCTAAGTCAAAATAGGTCAGTTATCAATAGTGGACAAACCACTATTTGGTGTAAGTATATAGTTTGTATATGGAAAATCAGACATTATATACTTATCGCCACTTTTCAGTTTCAATCCCGTGCTATCCCTCGATTAACAATGATGCCGAACAATTTGGGATATTCTCACCTCTCAAGCCTTGGCTCGATAAGATTCTTAATTCTCACGGATAAAAATGGGCTTCCATACCTTGAAGTTTAGTATCAACTATAGGATAAACTACCTTCCACATACTTAATTAATCATGACTTATTTACCAAAATTAACCCTATATACTTACCATATTTTTGGTATTTCAACTTCTCTATCCCTCGCCCATAAACGAAGCTAGGTAAATCAGGGCACTAGTTGCACCAGGCCTTGCTATATTTAAAGCACTCTGATTCTAGATCTCACAGGTAGAGGAAAATCCACTCATCGGGTTTTAGCACAAAATATATAATGACTTACTTTCTATAAACATGTCAACATTTTAGCAATATTTATCATATTTGTTTTATGTTACTTAATGGTACCAACAAAGAAATCCCTTGCATAAGACAATTTTTTTTAAGCAATCAAAAAACCAATTCCATAAACTTGTTTCTAGTCTTCGATTTCAAACTAGTACTATTCATCGATTAGAAATGAAGCAGTTCAAGTTGGTGTATCATTACCTCTCAAACCTTGACTCGATATCTGCTTCTAACTTCAATATAGAAGCAAGTTTCCATACCTCAAAATCTAGAAATTAAAATAAGATTCAGGATTTCCAATATACTTGTTATTAAAAACATCTTCCAAAATCACTTATTTAAAATAAAGTTTGATTTAAAAGGCAACATCTTTTCTTTATGAAAGTAAACAACTTATTTCATAACAATAAAGTGTTATAAACAAAACTTCCTTTCTAATTTCCCACAGCCATTTATTATAACCATTGACCCAAAAAATGGACCAACACCCTGATTTGGATTTTGAAAGCACCAGCCCTGTCTGAAAAAGCAATATCACAGATATAAAGAAAGAACAATAAAAGAAAGTAGACAAAGAATTTTTATTAGTGGTTCGGCTGTTGATGAAGCCTATGCCCACTTTATAGTTTCTTTATAGACTGGTTGTTGTTATAATAGATGTTTGGTTACAAGGATTTGATTATTTTCGGCAAGATTAAATCTCTAGAGTTGGAACCCATTGGAGAATCACAGCGTATTCCTTTAGAGATTGTTGTCTAAGAGGTATAGAGTGAAGAATAATTCCAGCAGAGCTTCAGCAAACAGTTCGAAAAAGATCTGGTTTATTTTGCTGGTAGGATGGTCTTTATATGGATCAGAAAGCTTTTAAACCAGGTCACTTCATCATCAGCTCACAGGTAGGTGGGAAACGACACAAGGAGGGTTTAGCTCGCAAAATGAGATAAGAACATAGGTCACTGGAGACCCATGGTTAGTGGGTAGTTTGCGACCCATAGCCTATTGGTCGCTAGCGACATAGACTTGGCTCATTTGCGAGCCAATTTTTTGGCCTCTTTTTGTAGTATTTCCTTGCTAGTTTGTTTGAAGGTTTGAGGAGAGGCATGAGTCGCTGATAATCCAAGCACTTAGGATTTTTATGGAGTTTGGAATTGGAGATGTTTCCATAGACTTTTATCGTGGTTGTTTCATTTTGTAGTAGTTCACCAGCTGTATGCGCTCAACCGCTGATTGGGATGTTAGAAGGCCAGTCCATTGGTTTAATTGATCATGGTTGTTGTCTCAGTAATATAGCTTGGCTATCGTTTACTCCTTTCCTTAGCCTTTCTAGTTAGGTTCTAAGCCATCCTAATGTTACAAGATTGTTCTTCTTTCTAGTGGGTCCTACTGGGTTAGAAACCCGGATAACATTTGGCCCCCAAAATACGTCTTCATTGGAAACAAGGTGTGCTCTGGATGTTATCTATTATAGTATCTTTTTACTGGGTTCCAAATAATCGCATTAGAGTCTCGCAGACACATAGTAAGTTACGTCGTCGATCGCCTAGTTTTGGTCTTGACTACTATAGCTTGTCGTAACGAATCAAATTTCTCTCCATAGCTTCTTTGGGTACTTTGAAGTAATGGGTAAGTGTCAAGGCTACCATGAAAATTTGGCTTTGGTTTTTCAAACATCTATTGAATTTTTGGTGTGAATCATTGGAGTCCACCTCAAGATAGTTTTCAACAGACTGACTTCTGGTAGCTGTTCATTTGATCCGAATTTCAATTTCTGGTATTGATGATGCAATCTTTGCTTTGCTTCGTAGTTTACGCTAGGGTTTAGGTCGGTAAGTGGGTGCATGATTTAGTTTTGGAGTTGCCCTATGTAGTTTTAATTCGACCGACAGTGAAGCTAAGTTTGTCTCGAATGATTGTACACCGTTCTGGAGCGAAGTCTTGCTCTTTGTCTTTAGCTTTTTCTTCTTAAAAATTTGGTTAAGTTCCCGTCGATGCTTTTGAGTTCCAATGCGACAATTTATTCCAAAATTGGATATAGTGTTTGATTTAATCGTATTGCTCTTCCTATTTCTATATTCCAGTGATCCTGAAAAGAAAATCTTCCCATGTCACTTAGGATAAACGGCTCTGTTATCGATTGTTGATCGATAATGGGTAAGTGAGGAAGAGATAATTTTAAAGAAAGGTATGGATTTTTTTCAAACTCAAGCAAGCTAGCTACACTGGATTATTTTTTCGCAGTATTCAGGATACTGGACTCTTCTCCTGTAGATAACACACTGCATCTTCCCCCGTCAATGTTTAGAACCCGATTATTCAACATACGTTCACTTCTCTTGGATTCCAGGCGTTGGTTATATACGAGGATATTATTTAAATTAAAACATAACTGACAGGGTCGAATGCCAAGTTTTGTTGTTAAAGATGATTTTTCAGTCATCCAACTTTAGTCTAGTGGAGGTTCTTCCACTCCTCCAAAAGTTGGGTCCTTCACAACTTAGGCTTCACTTATTATTCCTATTATATTGGGAAGTCTGATTGTAGTTAAATTACGATGCACAATTGCTCTTATAGATTTGTAGTTGAAGTTCAATCAGACATATTTTTAGCCTTCGAAAACTAACACATGAGTTGTTCAATTGGGATTATCCTTCTCTGGCATTTTTCGAAATTCAACACACACCAGCCTCTGTCTCCAGGACTACTAGCTTAATTGCTCGATTCTGAACATTTCTTTTTCTCGCTGTTGCACTTCTTGTGCTCGTGTGCGGCATACTCATTTACTTTAATTTTATACATGAAAGTAATGCTTCTGCGGTCATTTTGACATATTCTATTTCATGGATTTGTTCAGAACTATGAAGTAGCTTGGTCTTCCCAGTTCTATAGCTAATCCCTACTTATGGTCAATTGAATTAGTTTCAACAAAGAGTTGGTGTAAACACCTTAGACCGTAGGGCTGATTACTTTGACTACCGAGCCAACATGTTTTGGGAGGACTAGGTTTCCTAAGCAATAAGTTTGATTGCCCCAGTTTGATTGACACAATAACTCCTTTCTTTGGGGATTAGGGACTTTTTTGCATGATCCCAAGATCTGAGTTTTGTAATGTTGTCGGCGTGTATTAGAAAAATGCGTTTCTGGCATTTTTGCTGAAGTAAATTCTTCTAAGTCCTACGTTGTGATCATAATCATGTCTTCATTTCTATCTTTGGAGACTCATACACGGATTACTTAACTCTGTGGATTTTTCAATGATGTTGTGAATCTTCAAATAACATGATCAAACTTGGGTAATGGCACTATCCTGCTAGTTGGAACCAAACTGAAACACCCCACCTCTTAGTATACCCAAAAGGACACATTAAAAGGCGTGGTGCATTGTAGATATAACTAAAGCTTCTTTCATCTTTTACTCTTTTTAGTTATGTTACTAAGTTATAACTAGGATAATTTCTTTAATTCAGTCCAACTAAAATTATAATTAGGCATAATTTCAGTTCAATTCCATTTATATTACAGTCTTTGTAATTTACATCTTATTGTCCATTATTTCAGTTTTCTTACAATTTAATCCGTATTCGCATTGAATCTATTCTATTCCATATTCGAAGGAGGAATAAAAGAAACTAAAAATAAAAGAAATCCAAAGCGTAGGAAAAAGATGTAAATAACACATAAATAACAGTAAATAAACTAAAATACTGTAAACAAACTGTAAATAAACGGAAAATTTATAATTAACGGAAATAAACTAAAATTACTGAAAAGAATAGCTAAGAATATATGCTGAAAATAAATCTTAAAATTGTAAATATATTGCGAAAAGGGTTATTCCAAAATCGTAGTAAAAAATACAACTATTAGAAATCCTATTATTTTAAATTACTTAAAGAAATCTAAAATAATTACAATCAGTCACCTCCGGTCCTAAGCTCTTCCTTTGGTTTTCTTGGATCCACTTGGAGTTGTAAAATAATTTAATTTATAACGATTTTGTCCTTGGAAAATTATTCCGTTTAGGGTCCTTCTTAGAATGGTGAACCCAATTGGAGAAAACCTAGAATGAGAAAAAGTGTTAGGTCAAGGGTTCTTTATAGGGGTAAAAGTGGATCTTAGTCCGTTGGATTTTGAAGATGGAATGGAATGTAACCATGTCATGGGCTGAATAGGAGCCATCGGATGCAAAAATAAAAGGACTGGATTAAAATAAAGAATGCAAAACATGTCAGTTTGAGGCTTTGGAATATTCAAACGAACGAACATTCATTCGTAAATAGCAGAGGCAGGTCGATCAGGCAGTCGATCGCCTGGTGCCTAGGTCGACCAGCTGCGTGCACACACACACACACACACATATATATGTATATGTATGTATGTATATGAATATTTATATGTATGTATGTATATATATTCTTTGTTTTCTGCTTATTTTGTTTATTTAATAACTTGTCCATATAAGCTCGGATTTTGACTTTCTATATATGGAAATTGACCAAAAAATTACCACGGACACAATGGTGAAACTTCCATGGCTTAATTCTGATAATTTCACAAAGTTAATTTATTATCTAACTAATTAACGAATTAATTATTATGGGTTAAATTTCAGGTTGTTACATTCACCCCTCCTTAAGGGATTTGTCCCCGAAATCTCTAAGGATAAAAGAATGTACAAAATGTTTTCATCCAATTCTACAACCAGCTACTCAGTCATCAACCATTCATTCATTGTCCTTAAGTTTTTCTAATGCAGTTTATGGTACTTATGCAATTAGTGTGGTGTAAATGTCCCTAACTAATCCAAAAGATTAGGCGATCCACTGATTAAGTTGACCTCATTTTATGCAATCATATCCGTGCCATGTATCCAAATGAATGCAAAGTTTGCTAATGATAAGTGATAGTTCTATATGCATGCTATAAACATCATCTGAATGCAAAAACCATGTGATAAATATCCATTTATGGCAACCATAGAAATAAATTAAAAATGCACATACATCCATATGCATATGCTTTTGTGTCCTAATTAGGTCGACCCCTAAAGAATGATAGTGCCTAGTATACCTATATGCGTCCATTAGCAAACAGTTGCAGCCATTAGCATATATCATTCATAATATGTTCTAACAACATGTTTACATCAAATCCTACCATCCATTGGTTAAATTCTATGTTCTACCCTCCCAAAGGATAATAAAGGAAAGAATCTATTCAAAACTAAATTTGGAAAAAGGAAATTCAAAAACTTACTATCAAAGGATATGGATATGAGATATAAATTTTCTCCTAATCAGATTAGTTTTCTTCGAAATATCTCTAACCATATCGAAACCAAGAAGCAACCTTTCCGTAGACTTCAATCAACTTGGAGACATCTTGCACGGTCCTCCAAAAAGAGCTTCAAAAGGTGTCATTCCAATGCTAACTTGAAGACTGTTACTATGTGCAAATTCCACTAAAGGAAGATGCTTCCCCCTAACTCCTCAAAAATAGAGAATACTCATTCTCAAACATGCATGTCTTGCTTTCCTACTAATTCCACTTTACTACTATCTCCTACATAGCCTTGCACCTTTTCCTTTATACCTAGGAAATGATTCCTATCTACTCCACATTTGACAACTTGGTTTGGTATTTACCACCTTATTTTAAAAAATAATATGGTTTTTAAAAATTTTAAAACATTAAATCCCAATCTTTAAAAGTGTTATTTTTCAGTTTTAGTTAATTTCAAAAATACTTAGTCACTTAATATTATTTCCCAAACCTAGAAGGAAAAACTTCCAAATTTTTAAATATAAAACTTATACTTCTCTTTCTTTTAAAGACTATTATAGTTTTCTACAGAAATTTGAATTTTCACATTTTACTTTTATTAAGTTTTTCATTTCAAAATCTTATTTACTTTTTCACCAAACAATTTTTTTAAATATCTTTAAAACACCCTTTTTGTGTTTTCAAAACATCTTATTATACCTAACGGTCTCATACTTAATGTGCTGGAACTACTTTCTCTCATGAGAATTTATTAACGCTAAAATCTTCTATTAACTTTTTTCTAAAAGAGGACTTCATGTTTTTGTGAAGTTACAAGGAACTTATTCCATAATTTTTCGAAATAGTCTATACAAAATATGGTGCTTCCCATACCTTGTATATCTTTTTCACATATTCCTTATAACTTGCACCAAACATTTTTATTTGTTTTATAGAAAATTATACCATTGTTCTTTTCATTCCATTATATTAAAGTATGTTTAATTTATATTTTTCCATGATAAATGTTTTCTAATATCTAACTTACACATTCTTTCAGAAAAACCCATCTTCAAAATTGTTTTAATATATCCATAAACAGAAAATATTTCCTTATTCTTATCTAAATAATAAGTGTATTTACAAATCATTTTATTTCTATTCCTAGAAACTACCTTTTTAAAATACATCTTTATTTTGGTTAAAATGGATGTTGCGTAAGAAACCATTACTCTAACCCAAAAATACTAGTGTATGGATTTAAATAGTTATTAACAAATCTCATATGCTTACGTAAAAGTGTTTCTCTTGGGAGTCACTTACTATGGCGGTAGTGTTATAGTCTATGCTCCCTGTATTTTCACGAAAACATCTACTACAACAGTAAATTTTGTAATCTTCGTTTTCAATACTTAATACTTTCTAGATTTTTATATTTGAAATCTTTGTTTTCTAACAAAGAAACAAGTGAGCTACATACGCTTTATAATTCTCCACAAAGAATTTCTCTTTTTCAACAAAACTTACATCATATAAAAAAATCAATTTAAAGTTCTTACCACATTTTCAAAAATCGAATATTTAGTTTAAAAATATTGACAATTATCCTTTTCAATTTTAATAACTTCATTTTATTGGGTTAGACAGAAAGTGGGTTTTCTTCTCATTACCCTGGGAGTATCCTTCATAAATATTGGTAATCCCATTTCCTTACCAAAGTCTTTTACTCTTATTTCTGTTTGATGCTTATATTTTTACTCTAAGGCACTACCATTAAATCCACTTATATAAAACAATTATAATTTCTACAATTATCTACATGTGGCCTTAACAACGCTATCATTAGTGTCCCTATGCCAATGAAATCCAGTGGCTAAATCTAGTCGAGGGAATACTAAAGAGCCAAGTAACATGTAAAAAAGATCATGTCTCCCACAAAGTAGTCCGCAAACCTCTTTAAAGACATTTGGAAAATATCTGACGACCGAAACCGAATCTATTTTGTCGATGATGAATCGAGGGAATAAAGGAAGCTCAACATAACTGACTCCTGGAGGTCGTAAAAAAAACCTCAAGAGTCCTGTCGCTGCATTGTGAGAAATGCGTATTACGAATATTAAGGCTAGAATTAACACTAGAGGGGGGGTGAATGGTGTTTTAAGGAATTACTAATTCTTTTTGAGTTTGTATTAATTTGAACACAAACGTATGCAATATTCTGACACATATATGATCATAGAATCAAACACAGATGCAAATATAAAGTAAAAGCAATAAAGGAAAGAACACACCAGATTTTATACTGGTTCGGAGTTACCCTACATCCAGTCCCGCAACACAAGTATGGGTTTCCTTTCAAAATCAATTCTCATAATTGCACCCTCGATTTCAAGGCCACGAGGTACGCCGCTCCAGATTCACAATCCTCTGGGTAGAGATACTTGATTTTACGGGCAATAAGTTCACCCAATTGATTTTCCTGGCTACAATCACACCTTCTCTCGCTTGATTGATTTTATAGGCTACAATCACACCTTTTCTCACTCAATTAATTACAAAGAAGTCTATAACTCTGAATAACACTGGGATCTTGTTGAGATAGTGATAGAGAATCAAACCAGAGATGATCTAGTTAGATTCAATGATGATTTCGGCAGTGCAATGGTAAAAATGTATATAAAGAAATGTGGAAGAAGAAGAGGAGTGAAATCGGAGAATATATGAATATAAATTCATTTATAACCACCCCTATTTACAGTAGAACAACAGACATGTCCATTCGTGAAAGGATATGACTAATAGACACTTCCTTTAAATTCAAATTTTTGAAATAAACTGTCACCTTGTCGACAAGGGTATCTTGGGGTTGTCGACAGGGCTATGTTATTCTTGGTAATTTGTTTTTCTTTGAAAATAACTTCTATCTTGTATTAAAACTATTTTAAACTTTATAAATATACTTAACTATAGTTAAAAATACATAAATAAGTATAGAGAATAATATTTTGGTATATATAAAATTTTACTATAATTTTATATTTAAATCTAAGTATAAATATTAAAAGTTAAATATATTAAATTAAAAGATAGTTTAAAACCAAGGATAATTTGATTTTGAAAATAAAGTTTATTTTGAGGCTAAAAGTATTTTAAAACTAGGATAGATGTTTTTTAATCTTTTAAAAAGATGATTTTGAAATCATTTTGAAAACAAGACATAATTTTGTAAAACATATGAATTAAAGTTAGTGGATTTAAAACAATGTTCCACTAGATTTTTCGTAGGTTCCATCCTACTTAGAGTTCCATCCCTTTGACGGGCTCGAAGTGGATTCCATTCACGAATAAAATGGATTATAATATATTAGTCCTGTAACGACCCGCTATTTTGGACTATCGCATCCATACATGTCGGACTTGAATAATTAAAAATGCCGAATTGTTAATTTAAATTTGGCAAAACTCAGATATGTAGTAAATAAATAATCACAGACACAGAGTAATAATATGCAGCAGAAGCAAAAGATAGTAGTTCATGAAGCTACTATATATATAACAGAGTTAAATAAGTTACAACAGAAGTCTCGAATACAAAAGTCAAATACAAGAATTAGAATACATCATTGGAATCAACTGAATATCTGAAAGCTAGATAGATAGCTGGATCTCCAAGCGAAGCTCCAACTCCAAAGATGAGCCTCAAAAGCTGGTACTCTTGGTCTGACCCGAGCGTAAAGCAAAACACAAAACACTGGAGTCAGGATTAACATTCTTGTATCAATAAATCCAACTCAAGTGAAATAAAAATTGAAATACAATAACTTAAAGGATGTTGGAATAACCACCCTTTAAGGATCTGTTAAACTATCTACTATGTAGTAGTGTACGCTAAGTAGATAATGCCTATCAGTAATATAAAATATCAAAATAGTGTTAAGGCGTTACCATTATCCCCCTTAACACATTTTATATAAATGTCATAGTCTATACATCACTTTAAACTCCACCGTAAACTAGTGGGATATCAAGGAGTACTCCATAGGTATAACACACACAAAAATCGTAGTGGTCGCGTATATAGGGATACAAGTATGACAAGGCACATGAGGCAATACCCAAGGTAGTGAAACTACCGTTTAACTGATCCGGACTGGTGAAAATGCAAGCCGCAACGATCGCAACACCGCGAAACAACACTCCTAAAAATTTATGAGGGTGCACTAATCAATAACAAGTAATGAGTAGTTTTCGAAGAAATGTGTTCGCTCGAGGTGGCTAACCCCATTTGGCCCGGCATGGCTCCTGTTTTAGTCATTTCCAATTTGACACAAGTATCAAGGCTATCCATTATCGTTCTCTTTCTTTAGTAATCACGTACATCATTCCAACCACTTCGTTCTGGATCACACTCCACGTATAGTTATTAAAGTGGTTTTTGGTTTAGACAGAGAGTATGTCCATAACCGATTCCGGTCTCTTTAATAACTTTCGCAATTATTACACCGATTGGTCGTTTAATAAATTTCAAAACCAAATCTATTTCGATTCCAATTAGAATTTATAAATCAACTTTCATTTGTCTTTCAATCTCAATTTTCATAATTTACGTTTCAAACTTCCAAATTACTATTTCAAAATCTTATAATTCAATTTCAAATTTTATTTAAACAATTCAAATATTTATTCAAGTTCGTATATAAGTTTCATTCCAAAATCAACTAAATTAATTTAATTTAACATTCAAATCAATTTGAATGCATTTATCAATTTCATTCAATATTCGTTAAGTTTAATTTATCATTCAAAACAATTTCTATTAAATTTCCAATTTATTAAATCAATTACTTACGTTCAACTTCATTATATCAAAACTTCAAATTGAACTAAATTAAATTCGTCAAATCAAATTCTCTAAATTACAAGTCTTACATTAATTTCAATAAATCACTTTTATTTCTTGTTAAAGAAATTCAATTTCACTTATTTATTTACCTGGTTACAAATTTCAAAACCCAACTAAAAACAAAAACTAAATTTCACATATTCAAGAACTTCAATTTCACTTATTATCTTTCTTAAATAATTTTCCAAAACTTAATAAATAAACCCAATTTCATTTATTAACGAATTTCAAATTCACTTATTCAAAGTTCAATTTCTCTTATCAAAGAATTCAATTTTCATTCAATTATCAAATAATTCAATCTTATTCAATTATTAAATAATTTCAATCTTAATTATTAATAATTTCAAAACTTAATAATTTCAAACTTGATTATAAATTCAAACTTAATTATTAAATCATTTCAAACTTAATTCAATGAATAATTCCAAATTCAATTGTTAAATAATTCAATTCAAACAACGTTCCTCCATCAGTTATTACATTAATATTTTGTTTCAAATTTCAATATTAACATTTTCCTTTCATCAAAATTTACGTTCCAATTTTATTTCAAAACCTTATTATTCAAATAAATCTTTATTTCAAATCAAACTATTGTCCAATCGAGTTTATTTAATTCTCTAACCTAAGTCAAATACAATTTGGGTATTTATCATTTCAACCCGATTCCAATTCAATTCAAAAAAAAATCAAAGCATAGCAAAGAGAACTTGCAGTGTGATAATTGGGATGGTGTCAAAGTAAATAAACAAGCAATAACAAAATCAATAACAATCCAATTCAAATAATCTCGAAATAATCATATTAATTCACATTGTTGTTTGTGCAAATTAATATAATTATTTCTAGAATCTACACTATCATTTCATGTAGATTAAAGATTATTACACTATTTATTCTATGCAATTCTACACTTTACATCAGTTATTCAATTTCATACTTCATCATTTAATACAACATAAATTCAAATGGTTCAAGGGTAATTAACCATTTCCTACGTGTCAAATAATCAAACATTTAAGGGGTCATAATTTACAAATTTAACTAATCAAATTCAACATATATGTTGATTCAAATTTTTAACTATCCTACGTCAAATTCAATTGCAAAATATTTATCACTTATTACAATTTAACTTCCAATATAAACAACAAACAATCAATCAATTATCAACCAACCGAGATTATCATCGTATAATTAACAGATACTGGTGTCCGATGTCACAGGTGAACTGATACGAGTAATAGCATATATTTAACCGTATAAATAACTAACAGCAGCATATTTCAATTGTTGTTTCAATTGAAATCAAATTTAATAAATAAAAGAATATTAATTGTGAATGATTGCTAACCTTTCGGGTTAGAGGATAGACAATGAAGTTGAGTTTCGAAATGCAACATGAATCCCAGAGCAAGGCTAGACTGGCACGAATTGACGACAAAGCTGATATATAAGAATCGATGAGAACAAGATAATCAGTTTTGATATATACTGAAAATATACATTATTATATACATTATTATTATGTTATATATATTATTCTATTACATTATTTGTTTTCATGAAATAGTTTCAAAACATATATTTCCAATCCATATTATAGTAAAAATCAACAGTTAATAGAACATATAAATCAGAATATCTATATATTAAATTTAAGGATACGCATATATCTTAAGTCACTAATTATAAGCTAATATGTTTTCCTTTTAAAATTTCCAAACAAATGTTTAAACACAGTACACAAATTTAGAGTTATCACTTTATCTATCAAAATAGTTACATAAATTGAAATAAATACTTAAAAATATATCAATACTTAAATTAAGACACGTAAAACATTTTAAATCACTGTTAAAATTTTACATATATATAGTTTTCAACACAACCTTAACAGTCAGATTTTTGTTTACTAATTTAAACATAACATAACTACAAGTTAATATACAAGTCAGATGCGTGAACAACACACTACTCCTTTCTCTCACTATTTTTTTTCGTTTTTTTTCCGTACATGCAGCATGTTTGCTGCCACAAAAAAATGCAAGCAATCTGAATATAGCCAAATGCAGACTCAAGCATGGATGAACTTGAATATATGCTACACATGCATATATGCTGTTGTCAACACATAAATGGGCATGAATGATCTCGATTCACGAATGAACATGGATATAAGAATATACACCGCCGAGCAAATACATGTACACTGCATAAACACGTACAACTTATATATGCGCCCAATATAAATATATATTTAATAAGTAAATAAATCGTAGATGATGAAGTTCCTCAAAACAATGCAAACACTAAAGCTTCCAGGAGATAAATGTTGGTGACAGCACAGACCAAATGTTAAGATGCTAGATTTATCAAAGCTATGAATATATATACTTAATTTTTGCATAAACAACTTATAATATATAGATATATAAGTAAATTGGAAAGATAGTATAATAATATATATAAACAGTTGTACAGCTCGCATAGCTGATGCATAAAATATATACGTACTTCAATTTATATACAAATTCATGAATTTTTACAAGCTCGAAAAAATATTTATATAGTACCTAAAGAAAGAAAGGAATGTCTCTATTGTTTGTCAAAGGATGAGCTCGCGTGAGGGACGAGGTCAGGTAGCCTCAAGTAGGTGGTCACCGGCGGCTGTGAGTTCAGGCCGAGCAAAGATGGACGGACGTGCGGTGGTTGATGTTGAAGTTGAGAAGGAGGTCGGTTGTGAGTTGATGGCTTGGGGAACGAGGCCTTGTGGGGCGGTATCGGCTGCCAGGCTAGGCGCAAGGCCAATGGGAGGTGCTGAAGTGAGGTGCGCAAGGCCAATGGCTCACTTGGTGGAAGCTACGGGTTTTTTTTTTGCGGAGGAGAGAGAGGGCTGAAGAGAGCAAAGGAGGAGGGGAGGTTGCTAATGGCGTGGGAAGTGGAAGGGGATTGGTTGCAGGCGGCTAAGTAGGAGGATGAGAGATGGAGATGGGTTCACAAATTTACAATTTGAAGATGTGCAGAAGATTTTCAATGGGAGAGGTGACCAGATATGAAGAAGGAGATGGAAATGAATCAAAATATTGGGAAAATGAAGCATGGGAAAGTGAGTCAATGCTTGGGGAAAAGTAACGTGCATGCTACAAGATGTTGAACAGTGGCATGCTCATTATTTTTCTTAAAATGAACCACAATATTGGAACCGGTGAATACCACTAGACAAGCACGACAAAAAAAATATATAAATGCAACAGCTGTATGGTACTGGTCAGGTAGGTAGAAAAAGTGACAAGTGAAACCCAAAAGGTTTTAAAACGGGTGCCGATACGGTTCCACGTTTTACAGATTTTGCTGTGCATCCGAACTCAAAACATGGAAATGAATATACCACAGAGGTCAGTACGATGAGACGATCAAAACGGTATACAGATATCAGTGATTCGATTGAATTACAAAATTCGAATTTTTTATACTAACGGAAAATGCATGAAAAACACAGAAAAATAAGATCGACGGGGCTAAAGATGTCCGAATTTGAAAAAACGAAAAATAGGGTTTTCTCAGAAGATGGTTTAGAATTTTTCTATGTAAAAATATTTAGGTTTCGAAAACGTTTTGTTTTCATCGCTTTTTAACTGATTAAATTGAAGTAAATTTACGCACGAAATAAACTTTCATATTTTCGGACGAAAATTTACCAGTTACTATGTTTAACTAGACGCATTTCAAATATCAAATTTATATTTCAAAATTTTATCGTTTAAATTCCCACAAAATTTCAATTAATACGTTATTAAAACTGGTTAAATCTACGGGTTATTACACTCTCCCCCACTCAAAACTTTTCGTCCCCAAAAAGGAAGGAAGTAGGAGAATAGAAACAATCAAAAGAGAATAAACTTGAATTACATTATAAACAATTAATTTAAACCATATGAATTTCAATTTAACTAAATTTATATTTAACAATTTGTTTTTAAATTCAAGGTTTCCATTTTATTAATGTTAGATACAAAAGGTTTCTTTCAAAACGAAATTCAATTTAAATTCAATTAATTGAAGATATCTCATTAAGTTGATTTAATTTCAATTTATTTACTTTCAAATCAAATTTTTCTTCTATTAATCATACCTATTATATATTTAACTTATTATTCTATTTATCTCCATAAACATTTTTATAATTTTAAATTTAGTGAATAACATTTATTATACGCACTCACATTTTATTAATAAAGACAATATATATTATATATTATCCAATTTTCTTAAATTAACAATTTCAAAGATCATAAATTTGAATAGTCATTTATATAATCATATTTTATTCCAAAAATTTAATTCTTCTTTATTCCAAATTATTATTAAATTTATTCTACTTAATATATCCTATCACATACATATTAAGCATATTTTCATTTATTATGACTACTCAAATTTGTTTATAAATTCCCTTGATACCATTTATATTGTATAATATTCAATTACATAATCAACTATTGAACATTTAGGTAAGTTATATATAATGCAATTGAGCATTATCCAAATAAAATTTTACAATTCAGTTATTTCAAGTTAAATATTTATTCGAAATATTTGCCTCAATTTAAAATTTGAACTCATCTTTAATCATAAATTTAAGAATTAAATTTTCGATTAACTTCAAATTTATTTGGAGATAAATAAATATATATAATATATCAAATCAGATTTAAATCATATCAATATATATTACAAATCAAATCATACTTTATGAAATTCAAATCAATTTATTTTTAAATCAAACCGTAGCAAAGCTACATAATAGTCTCTCCCCTTAGAAACTCGAAAATGAATGTCGTTGATGCGGCCGTCATCACCGAAATTATTTTCCAGCGACAAAAGAGAAGAGCTCGGATTTAAACATTTAAAATTCCTTGAAAACGGTTTCTATTCGAAAATACTAAAACAATACACTTTAAAATTTTCAAATCAATGTTTGAAATCACCGAAAGTTAAATTCTCAAACTCTAATTTATATCCATTTCAAATTCCAAGTCAAATTATAGCCAAATTTATAAATTCATTTATTTATTATTATGCAATAGTCAATGGTTTACAAGCAATAAATGAAAATCAAATATTATCATTTCTGACAACAAATTCATTAACTAATTAATTTTGGAACTTTTTTAAACTTATATATAATATAATCATTCAAAACTATTTTATTCACCAAATTCAAAAATACTATCGTGTCGGTTTGCTCTGTTCAAGTGTTTTGGAAATCCTATCGATAACGTTGATCAAACAAATCGATCAGAAACCCAAATCAACATCAACAACTCAAACAACACAATATATAAAACATTTTAGTATAAATACAAATACACTCCTTCGCTTGACGATACAAGGATGGATTTCAAAATAAGTATATAGATTCAAATTTGATGGAAATCAAATCAAAGTGAATTTTGATTCGAATATAAGTTCGAAAGAAAAGATAAAATGATTCAATTAACAGGATCGGGAGATGGATAAGCCTATTTAATTCGCGGGCAACCTTAACCCGGTCAACCGTAACTTCAAGAATAAGATCGATGCATAATTCCGAGGTAAATCAACATTCGATCTCAAGAAATAGAATTCAGGCATAGCAGGAGATAGATAGCATCGTAAACCGAGGATATAAAATCTCCAGTAAATCGATGCTATTGTAAAGGAGTTTCACCCATTTACAAATAAATCGAAGATTGGCGAGACCGCTGATTTCATTATAAAGATCATTCGAAGTGGAGTTATGAGATACTTCAGAATTCAAACGAATACGAATAGTGAGGGACAAGAATGAATTTCGAAACCGTGGGAATGTTCCAAAATTCAAGGGAATTGAGTCAAAAGGAAGAGATTGAAACTCGAATGAGAGTGATTCTGTAAATACACTTACCCTATATGTTGAGTTTTGCCTAGAGCTACCAAAGCTCTGATTCCAACTGTAACGACCCGCTATTTTGGACTATTCGCATCCATACATGTCGGACTTGAATAATTCAAAATATCGAATTGTTAATTTAAATTTGGCAAAACTCAGATATACAGTAAATAAATAATCACAGAATCACAGACATAGAGTAATAATATGCAGCGAAAGTAAAAGATAGTAGTTCATGAAGCTACTATATATATAACAGAGTTAAATAAGTTACAACAGAAGTCTCGAACACAAAAGTCAAATACAAGAATCAGAATACATCACTGGAATCAACTAAATATCTGAAAGCTGGATAGATAGCTGGATCTCCAAGCGAGGCTCTAGCTCCAAAGGTGAGCCTCGAAAGCTGGTACTCTCAGTCTGACCCGAGCGTAAAGCAAAACACAAAACACTCGAGTCAGGATTAACATTCTTATATCAATAAATCCAACTCAAGTGAAATAAAAATTGAAATACAATAACTTAAAGGATGTTGGAATAACCACCTTTTAAGGATCCGTTAAACTATCTACTATGTAGTAGTGTACGCTAAGTAGAAAATGCCTATCAGTAATATAAAATATCAAAATAGTGTTAAGGCGTTACCATTATCCCCCTTAACACATTTTATATAAATGTCATATTCTATACAGCACTGTAAACTCCACCGTAAACTAGTGGGATATCAGGGAGTACTCCATAGGTATAAAAAAACCAAATTCGTAGTAGTCGCATATATAGGGATACAAGTATGGCAAGGAACATGAGGCAATACCTAAGGGAGTGAAACTACCGTTTGCCTGATCCGGACTGGTGAAAACGCATCGCCGCAACGATCGCAACACCGCGAAACAACACTCCTAAAAATTTACGAGGGTGCACCAATCAATAACAAGTAATGAGTAGTTTTCGAAGAAGTGTGTTCGCTCGAGGTGGCTAACCCCATTTGGCTCGGCATGGCTCCTGTTTTAGTCAATTCCAATTTGGCACAAGTATCAAGGCTATCCATTATCATTCTCTTTCTTCAGTCATCACGTACATCATTCCAACCACTTCATTCTGGATCACACTCCGCGTATAGTTATTAAAGTGGTTTTCGGTTTAGACAGAGAGTATGTCCATAACCGATTCCGGTCTCTTTAATAACTTTCGTGATTATTACACCGATTGGTCGTTTAATAAATTTCAAAACCAAAACTATTTCGATTCCAATTAGAATTTATAAATCAACTTTCATTTGTCTTTCAATCTCAATTTTCATAATTTACGTTTCAAACTTCCAAATTACTATTTCAAAATCTTATAATTCAATTTCAAATTTTATTTAAACAATTCAAATATTTATTCAAGTTCGTATATAAGTTTCATTCCAAAATCAACTAAATTAATTTAATTTAACATTCAAATCGATTTGAATGCATTTATCGATTTCATTCAATATTCGTTAAGTTTAATTTATCATTCAAAACAATTTCTATTAAATTTCCAATTTAATAAATCAATTACTTACGTTCAACTTCATTATATCAAAACTTCAAAATGAACTAAATTAAATTCGTCAAATCAAATTCTCTAAATTACAAGTCTTACATTAATTTCAATAAATCACTTTTATTTCTTGTTAAAGAAATTCAATTTCACTTATTTATTTACTTGGTTACAAATTTCAAAATCCAATTAAAAACAGAAACTAATTTTCACATATTCAAGAAGTTCAATTTCACTTATTATCTTTCTTAAATAATTTTCCAAAACTTAATAAATAAACCCAATTTCATTTATTAACGAAGTTCAAATTCACTTATTCAAAGTTTAATTTCTC
The DNA here is from genome assembly GCA_030765085.1 of Allium cepa. Lineage (NCBI taxonomy): Eukaryota > Viridiplantae > Streptophyta > Magnoliopsida > Asparagales > Amaryllidaceae > Allium > Allium cepa. The sequence goes on from CM060929.1 coordinate 678,707,551, forward strand.
TTATCAAAGAATTCAATTTTCATTCAATTATCAAATAATTCAATCTTATTCAATTATTAAATAATTTCTATCTTAATTATTAATAATTTCAAAACTTAATAATTTCAAACTTGATTATAAATTCAAACTTAATTATTAAATCATTTCAAACTTAATTCAATGAATAATTCCAAATTCAATTGTTAAATAATTAAATTCAAACAGCATTCGTTCATCAGCTATTACATTAATATTTTGTTTCAGATTTCAATATTCACATTTTCCTTTCATCAAAATTTACGTTCCAATTTTATTTCAAAACCTTATTATTCAAATAGAATCTTTATTTCGAATCAAATTGTAGACCAATCGGGTTTATTTAATTCTCTAACCGAAGTCAAATTCAATTTGGGTATTTATCATTTCAACCCGATTCCAATTCAATTCAAAAAAATCAAAGCATAGCAAAGGAAAATTGCAGTGTGATAATTGGGATGGTGTCAAAGTAAATAAACAAGCAATAACAAAATCAATAACAATCCAATTCAAATAATCTCGAAATAATCGTATTAATTCACATTATTATTTGTGCAAATTAATATAATTATTTCTAGAATCTACATTATCATTTCATGTAGATTAAAGATTATTACACCATTTATTCTATGCAATTCTACACTCTGCATCAGTTCTTCAATTTCATACTTCATCATTTAATACAACATAAATTCAAATGGTTCAAGGGTAATTAACCATTTCCTATTTGTCAAATAATCAAACATTTAAGGGGTCATAATTTACAAATTTAACTAATCAAATTCAACACATATGTCGATTTAAATTTTTAACTATCCTACGTCAAATTCAATTGCAAAATATTTATCACTTATTACAATTTAACATTCAATATAAACAATAAACAATCAATCAATTATCAACCAACCGGGATTATCATCGTATAATTAACAGATAATGGTGTCCGATGTCATAGGTGAACTGATACAAGTAATAGCATATATTTAATCGTATAAATAACTAACAGCAGCATATTTCAATTGTCGTTTCAGTTGAAATCAAATTTAATAAATAAAAGAATATTAATCGTGAGTGATTGCTCACCTTTCGGGTTAGAGGATAGACAATGAAGTTGAGTTTCGAAATGCAAACATGAATTCCAGAGCAAGGCTAGACTGGCACGAATTGACGACAAAGCTATAAGAATCGATGAGAACAAGTTAATTAGTTTTGATATATACTGAAAATATACATTATTATATACATTATTATTATGTTATATATATTATTCTATTACATTATTTGTTTTCATGAAATAGTTTAAAAACATATATTTCCAATCCATATTATAGTTAAAATCAACAGTTAATAGAATGTATAAATCAGAATATCTATATATTAAATTTAAAGATACGCATGTATCTTAAGTCACTAATTATAAGCTCATATGTTTCCTTTTAAAATTTCCAAACAAATGTTTAAACATAGTACACAAATTTAGAGTTATCACTTTATCTATCAAAATACTTACATAAATTGAAATAAATACTTAAAAATATATCAATACTTAAATTAAGACACGTAAAACATTTTAAATCACTGTTAAATTTTTACATATATATATAGTTTTCAACACAACCTTAACAATTAGATTTTTTTTTTACTAATTTAAACATAACATAAGTACAAGTTAATATACAAGTCAGATGTGTGAACAACACACTACTCCTTTCTCTCACTATTTTTTTTCCCGTACGTGCAGCATGTTTGCTTCCACAAAAAAATGCAAGCAATCTGAATATAGCAAAATGCAAACTCAAGCATGGATGAACTTGAATATTTTTATATGCTGCTGTCAACACATAAATGGGCATGAATGATCACGATTCACAAACGAACATGGATATAAGAATATACACCGCCGAGCAAATACATGTACACTGCATAAACACGTACAACTTATATATGCGCCCAATATAAATATATATTTAATAAATAAATAAATCTTAGACGATGAAGTTCCTCAAAACAATGCAAACACTAAAGCTTCCAGGAGATAAATGTTGGTGATAGCACAGACCAAATGTTAAGATGCTAGATTTATCAAAGCTATGAATATGTATACTTAATCTTTGCATAAACAACTTATAATATATAGATATATAAGTAAATTGGAAAGATAGTATAATAATATATATATAAACAACTGTACAGCTCGCATAACTGATGCATAAAATATATACTTACTTCAATTTATATACAAACACATGAATTTATATAAGCTCGGAAAAATATTTATATAGTACCTAAAGAAAGAAAGGAATGTCTGTACTGTTTGTCAAAGGATGAGCTCGCGTAAGGGACGAGGTCAGGTAGCCTCGAGTAGGTGGTCGCCTACGACTATGAGTTCAGGCCGAGAAAAGACGGATGGACGCGCGGTGGCTGATGTTGAGTTGAGAAGGAGGTTGGTTGTGAGTTGATGGCTTGGGGAACGAGGCCGTGTGGGGTGGTATCGGCTGCCAGGCTAGGCGCAAGGCCAATGGGAGGTGCTGAAGAGTGGTGCGCAAGGCCAATGGCTCACTTGGTGGAAGCTGCAGGGGTTTTTTTTTTTGCAGAGGAGAGAGAGGGCTGAAGAGAGCAAAGGAGGAGGGGAGGTTTCTAATGGCGTGGGAAGTGGAAGGGGATTGGTTGCAGGCGGTTAAGTAGGAGGATGGGAGATGGAGATGGGTTCACAAATTTACAATTTGAAGATATGCAGAAGATTTTCAATGGGAAAGGTGAGCAGATATGAAGAAGGAGGTGGAAATGAATCAAAATATTGGGAAAATGAAGCATGGGAAAGTGAGGCAATGCTTGGGGAAAAGTAACGTGCATGCTACAAGATGTTGAACAGTGGCATGCTCATTATTTATCCCAAAATGAACCATAATATTGGAACCGGTGAATACCACTAAACAAGCACGACAAAAAAATAATATAAATGCAACAGCTGTATGGTACTGGTCAGGTAGGTAGAAAAAGCGACAAGTGAAACCCAAAAGGTTTTAAAACGGATGTCGATACGGTTCCACGTTTTACAGATTTCGCTGTGCATCCGAACTCAAAACACGGAAATGAATATACCGCAGAGGTCAATACGATGAGACGACCAAAACGGTATACAGATATCAGTGATTCGATTGAGTTATAAAAATTCAAATTTTTTATACTAACGGAAAATGCATGAAAAACACAAAAATAAGATCGACGGAGCTAAAGATGTCCGAATTTGAAAAAACGAAAAATTGTGTTTGCTCAGAAGATGGTTTAAATTTTTCTATGTAAAAATATTTAGGTTTCGAAAACGTTTTGTTTTCATCGCTTTTTAACTGATTAAATTAAAGTAAATTCACGCACGAAATAAACTTTCATATTTTCGGACGAAAATTTACCACTTTCTATGTTTAACTAGACGCATTCCAAATATCAAATTTATATTTCAAAATTCGTTTAAATTCCCACAAAATTTCAATTAATACGTTATTAAAACCGGTTAAATCTATGGGTTGTTACACTATTTTCTAGGAGTTTTAACAAAATTCCTAATTAAATTACTTATTATTGAAATCTTGAACTCTTGATAATCTTGATACTCGTGAGTTTTGAATCTTGATATCTTCGATCTTGAGTTTATCAATTCTTGAATCTCTATACTGTACAGTCTTCATTCTTTGATATATATGTATATATATCTTGCGTATACATATGTATCTAAACAATAATATTAGTATTTGTATTTTATAATCTTATTCTAAGGTTGTTGTCATCAAAACCATCTTCTCAGGGACTAACAATCTCCCCCTTTTTGATGATGACAACCTTGGTTTACAAAATATTACTTCTATCCTAAAAACTCCCCCTAAAACTAATTACTCCTCCTTAATCTATGCCTAGCTATCCTATTTTATACTTCTCCCCTTTTGTCATCAGAAAAAAATAACTCCAAACTATATAACTCCCCCTTGACCTAATACTATATGACATGTGATTATAATGATAGTGTTATCATAAATAATCAGCACTTAATTCTAAAACTAAAACTTAGTCCTTAATTACTAACTATCCTAACTAAAAATCCATATATGATAATACTTATAATAGTGATAATGTGAGAATTCAAATATAAGAACACAAATCATTTATTAATTATATATTGTTATATTTACATTTGCGTAGAAAACATAAGTAAGATCATATAACGATAAGAAAGAGAGAAAAGAAACTAACGTGTGTCCTTGAAAATGGGATATCTATGAACCGAGCAATTTGGGTAGTGGAAACAGAAATTTCCACGTTATTCGACTAGATTTCCATCCTTGTCAAAGCACACTTCGCCAACGTAAACAACTTTGTCGTCATCTTCAGTGTGCTCTTCTTCCATAAGGGCTTCTTTTTCTTCTTCTTCACTGTCCTCTTGCACTTGATCACCTGAAGATTCTTCATCAATCAAGATGGGATTGGCGTGATTGTCCATTGGAAACTTTTGCAAGTTTCTAACGATTTTGCCTTGCCGTTCTTTTTCTTTTGCCATTTTGATTTTCATTATTTGAATTTCAGTCATTAATTGCAGTGCACCCTTCAAGGAATCTTCCTTTTTTATCACTCGTGCAAGCGTAGTTCATTGAAATGGTCCAGCAGAAGGAGAAGGAACGAAAAGGTTGAATTTTTATTTGATTTGGAGGAGGAGGCCATTGTTTTATTGTTTTTAGAAGTTAGATTAGAGAAAGGACAGAAAGAATGAACAAAATTTTGAAATAAGAAGAATATATAACCACCCACTTGAATTTTGGTGGGAAAATTTCAAAAGAAAAAAAATCGTTATATGTCGAGTGGGGTAAGGGAGGGTTGTCGACATGGTACCTATATTTTTACTATTTGATTTAATTTAATTTTTAATTATACTTTATTATTTATATTCTATATTTCAGTTATTGAACAAATGCCTAATTCTCTTCTTAATTTAGTAAATATAGATTCATTTAAGGGCTTTGTTAAGATATCAGCAATTTGGTTCTTGGAATTGATATAATCGAGAGTAATTACTTCCTCACTTATATTATCTATGAGAAAATGATGTCTGATATCAATATGTTTAGTTCGAGCATGATGAGTAGGATTTTTGGATAAATTTATTGCACTAGTATTATCATAATAAATTGGTGATTTGAGATATTTAAATCAAAATCTTTTAAAGTTTGTTGCATATATATTACTTGAGAACAAGCCAAAGCAGCAGAAATATACTCTCCTTCGGTTATTGATAAAGAAACCGTGTTTTGCTTTTTACTAAACCAGGAAATCAAACAATGCTCCAAAAAGTAACAAGTTCCACTTGTACTTTTTCGGTCTGATTTACAACCAGCATAATCAGCATCACAGTAATATACTAATTCAAAAGAATCATTTTTTAGATAAAATAAGCCATAATCAAAGGTGTGTTTAACATATCTTATGATACGTTTACAGCTTTTAAGTGGATCTCTTTAGGTTGGGATTGATATCTTGCACAGAGACAAACACTATGCATGATATCAGGTCTACTAGCAGTGATATACAGTAGTGATCCAATTATTCCTCTATATAATTTTTGATCTACATCTTTCGAGAGATCTTCTTTACTTAGGTACTCCTTGGTTGCTATAGGAGTGGGTTTTCCACTTGTAGTAGTCAAACCAAATTTACTAACTGGATCTTTAGCATATTTTTCTTGACTTATAAAGATACCATTATCTAATTGTTTTATTTGCAATCCTAGAAAGAAGTTTAATTCACCCATATGACTCATCTCAAACTCTTTTGTCATTATTTCAGAAAATTCTTTATTCATTTCAAAATTAGTTTATCCGAAAATGATACCATCTATGTAAACTTGTACTAGTTGAATATCTTTTTTAATTCTTTTAATAAAAAGAGTATTATCTACTTTACCAATTTCAAAGTTTGAATGTAATAAGTAAGATCTTAGTCTATCATACCAGGCTCTAGGAGCTTGTTTTAGACCATATAGAGCTTTCTAAAGTTTGTAAACATGATTTGGTAATTTTTCACTTTCAAAAAGTGGTGGTTGTTCAACATATACTTCCTCTTTTACAAATCCATTTAAAAAGGCGGTTTTAACATCCATTTGAAATAATTTGAAATTATTATGATTTGCAAAAGCAAGTAGAATCCTAATGGCTTCTAATCTTGCTACGGGAGTAAAGGCTTCATCAAAATTTATTCCTTCTTGACAATAACCTTGAGCGATTAACCGGACTTTATTTCTAGCTAGCTCACCTTGTTCATTCATTTTATTTTTATAAACACATTTAGTTCCAATTATAGTTTTATTTTCAGGTCAAGGAAAAAGTTCCCAAACATCATTTCTAGTGAATTGATATAGTTCTTCTTGCATAGCCAAAATCCATGAATCAACAGTTGATGCTTCTTTTGGATTTTTGCGTTCAATAGTTGACACTGTGCAGTTAAAGAGCTCGGCAGATTCAAAGTGGTCGAGGTGCAAAAAGACATAACGGGATACAGCGAGGATATAGTGGGATATAGCGGATAGCTCTAAAATAACGTATAAAACTTGTACTTAATGTTTTTACAAATATATAAATGGTAATTAAATGAAATATTATCGTTCAATTGAATTATAATTAATACATAAATGATTATAAACAAAAAACATGTGTGAATATACTTTAAATAAACGTAAAGCTGTTATATAACATAATTGAATTTAGTAGAATATTAGAGTATTTTCATTTCTGAAAATATATTAAAAATTAAATCAAATAAATTAGTTTCATAATTTTTATAATGTATAAATGCAATTTTTTAATTCATTTTATTAAAAAAGATATAGAGGAAATAACAGAATATATCGGGAATAACGGGATATAGCGGAAATAGCGGGAATTAAAGCGGAAAGGCTATATTTGGGGGCTATATGGAAAAATCATAGCGGTAGAAATCCGCTATGAGATATTGCGGGGTTATAGTGGGGTAATAGTGGGGCATTAACTACACAGAGTTGACATAAAGACTACATTGCTCGTTTCACTTAGTTGATTTCTAGTTGTAACAACAGATTGCATATCTCCTAGTATATTCTCTATAGGATGATCTTTTAAAAGTTTAATCTTTTTATTAGGTTGATTAATTTCGTTATTAGTTTCAATTGACTCTTGATTTTGAGTGATTAAATCCTCTTCATCATATTTATCTTCAAAATCATTGAGACTTTCATAGAATGAAACATGCATTGTTTCTTCGATGGTGTTAGTTCTTAAATTACACACTCTGTATGCTTTACTTCTATTAGAATATCCGATAAAGATACCTTTGTCGGATTTAGGATCAAATTTATCTAAGTTATCTTTTGTATTTAAAATAAAACATTTACTTTCAAAAATTCTGAAATAAGATACCTTAGGTTTCCTTGTGTGAAGAAGTTCATAAGATGTTTTATCAGTTAAAGGTCTAATTAAAATTCTATTTAAAATATAACAGGCGGAAGCAACTGCTTCTGCCCAAAAATATTTTGGTAATTTACTATCTGAAATCATAGTTCTCGCACATTCTTGAATCGTCCTATTTTTACGGTCTACTACTCCGTTTTTTTATGGAGTTCTTGGAAATAAAAAATTGTGAGTTATTCCCCTTTTATTGCAGAATTCCTTAAACTTTTCTTATTCAAATTCACCACAGTGATCACTATGAATGGTTGTAATTTTTACAGAAAGTTGATTTTGAATCCTTTTTGTAAAGTTTTCAAAACATTCAAAAGTATAACTTTTATGTTTCAAAAATATTGTCCATGTAAATTTAGAATAATCATCTATAATTACAAAAACATACTTACTTTGATTTATTAACAGAATTTGAGATGGACCAAATAAATCAAGATGAAGTAATTCAAGAGGTTTTGAAGTTGAAATCATATCTTTTAATTTAAAGGAACTTTTTCTAAGTTTTTCTAATTGACATGCATCATAAACTATCCACTTTAAAATTCATTTTAGGGAGACCTCTTACTAGATCATGTTTTGATAGTCTAGATAGGAGTTTGAAATTCAAATGCCCAAACCTCTTATGGCAAATCCATGGGTCACTTGTATTTGCCATAAGACATAGGTTATCATTTGAAACTTTGATACTAGGAATATAAATATTCTTTTTCATAATTCCCTTAAATTTTGTGGTTGAATTATTATCTTTAATGTGACACTTATCTTTTTCAAATTTAATTTTATATTCTTTATCGCAAAGCTGACTGTACTTAGCAGATTATGTTTCAGATTCTTAACTAGCAAAACATTAGTAATAATAGGCATTTCAAAGTTACCGACTTTGCCGATGCCAATCACATATCCTTTTGAGTTGTCTCCAAAGTTAACTAGTCCTCCGTCTTTGTATGTTATATCATTCAGCATATATGGATTACCAGTCATGTGTCTAGAGCATCCACGATCGAGTATCCATTTATTCTTTTTGATCTGCACAATTTGTCCATTGTGGATTGATTCCTCAACACCCATAAAACATGTTTCCTGCACATCATACAATTTTGATAGACAACTTAAATTTGAATATTGATTATATGCAGACTCAAGAGACAATGATGATCTAAATATTTATAAACTAGTATTAACAAGTTTTTTAAACACATCCATTTTAAAAGCTTTTTCAAAAATCATATTATGAAACTTTGAAAACCTTGCTCCAATACCAAATGTGAGAAATGCGGATTACGGATCTTAAGGCTAGAATTAACACTAGAGGGGGGGTGAATAGTGTTTTAAGGAATTGGTAATTCTTTATATTAATTTGAACACAAATGTATGCAATATTCAGGCACAGATATGATCACAGAATCAAACACAGATGCAGATATAACGTAAAAGCAATAAAGGAAAGAATACATCGGATTTTATACTGTTTCGGAGTTGCCCTACATCCAGTCCCGCAACACAAGTACAGATTTCCTTTCAAAATCAATTTTTATAGTTACACTCCCGATTTCAAGGCCACGAGGTACACCGCTCCAAATTTACAATTCTCTAGGTAGAGATACTTGATTTTATGGGATACAAGTTCACCCATTTGATTTTCTAGGCTACAATTACACCTTTTCTCACTTGATTGATTTTACCGGCTATAATCACACCTTTTCTCACTCAATTAATTACAAAGAAGTGCAAACGTTGCGATTTTTCGACGCTTGAAAACCGACATCAATACGTCCACTGTATCAACTGCCGAGCAATCGAATGCCGAAAAACCGTACCATTATGGTTAAAGAAGAAGAAAAAAGTAGAAGAAGAGAGAAAAAGATAGGACAGAACAGAAAGAAATAACAGAATAATATCAGAATCTCACAATCGCAGCAGAACAACATATAATAGATAAATGAATAATCTTTAAACAGAAACTATATCAGTTATTACATTACATCATATTACATAACATTACATCATTAGAGTGTACAACAACAAGCAGCGGAAAAGAAATACTATATACTAGTGAATACACCATGCCATCCAGCTTGCCTCCAACAACTCCTGAATACCAGAATATCTTGATAACCGGACTCTAGACTGCCCGTGTGGAAATTGGTGGGCACCCAGAGTTTAGGAAGGAAAACAATAAACTCCAGGTCAGTCATGGGACTGGTGTGAGAACTTAAAACAGTTATTTATCTTTAAAACAAACCAAGTGATATTTTAAAATAGATTCGCAATGCTTTTTGGAAAATGAGACTACTATAAGGCCTCCCGCACACACACACACACAATACAAACGCAGAATCGGAGGAGATTTCTCCTTATGATAGTCAAAGATTCTTCAAACGCATTAAAAAGAAACATTTGATATTATTACTAGTGCGTAATGTAGAAAACATTTCGAAAGTAAAGATATAAATCTTAGCCAGCATAGGCATTTCGCACTTATGCCTACTATAGCTACCATCCAAACAGTGGTGACCACCATAAGTGAATGATAGGTTCTACAACTAAAACTGTAAAAGATCGTATTGTTTCTTTGGATTTCCAACAAATGGTTAGGCCAAGGAACTTCCCATTGCCACATGGGTACGCCTCTGGAAAGTAAACTCGAGAATCTAACGTTACGGTTAGATCTCTACAAACACAAGGCCGAGTTACCCGTCAAACTGGGTAACTACTGACACGAATATGTCATTCCCCGATCGTAACCGATCTATATCCGAGGATTCTCGATTCCAACAACCATAAAGTAATAGATTTGCAGCAACAACATAGGTTAAGTATCTGGGCTCCATACCATGATACCACCTCTATCCAAAAGGAATGACATACACTAAAGGGGCACTACCCCCTAATAACCTTGCTGCATCCTTTCTGTTTTGACCACCTCTATCCAAAAGGAATGACATACACTAAAGGGGTGTGAGGTCCGATGAAGTCTCGTCCATAAAGTCACGCTTTATACAAAAGCTGTGCTTTGATCATCAAATGCTCAATAGCACTTAGCATATCACACTACCAAATTGGGAGTATATCACTAATAACCTTCAACTACATAACCTCTGAGCTCGTACGTCTCAGAGAAGGGTGTTAAGCTAAGAGAATAAATTCTCCGCCACCAACAGAAATATATTTGAAAGAAATCAGCTTTATATCTCAATTTGTAATGTCAGACATACAATCCATACAAGTCTGTTCCGGGCTCGAACAGAACCGAAGGCACTTCCAAAGAAGCCCTTGCAATCCGAATATTCACTAATCATGTCCGGACTTCCCGTCACTAAGGGTGATAAAACCTCTATATCGGAGATCAGCCGATGTAGAGTCATTCGACGGTAAACCTTCCGTTTTCAAAAATATCCGGTATTCAACACCGGTCTTCAAATGCAATCCATAACGACGTATCACATATTCGGAATGGGTTATACGACCCCAAAGTCCTTTCCCGGCTAACCCGAATAGTGAGCGCTTATTTTGAAAATAAGTGTGGCATTCAAATTCAAGCAAATCACAACAAATACCCATTCAAAGGTAAATATTGATAGTCGGTTATTTAACTATCAATAGGCATGCACAACATCACCAAGTTCCAAATAATTTTCCAAATTATTTATTCTCCAAAATATCTTTACTAGATATATAATTTACACACTTCAACCGTTTGAAAAAAAAATTCAAATCACTTTTCACATTTACCACTTTTGAAAACAAATTTCAAATCATTTCCGTACACGGGATATATTCACAAATCTTTATTCATTTTCATTTCAAAATGGTTCATTTAAACCAATTAAATAAATCCTTACCGATTTACTTTATATTTACGTTCCAAATTCGTAAATTTATTTCCACACTTCAAAAATAAAACAACGTTTATTTTCAACCAAATTTCCCTTCCTTTTATAAATTCCATAGTGAATTTACAATTCCAAAATATCTATGAATATACGATTTCCAAATCGATTTCTAATATTCACTTTCAATTTATCTTTAAAAGATAAAATCTCAAAACATTCACTTCATATTGGAAAAACATTTCCATACTTATTTAATAATAATTCATTCACAAATCCATTTATTTTCAACACTTGGAAAATATTCAATATACTTAAATCGAAATTAAGTATATATTTCATTCTTTAAGGAAAACATTCTTTCAAACACATTTATTTGGGTCAAAACGAATGTGGCATAAAACATCGTTACGACGACCCAAAATCACTAGAATAGGGATTCGAAATTAAGATAGATATATAAATCCCAATACTATATAAAACATTTCCTTTCGGAAATCATTTACTATAACAACGGTGTTATAGTCCACTATTTCCTTCTATTTCTCGAAAACGTCTATTTCAACAATGAATGTTGAAATCTATGGTTTCGGCACTTAATGCATTTTAAAACAACCTCAAATCGTTTTAATTCCATTTAAAAGATCACTCCCTAAACATTTCTTTAATATATTATTCACTGTTCAAAATCGTGAATATAAATCAATAACCAACACTTTTACATATTCAATTCAAAAATTATCCACTGTCCCAAAATCGTGAATATACTCCTTTAATAAGCTATAAAAATTTACTTATCAAATTCAATCAATCTTGAATTTATAAATCAATGTTTATAAATTCACATTTATGTATTATAAACACTTCAAGGTATAAAATTACTTTTTTCACAAATTTTATCCATATCCCATTTACACGCCAAAATCCATATTTATAAGTAAATTTAACTATAAAGCTTTTATTTTACAAAATCTATTCATTTTATAACTTCTCAATTTATAAATCTATAAATTTCATTACTTACTAATCCATCCATTTACTACTTCATTTTAACACAAAAAAACACGTTTTATAATTCTATTTTTTTTTAATTTATAAATATCAATTTTATAAATCTTTTATATACACCGTTTATAAAAATCCAAAAATATCAATTTAAACTATTTTATAAAATTCATTAACTCCATATTTCAAAAATCACATTTTAACTATATTTCTCAAAAATCATAAATTTTTATAACATTAAAATTATAACGTTTATTTATTTAAAATCAATCAATTCCAAAATTTATATAAAACGTATACTTTCAAAAATTACTTTAAAATCTTTTTATAATTCCAAAACTGGCCCTAATGATGCAACACACCAAATAGTCAATCACGACAATCAAAACATCATATATCAATATGATAATCAACAAATATCACAGTATCTGTAATCAAATAAATATTGGTGAGGAATCCAGTTGGATCCCTCCAACCTGTTTCCCTGCATCCACAGATGTTAGCACAATACCAATTCCGTTCCAATACGGAATATCGCGGTATATGGGATTCATAAAATATTATCCGCTATTATGCGGCACAAATGGGTCTCATCCGCTATATAATGCGAGAAATCAACTCAAAGTACATAAATAATACCAATTTCACTTTGCAGTGAAATTATCGCGATATATGTTTTTAATAAATAACCTCCGCTTAATATACGGCGTATAATGTCTATTTTAACAATCATATAATAATCGTCATTCAAACATACATTCAAGCAATTTTAAATCTAACTATTTAAAATTTAAATCGAAACAATTCGATTGAGTGAAAAGTTCTCACCTTGATTTTCCGATAACAGTTGTAGCGTTTTATTTCGAATAAAATTAAACGTGCGTTTAATTTTATCCAAAATTTTCACTGACTCCAATCGATTCTAATCCATCTCCAAAGTGTAGTGCTCGTCTATACGAACCCAACGCAACTGGTTTCGTACGTTTTCGACCTCGTATGACAAATATACATCAATTTAAAGTTATACGAATTTAAATATAAACGATTTACATTTTCTATTTTAATTTTTTAAACCTATTCCTCTCTGGCCATTAGATTCCCATCAAGCAAATCAAGCCGTTGCTTTCATCTTCTCCTCCAACGTGAAATTCACGTTCATTCCAACCCATCAGCCGCCCCCCTAAACCCTAATTGCCACGACCAAACAACTCCACATCACGACGATCAGCTAGCGCCAAATGGAAGCCCTCGTCACCCCCTACTCTCGCGGTGAGTATCACTAAGCTCGGCCTCCCTAAAGCTTCGAAATTCGTGCTTAAAACAGTGGTGAACGCGCGCCATTTGCTGTCGATGCACTCCACGACTTTCGATCAAAACCGTATGGATCGAAAGATCTCGTCTAGCACTTCAATGTTGTAGTTGAAAATTCTTGCTACAAGTGGCTGGATTGCAAGAGATTAGAGAGGAAAGATTCGAACAATATCGGCCTTCGAAATTGAAAGTGGTGGCTGATGCTTGTTGGCTAGGGTGTTTGAAAAGAGGGGATGAAGGGTTCCTTTTATAGAGAATTCTCAATTAACTATTCATCCGGAATTTCCGAACTCCAAATCTCGCGCGGTGACTGGCCTTACTAGGGTTTACCCCACGTTCCGAACACAATGGAATAGGTTTCGGAAGCTAATTCGATCATATGTGTGAGTTACGGCAATAAACGATCGATTTTAAATTAAATCGGTTAACCAAATTTCTGTGTGTTTTAGCTTGCCCCGGACAAAAGGTAAATCCAATTGACACGAAATTTGAAACCTTACAATAATATAACATTACGGATCCGATGAAACTAGTTTCGTCGAAATCCGAGACTGTTTGAAAAATGGCTATTTTAACTCGTCAATTAAATATTAAAATATTCAATTTTCACAAATTTACTTTTAATTCGATTTTAAAAGTTCTATAACATTATTATAACTCCAACATGATTAAATAAAATTTTACAAATCAATTTTAACAATATTAAACCCAATTTCCGACTATTTGTGTATTTTCAATATTAAATTATCGATTTACTTATCCAATTAAATCCAGATATTCGAAAAATAAATTATTCGACTTATAAATTTCACTTATTAATATTTAAAATTAATTAAATATACGAATTTTAATTAACAAAATTTCTAGGTCCTTACAAACTTCCCTCCTTAAATGAATTTCGTCCTCGAAATTACCAAGTAAGAAAAATTCACAAAATCCATTAACTTTTCAAAACCATTCCGTTTAAATTAGATTTACAAATCTCTTAAGTGTTTAACTTTTCCAAAATTCATAGTTAAACTTCTTACAAAATCTTTACTAAGTTTCCAAATCCAAACTTAGTTTTTAAAAAATTTCCCAATTTTCTCAAAAATATTCCAACGCCTTAAATTTTCGAAAAAATTCGCCAGAGTCTCCTTTGCAAGGCTCGATCCGAAAAAAAATGATAGTATATATATCACAAATATACATCTCATCAAGTGATGAGGCATCCCGCAGGGAAAAAAGTGTAAAAAGTATGATATTTAATCCGAGATATGTACCTTATTTATTATTAGCGAACATATACGGCTAATATAGCGCGAAAGCGAGCTCCAAATGCGAAGCAAGCACAATCCGCACCTACTAAACACTCAACAAACAAATGAGAAACATGCATATATAAAAGTAATATCAATATACTTCATGTAGCAACATAACAACTACATGTGCCAACATAGCAAATGCAACAAAAGCAATAAATGCAACTACCAAACAACTATCATCCAACAAATCCATATCAAATCAATACACATTCACTTCTCATTATTATTCAATGAATTGGTTTTTCATTTAATCACATTTGATTCATTAACATTGGATGTTTTTACTAACATTCACTTATTCATTTTCAATTAGTATACATTCACTAATTTACATTCAATTTAGTTCACTTCCAAATCAAATTCAATTCTATTCAAGTTCATTTTCTTCCAATTTGAATTTAATTACACCGGTTTCAATTTTATCAATTCAACTTCATTAACACTTAATGAAATATACGCAATTTATTTACAATCAAATAACAACCAATGTATATTCAACATAACCAAATTATTCAATTTACGTTCAATTTGGTCCCAAACTTTTAATTCTAATTGGTTCATATTAAATTGACTTCCATTCAATTTATTCAATTTCCAATAACATTAGCTTTTAATGAATTAACACTTACATTCATTATTTCATATTAACTCTTTTACATTCGATTGATTAACATCCAATCCATTTATTAATTCAATTGCTAATTCCTTTAACAAATAAGGTTAAATTTCTTTTATATAACTCAAGTCCATATTCATAACTTCATTTCATTAATTCACTTATTAATTTTACTTTGATACCAGAATCAACTCCATTCAAAATCACTTAAGTTATATTCCATTTCAAACATCATTTGTTTAATTTAACTTAAATTTCCACTTATAAATCCAATTCAGATTCCAATTTTGAAGAAAATTTTATTTAATATTTAGCCAGTCAAATTTATTATCTCATATTATAGTTTCAAAACTTGATTACTTATATTCAACAATTACAACTTAAATTTTATTGATTCACTTATACTTCCTTTAATTTAACTCCATCCTTTAAGTTAAATTTATTCTATCAAAATTCAGATTGTATAAGTTATCAACCCGTTTATCATTCCCATAAATTTTTTAAATAGGATTCCAGAGTCTTTTCAATCTTTCAAAACCATTTTTGAAACAAATTCAATTATCCTTTGAGTTTCAAAACCCAAACCCAAATTTTCCAAACAGCTTTCGTTCAAAATAATCTGGCAGCAATTCCTCTTTTGGAAACCCAAAAATGAACACCAATGATGTCGCGATCATCATCGGAATTATTTTCCAAGGACCGAAAAGAGTTTAGAGCTTTAATTTCTCCAAAATAATTTTCTAAAATATCAAATCCTTTCAAAACACTTCTCTGGAATTTTATTTTCAGATTGTAAATGACATTTATATATCCATCACTTATATAATTTCACTTATTGTATATATAAGATTATTCCATAATTGTAAATCATTTTAATTATAACTTCCATACTTATAATTCATTTGTTTATACTATTCATTCTTTTAAAATTGTTGTTTTATCTAACTTATTCAAACAACCAAACAATCAATTCATATACACTTTAATAATTCTGAAAAATTATTCCTTTATATATAAAATATAATCAAGGTAAAATTATTTCATTTACCCTATTTTAAAACAATATCGTGTCAAATTGTTCTGTACAAGTGTTTAGAGATCCCTATCAACAACGTTAATTACTCGTGCTGACCAGAATCCATATACCACTTAACAAACCAATCATCACAATATAAAACAATTTATATTTACTAACAAATACTCGCTCGTATCTATTATTACACTCAAACTCATTCTAGAGTACTACTGACTCTATCTCTAATGAGTAACACCCAACAGAGCCATGGTTGTCGCTTAACCATATGCTCTGATACCAGATGTAAACGTTTCAATTTTTCGACGCTCGAAAATGGACATCAATACGTCCACTGTATCAACTGCCGAGCAATCGAATGCCGGAAAACAGTACCGTTATGGTTAAAGAAGAAGAAAAAGGTAGAAGAAGAGAGAAAAAGATAGGACAGAACAGAAAGAAACAACAGAACAATATCAGAATCTCACAATCGCAGCAGAACAACATATAATAGATAAATGAATAATCTTTAAACAAAAACTATATCAGTTATTACATTACATCATATTACATTACATTACATCATCAGAGTGTACAACAACAAACAGCAGAAAAGAAATACTATATACTAGTGAATACGCCATGCCATCCATCTTGCCTCCAGCAACTCCTGAATTCCAGAATATCCTGATAACCCGACTCTAGACTACCCGTATGGAAATTGGTGGGCACCCAGAGTTTAGAAAGGAAAACAAGGACTTAAAATAGTTATTTATCTTTAAAACAAACGAAGGGATATTTTAAAATAGATTCGCAATGCTTTTTGGAAAATGAGACTACCATAAGGCCGCCCGCACACACACACAATGCAAACGCAGAATCGGAGGAGGTTTCTCCTTATGATAGTCAAAGATGCTTGATACGCCTTAAAAAGAAACATTTGATATTATTACTAGTGCATAGTGCGGAAAACATTTCGAAAGTAAAGATATAAATCTTAGCCAGCATAGGCATTTCGCACTTATGCCTACTATAGCTACCATCGAAACAGTGGTGACCACCATAAGTGAATGATAGGTTCTACAACTAAAATCGTACAAGATCGTATTGTTTCTTTGGATTTCCAACAAATGGTCAGGCCAAGGAACTTCCCAATGCCACATGGGTACGCCTCTGGAAAGACGACCCGAGAATCTAACGTTACGGTTAGATCTCTGCCAACACAAGGCCAGGTTACCCTTCAAACTGGGTAACTACTGATACGAATATGTAATTCCCCGATCGTAACCGATCTATATCCGATGATCCTCGATTCCAACAACCACAAAGTAATAAATTTGTAGCGACAACATAGGTTAAGTATCTGGGCTCCATACCATGATACCACCTCTATCCAGAAGGAATGACATACACTAAAGGGGCGCTACCCCCTAATAACCTTGCTGCATCCTTCTTGTTTTGACCATTTCCGGGGTGTGAGGTCCGACGAAGTCTCGTCCACAAAGCCACGCTTTATACAAAAGTTGTGCTTTGATCGTCAAATGCTCAACAACACTTAGTATATCACACTACCAAATTGGGAGTATATCACTAATAACCTTCAACTACATGACCTCTGAGCTCGTACGTCTTAAAGAAGGGCTACCAACAGAAATATATTTGAAAGAAATCGGCTTTATATCTCAATTTGTAATGTCAGATATACAATCCATACAAGTCTATTACGGGCTCGAACAGAACCGAAGGCACTTACAAAGAAGCCCTTGCAATTTGGATATTCACTAATCACGTCCGGACTTCCCGTCACTAAGGGTGATAAAACCTCTATATCGGAGATCAGCCGATGCAGAGTCATTCGACGGCAACCCTTCCGTTTTCAAAAATATCCGGTCTTCAACACCGGTCTTCAAATGCAATCCATAACGACGTATCACATATTCGGAATGGGTCATACGACCCCAAAGTCCTTTCCCGGCTAACCCGAATAGTGAGCGCTTATTTTGAAAATAAGTGTGGCATTCAAATTCAAGCAAATCACAACAAATACCCATTCAAAGGTAAATATTGATAGTCGGTTATTTAACTATCAATAGGCATGCACAACATCACCAAGTTTCAAATAATTTTCCAAATTATTTATTCTCCAAAATATCTTTACTAGATATATAATTTACACACTTCAACCATTTGAAAAAAAAATTCAAATCACTTTTCACATTTACCACTTTTGAAAACAAATTTCAAATCGTTTCCCTACACAGGATATATTCACAAATCTTTATTCATTTTCATTTCAAAATGGTTCATTTAAACCAATTAAATAAATCCTTACCGATTTACTTTATATTTACGTTCCAAATTCGTAAATTTATTTCCACACTTCAAAAATAAAACAACGTTTATTTTTAAACAAATTTCCCTTCCTTTTATAAATTCCATAGTGAATTTACAATTCCAAAATATCTATGAATATACGATTTCCAAATCGATTTCTAATATTCACTTTCAATTTATCTTTAAAAGATAAAATCTCAAAACATTCACTTCATATTGGAAAAACATTTCCATATTTATTTAATAATAATTCATTCACAAATCCATTTATTTTCAACACTTGGGAAATATTCAATATACTTAAATCGAAATTAAGTATATATTTCATTCTTTAAGGAAAACATTCTTTCAAACACATTTATTTGGGTCAAAACGAATGTGGCATAAAACATCATTACGACGACCCAAAATCACTAGAATAGGGATTCGAAATTAAGATAGATATATAAATCCCAATACTATATAAAACATTTCCTTTCGGAAATCATTTACTATAACAACGGTGTTATAGTCCACTATATCCTTCTATTTCTCGAAAACGTCTATTTCAACAATGAATGTTGAAATCTATGGTTTCGGCACTTAATGCATTTTAAAACAACCTCAAATCGTTTTAATTCCATTTAAAAGATCACTCCCTAAACATTCCTTTAATATATTATTCACTGTTCAAAATCGTGAATATAAATCAATAACCAAATTCAACACTTTTACATATTCAATTCAAAAATTATCCACTGTCCCAAAATCGTGAATATACACCTTTAATAAGCTATAAAAATTTACTTATCAAATTCAATCAATCTTGAATTTATAAATCAATGTTTATAAATTGACATTTATGTATTATAAACACTTCAAGCTATAAAATTACTTTATTCACAAATTTTATCCATATCCCATTTACACGCCAAAATCCATATTTATAAGTAAATTTAACTATAAAGCTTTTATTTTACAAAATCTATTCATTTTATAACTTCTCAATTTATAAATCTATAAATTTCATTACTTACTAATCCATCCATTTACTATTTCATTTTAACACAAAAAAACTCGTTTTATAATTCAACTTTTTTTTAATTTATAAATATCAATTTTATAAATCTTTTATATATACCGTTTATAAGAATCCAAAAATATCAATTTAAACTATTTTATAAAATTCATTAACTCCATATTTCAAAAATCACATTTTAACTATATTTCTCAAAAATCATAAATTTTTATAACATTAAAATTATAACGTTTATTTATTTAAAATCAATCAATTCCAAAATTTATATAAAACGTATACTTTCAAAAATTACTTTAAAATCTTTTATTAATTCCAAAATTGGCCCTAATGATGCAACACACCAAATAGTCAATCACGACAATCAAAACATCATATATCAATATGATAATCAACAAATATCACAGTATCTGTAATCAAATAAATATTGGTGAGGAATCCAGTTGGATCCCTCCAACCTGTTTCCCTGCATCCACAGATGTTAGCACAATACCAATTCCGTTCCAATACGGAATATCGTGGTATATGGGATTCATAAAATATTATCCGCTATTATGCGGCACAATAGGGTCTCATCCGCTATATAATGCGAGAAATCAACTCAAAGTACATAAATAATACCAATTTCACTTTGCAGTGAAATTATCGCGGTATATGTTTTTAATAAATAACCTCCGCTTAATATACGGCGTGTAATGTCTATTTTAACAATCAGATAATAATCGTCATTCAAACATACATTCAAGCAATTTTAAATCTAACTATTTAAAATTTAAATCGAAACAATTCGATTGAGTGAAAAGTTCTCACCTTGATTTTCCAATAACAGTTGTAGCGTTTTATTTCGAATAAAATTAAACGTGCGTTTAATTTTATCCAAAATTTTCACTGACTCCAATCGATTCCAATCCAGCTCCATAGTGTAGTGCTCGTCTATACGAACCCAACGAAACTGGTTTCGTACGTTTTCGACCTCGTATGACAAATATACATCAATTTAAAGTTATACGAATTTAAATATAAACGATTTACATTTTCTATTTTAATTTTTTAAACCTATTCCTCTCTGGCCATTAGATTCCCATCAAGCAAATCAAGCCGTTGCTTTCATCTTCTCCTCCAACGTGAAATTCACGTTCGTTCCAACCCATCAGCCGCCCCCCCTAAACCCTAATTGCCGCGACCAAACAACTCCACTTCACGACGATCAGCTAGCGCCAAATGGAAGCCCTCGTCACCCCCTACTCTTGCGGTGAGTATCACTGAGCTCGGCCTCCCTAAAGCTTCGAAATTCGTGCTTAAAACAGTGGTGAACGTGCGCCATTTGCTGTCGATACACTCCACGAATTTCGATCAAAACCGTATGGATCGAAAGATCTCGTCTAGCACTTCAATGTTGTAGTTGAAAATTCTTGCTACAAGTGGCTGGATTGCAAGAGATTAGAGAGGAAAGATTCGAACAATATCGGCCTTCGAAATTGAAAGTGGTGGCTGATGCTTGTTGGCTAGGGTGTTTGAAAAGAGGGGATGAAGGGTTCCTTTATAGAGAATTCTCAATTAACTATTCATCCGGAATTTCCGAACTCCAAATCTCGCGCGGTGACTGGCCTTTCTAGGGTTTAGCCCACGTTCCGGACACAATGGAATAGGTTTCGGAAGCTAATTCGATCATATGTGCGAGTTACGGCAATAGACGATCGATTTTAAATTAAATCGGTTAACCAAATTTCTGTGTGTTTTAGCTTGCCCCGGACAAAAGGTAAATCCAATTGACACGAAATTTGAAACCTTACAATAATATAACATTACGGATCCGATGAAACTAGTTTCGTCGAAATCCGAGACTATTTGAAAAATGGCTATTTTAACTCGTCAATTAAATATTAAAATATTCAATTTTCACAAATTTACTTTTAATTCGATTTTAAAAGTTCTATAACATTATTATAACTCCAACATGATTAAATAAAATTTTACAAATCAATTTTAACCATATTAAACCCAATTTTCGACTATTTGTGTATTTTCAATATTAAATTATCGATTTAATTATCCAATTAAATCCAGATATTCGAAAAATAAATTATTCGACTTATAAATTTCACTTATTAATATTTAAAATTAATTAAATATACGAATTTTAAATAACAAAATTTCTAGGTCCTTACAAACTTCCCTCCTTAAAAGAATTTCGTCCTCGAAATTACCAAGTAAGAAAAATTCGCAAAACCCATTAACTTTTCAAAACCATTCCGTTTAAATTAGATTTACAAATCTCTTAAGTGTTTAACTTTTCCAAAATTCATAGTTAAACTTCTTACAAAATCTTTACTAAGTTTCCAAATCCAAACTTAGTTTTCAAAAAATTTCCCAATTTTCTCAAAAATATTCCAACGCCTTAAATTTTCGGAAAAATTCGCCAGAGTCTCCTTTGCGCGGCTCGATCCAAAAAAAAAATGATAGTATATATATCACAAATATACATCTCATCAAGTGATGAGGCATCCCGCAGGGAAAAAAGTGTAAAAAGTACGATATTTAATCCGAGATATGTACCTTATTTACTATTAGCGAACATATACGGCTAATGTAGCGCGAAAGCGAGCTCCAAATGCGAAACAAGAAAAATCCGCACCTACTAAACACTCAACAAACAAATGAGAAACATGCATATATGAAAGTAATATCAATATACTTCATGTAGCAACATAACAACTACATGTGCCAACATAGCAAATGCAACAAAAGCAATAAATGCAACTACCAAACAACTATCATCCAACAAATCCATATCAAATCAATACACATTCACTTCTCATTATTATTCAATGAATTGGTTTTTCATTTAATCACATTTGATTCATTAACATTGGATGTTTTTACTAACATTCACTTATTCATTTCCAATTAGTATACATTCACTAATTTACATTCAATTTAGTTCACTTCCAAATCAAATTCAATTCTATTCAAGTTCATTTTCTTCCAATTTGAATTTAATTACACCGGTTTCAATTTTATCAATTCAACTTCATTAACACTTAATGAAATATACGCAATTTATTTACAATCAAATAACAACCAATGTATATTCAACATAACCAAATTATTCAATTTACATTCAATTTGGTCCCAAACTTTTAATTCTAATTGGTTCATATTAAATTGACTTCCATTCAATTTATTCAATTTCCACTAACATTAGCTTTTAATGAATTAACACTTACATTCATTATTTCATATTAACTCTTTTACATTCGATTGATTAACATTCAATCCATTTATTAATTCAATTGCTAATTCCTTTAACAAATAAGGTTAAATTTCTTTTATATAACTCAAGTCCATATTCATAACTTCATTTCATTAATTCACTTATTAATTTTACTTTGATACCAGAATCAACTCCATTCAACATCACTTAAGTTATATTCCATTTCAAACATCATTTGTTTAATTTAACTTAGATTTCCACTTATAAATCCAATTCAGATTCCAATTCTGAAGAAAATTTTATTTAACATTTAGCCAGTCAAATTTATTATCTCATATTATAGGTTCAAAACTTGATTACTTATATTCAACAATACAACTTAAATTTTATTGATTCACTTATACTTCCTTTAATTTAACTCCATCCTTTAAGTTAAATTTATTCTATCAAAATTCAGATTGTATAAGTTATCAACCCATTTATCATTCCCATAAATTTTTTAAATAGGATTCCAGAGTCTTTTCATCTTTCAAAACCACTTTTGAAACCAATTCAATTATCCTTTGAGTTTCAAAACCCAAACCCAAATTTTCCAAACAACTTTCGTTTAAAATAATCTGGCAGCAATTCCTCTTTTGGAAACCCAAAAATGAACACCAATGATGTCGCGATCATCATCGGAATTATTTTCCAGGGACCGAAAAGAGTTTAGAGCTTTAATTTCTCCAAAACAATTTTTTAAAATATCAAATCCTTTCAAAACACTTCTCTGAAATTTTATTTTCAGATTGTAAATGACATTTATATATCCTTCACTTATATAATTTCACTTATTGTATATATAAGATTATTCCATAATTGTAAATCATTTTAATTATAACTTCCATACTTATAATTCATTTGTTTATACTATTCATTCTTTTAAAATTGTTGTTTTATCTAACTTATTCAAACAACCAAACAATCAATTCATATACACTTTAATAATTCTGAAAAATTATTCCTTTATATATAAAATATAATCAAGGTAAAATTATTTCATTTACCCTATTTTAAAGCAATATCGTGTCAAATTGTTCTGTACAAGTGTTTAGAGATCCCTATCAACAACGTTAATTGCTCGTGCTGACCAGAATCCATATACCACTTAACAAACCAATCATCACAATATAAAACAATTTATATTCACTAACAAATACGCGCTCATATTTATTATTACACTCAAACTCATTCTAGAGTACTACTGACTCTATCTCTAATGAGTAACACCCAACAGAGCCATTGTTGTCGCTTAACCATATGCTCTGATACCAGATGTAAACGTTTCGATTTTTCGACGCTCGAAAATGGACATCAATACGTCCACTGTATCAACTGCCGAGCAATCGAATGCCGGAAAACAGTACCGTTATGGTTAAAGAAGAAGAAAAAGGTAGAAGAAGAGAGAAAAAGATAGGACAGAACAGAAAGAAACAACAGAACAATATCAGAATCTCACAATCGCAGCAGAACAACATATAATAGATAAATGAATAATCTTTAAACAAAAACTATATCAGTTATTACATTACATCATATTACATTACATTACATCATCATAGTGTACAACAACAAACAGCAGAAAAGAAATACTATATACTAGTGAATACGCCATGCCATCCATCTTGCCTCCAGCAACTCCTGAATTCCAGAATATCCTGATAACCCGACTCTAGACTACCCGTGTGGAAATTGGTGGGCACCCAGAGTTTAGGAAGGAAAACAAGGACTTAAAACAGTTATTTATCTTCAAAACAAACCAAGGGATATTTTAAAATAGATTCGGAATGCTTTTTGGAAAATGAGACTACCATAAGGCCTCCCGCACACACACACAATGCAAACACAGAATTGGAGGAGGTTTCTCCTTATGATAGTCAAAGATGCTTGATACGCCTTAAAAAGAAATATTTGATATTATTACTAGTGCATAGTGCAGAAAACATTTCGAAAGTAAAGATATAAATCTTAGCCAGCATAGGCATTTCGCACTTATGCCTACTATAGCTACCATCGAAACAGTGGTGACCACCATAAGTGAATGATAGGTTCTACAACTAAAACCGTACAAGATCGTATTGTTTCTTTGGATTTCCAACAAATGGTCAGGCCAAGGAACTTCCCAATGCCACATGGGTACGCCTCTGGAAAGACGACCCGAGAATCTAACGTTACGGTTAGATCTCTGCCAACACAAGGCCAGGTTACCCTTCAAACTGGGTAATTACTGATACGAATATGTAATTCCCCGATCGTAACCGATCTATATCCGATGATCCTCGATTCCAACAACCACAAAGTAATAAATTTGTAGCGACAACATAGGTTAAGTATCTGGGCTCCATACCATGATACCACCTCTATCCAGAAGGAATGACACACACTAAAGGGGCGCTACCCCCTAATAACCTTGCTGCATCCTTCTTGTTTTGACCATTTCCGGGGTGTGAGGTCCGACAAAGTCTCGTCCACAAAGCCACGCTTTATACAAAAGTTGTGCTTTGATCATCAAATGCTCAACAACACTTAGTATATGACACTACCAAATTGGGAGTATATCACTAATAACCTTCAACTACATAACCTCTGAGCTCGTACGTCTTAAAGAAGGGCTACCAACAGAAATATATTTGAAAGAAATCGGCTTTATTTCTCAATTTGTAATGTCAGATATACAATCCATACAAGTCTGTTACGGGCTCGAACAGAACCGAAGGCACTTACAAAGAAGCCCTTGCAATTTGGATATTCACTAATCACGTCCGGACTTCCCGTCACTAAGGGTGATAAAACCTCTATATCGGAGATCAGCCGATGCAGAGTCATTCGACGGCAACCCTTCCGTTTTCAAAAATATCCGGTCTTCAACACCGGTCTTCAAATGCAATCCATAACGACGTATCACATATTCGGAATGGGTTATACGACCCCAAAGTCCTTTGCCGGCTAACCCGAATAGTGAGCGCTTATTTCGAAAATAAGTGTGGCATTCAAATTCAAGCAAATCACAACAAATACCCATTCAAAGGTAAATATTGATAGTCGGTTATTTAACTATCAATAGGCATGCACAACATCACCAAGTTCCAAATAATTTTCCAAATTATTTATTCTCCAAAATATCTTTACTAGATATATAATTTACACACTTCAACCATTTGAAAAAAAAATTCAAATCACTTTTCACATTTACCACTTTTGAAAACAAATTTCAAATCGTTTCCCAACATGGGATATATTCACAAATCTTTATTCATTTTCATTTCAAAATGGTTCATTTAAACCAATTAAATAAATCCTTACCGATTTACTTTATATTTACGTTCCAAATTCGTAAATTTATTTCCACACTTCAAAAATAAAACAACGTTTATTTTTAAACAAATTTCCCTTCCTTTTATAAATTCCATAGTGAATTTACAATTCCAAAATATCTATGAATATTCGATTTCCAAATCAATTTCTAATATTCACTTTCAATTTATCTTTAAAAGATAAAATCTCAAAACATTCACTTCATATTGGAAAAACATTTCCATACTTATTTAATAATAAGTGATTCACAAATCCATTTATTTCCAACACTAGGAAAATATTCAATATACTTAAATCGAAATTAAGTATATATTTCATTCTTTAAGGAAAACATTCTTTCAAACAGATTTATTTGGGTCAAAACGAATGTTGCATAAAACATCGTTACGACGACCCAAAATCACTAGTATAGGGATTCGAAATTAAGATAGATATATAAATCTCAATACTATATAAAACATTTCCTTTTGGAAATCATTTACTATAACAACAGTGTTATAGTCCACTACTTACTTCTATTTCTCGAAAACGTCTATTTCAACAATAAATGTTGAAATCTATGGTTTCGGCACTTAATGCATTTTAAAACAACCTTAAATCATTTTAATTCCATTTAAAAGATCACTCCCTAAACAATCCTTTAATATATCATTCGCTGTTCAAAATCGTGAATATAAATCATTAACCAAATTCAACACTTTTACATATTCAATTCAAAAATTATCCACTGTCCTAAAATCGTGAATATACTCCTTTAATAAGCTATAAAAATTTACTTATCAAATTCAATCAATCTTGAATTTATAAATGAATGTTTATAAATTCACACTTATATATTATAAACAGTTCAAGTTATAAAATTACTTTATTCACAAATTTTATCCATATCCCATTTACACGCCAAAATCCATATTTATAAGTAAATTTTACTATAAATCTTTTATTTTTCAAAATCTATTCATTTTATAACTTCTCATTTTATAAATCTATAAATTTCATTACTTACTAATCCATCCATTTACTATTTCATTTTAACACAAAAAAACTCGTTTTATAATTCTATTTTTTTTTAATTTATAAATATCATTTTTATAAATCTTTTATATATACCGTTTATAAAAATCCAAAAATATCAATTTAAACTATTTTATAAAATTCATTAACTCCATATTTCAAAAATCACATTTTAATTATATTTCTCAAAAATCATAAATTTTTATAACATTAAAATTATAACGTTTATTTATTTAAAATCAATCAGTTCCAAAATTTGTATAAAACATATACTTTCAAAAATTACTTTAAAATCCTTTTATATTTGAAATTCATCACTTTAAAATCTTTTTATAATTCCAAAATTGGCCCAAATGATGCAACACACCAAATAGTCAATCACGACAATCAAAACATCATATATCAATATGATAATCAACAAATATCACAGTATCTGTAATCAAATAAATATTGGTGAGGAATCCAGTTGGATCCCTCCAACCTGTTTCCCTGCATCCATAGATGTTAGCACAATACCAATTCCATTCCAATACGGAATATCACGGTATATGGGATTCATAAAATATTATCCGCTATTATGCGGCACAATAGGGTCTCATCCGCTATATAATGCGGGAAATCAACTCCAAGTACATAAATAATACCAATTTCACTTTGCAGCGAAATTATCGCGGTATATGTTTTTAAAAAATAACCTCCGCTTAATATACGGCGTATAATGTCAATTTTATCAATCACATAATAATCGTCATTCAAACATACATTCAAGCAATTTTAAATATAACTATTTAAAATTTAAATCGAAATAATTCGATCGAGTGAGAAGTTCTCACCTTGATTTTCCGATAACAGTTGTAGCGTTTTATTTCGAATAAAATTAAACGTGCATTTAATTTTTTCCAAAATTTTCATTGACTCCAATCGATTCCAATCCAGCTCCATAGTGTAGTGCTCGTCTATATAAACCCAACGCAGCTGATTTCGTACGTTTTCGACCTCGTATGACAAATGTACATCAATTTAAAGTTATACGAATTTAAATATAAACGATTTACATTTTCTATTTTAATTTTTTAAACCTATTCCTCTCTGGCTGTTAGATTCCCATCAAGAAAATCAAGTCATTGCTTTCATCTTCTCCTCTAACGTGAAATTCACGTTCGTTCCAACCCATCAGCCGCCCCTAAACCCTAATTGCCGCGACCAAACGACTCCACTTCACAACGATCAACTAGCGCCAAATGGAAGCCCTCGCCACCCCCTACTCTCGCCGTGAGTATCACTGAGCTCGGCCTCCCCAAAGCTTCGAAATTTGTGCTTGAAACGGTGGTGAATGCACGCCATTTGCTGTCGATACACTCCACGAATTTCGATCAAAATCGTATGGATCGAAAGATCTCATCTAGCACTTCAATGTTGTAGTTGAATTTTTTTGCTATAAGTGGCTGGATTGCAAGAGATTGGAGAGGAAAGATTCAAACAATATCGGCCTTCGAAATTGAAAGTGGCGGCTGATGCTTGTTGGCTAGGGTTTCTGAAAAGAGGGGATGAAGGGTTCCTTTTATAGAGAATTCTCAATTTACTATTTATCTAGAATTTTCGAACTCCAAATCTCACGCGGTGACTGGCATTTATAGGGTTAACCCCACATTCCGGACACAATGGAATAGGTTTAAGAAGCTAATTCGATCATATGTGTGAGTTACGACAATAAACGATCGATTTTAAATTAAATCGGTTAACCAATTTCTATGCGTTTTAGCTTGCCCCGGACAAACGGTAAATCCGATTGACATGAAATTTGAAACCTTACAATAATATAAAATTACGGATCCGATGAAACTGGTCTCGTCGAAATCCGAGACTGTTTGAAAAATGGCTATTTTAACTCGTCAATTAAATATTAAAATATTCAATTTTCACAAATTTACTTTTAATTCGATTTTAAAAGTTCTATAACATTATTATAACTCCAACATGATTAAATAAAATTTTACAAATCAAATTTAACCATATTAAACCTAATTTCTGATTATTTCTGTATTTTCAATATTAAATTATCGATTTAATTATCCAATTAAACCCAGATATTCGAAAAATAAATTATTCGACTTGTAAATTTCACTTATTAATATTTAAAATTAATTAAATATATGAATTTTAATTAACAAAATTTCTGGGTCGCTACAAGAAGTCTAGAACTCTGAATAGCACTGGGATCTTATTGAGATAGTGATAGAGAATCAAACCAGAGATGATCTAGTTAGATTCAATGATGATTTCGGCAAAGTAATGGTAAAACTATATATAAAGAAATGTGGAAGAAGAAGAGGAGTGAAACCAGAGAATATACGAATATAAATTCGTTTAAAACAGCTCCCATTTATAGTAGAACAACAACCATGTCCATTCGTGAAAGGACATGACGAATAGACACTTCCTTTGAAATTCTGATTTTTGAAATAAACTGTCACCTTGTCGACAAGGGTATCTTGGGGTTGTCGACGGGCCTATGTTATTTTTGGTAAAAAAATTTTCTTTGAAAATAACTTCTATCTTGTATTAAAACCATTTTAAACTTTATATATATACTTAATTATAGTTAAAATACATAAATAAGTATAGAGAATAATATTTAGGTATATATAAAATTTTACTATAATTTTATATTTAAATCTAAGCATAAATATTAAAAGTTAAATATATTATAACTAAAAGATATTTTAAAACCAAGGATAATTTGATTTTGAAAATAAAGATTATTTTGAGGCTAAAAGTATTTTAAAACCATGATATATTGATTCTTTTAAAAGGAAGATTTTGAAATCATTTTGAAAACAAGATATAATTTTGTAAAACATTTGAATAGAAATTAGTGGATACAAAACAATGTTCCACTATATTTTTCGTAGGTTCCATCCTACTTAGGGTTCTATCCCTTTAACGGGCTCGAAGTGGATTCAATTCAACGAATAAAATGGATTTTAAGATAGCAATGCTTTTCTAGGAGTTTTAACAAAATTCCTAATTAAATTACTTATTATTTAAATCTTGAATTCTTGATAATCTTGATACTCATGAGTCTTGAATGTTGATATCTTTGATCTTGAGTTTATCAATTCTTGAATATCTATACTGTACATCTTCATTCTTTGGTGTGTGTATATATATATATATCCCGCGTATACATATATATCTAAACAATAACATTAGTATTTATATTTTATAATCTATTCTAAGGTTGTTGTCATCAAAACCATCTTCTCAGGGACTAACATGCATGTCTCTAATCTAACGTCTCTCCTCTCACAGTCCAATATTGCTTCACAAGTGGATAACCAATCCATTCTGATAATCATTCCAAACCCCGAGAATCCTAATACATAGGTTTCACAATCAAATTCTATTCCTAGGATAAAAAATTTCAAACCCTTAAAAACCATTGATAAGTGTGCTGATCCTCCTATGGAGTTTGAAACAATAACAGGGTCTACTATTAAAGAAATTTCTAAGCACAAACAACCCACCAGAGAACTAGAAATAAAAGAGTGTGATACTCATGGAGTTAAAAGAGTTTGAAAAGGGAAAAAAAAATAAGAATCAAATTTTCCTACCTCAATCTGGTCTGCTGATGGAAGGTGCTTCCTCTAAAGCCAGAATCTGTGCCGCTGGTGTACCTACTCCCTGCCCTATCTTCTAGGGTCAAACTTTACTATGGTGACTAGTCTGTTCACAATTGAAACACTTTCCCTTCATTGCTGCCTTTCTACAGTCTTTTGCGTAATGACCCATCATCCCACAACTCTTGCACTTCTCTTTTTTCTTGATCTATTTTTTAGGTCCTTCTCTTCTCTTTTTAGAACCTTCAGACTTAATGGCTTCTTTGGACTCCCCTTCCTTGACTGCATCCGACATAAGCACCATCTCGACCAAAGACTCATAAGTAGCTCTCACTGATACATGAGTCAGCAATAATCTCCGAAGCGGTTGATTCAATACCTTCGTAAACTTCATAGCTTTCTTCTGCGGCGTGCTCACCAATTCCATACCAAACCACGGAAGCTCATTGAATTGGTGGATGTATTCCTTAACAGCCAAACTCCATTGCTTCAAATTGATAAACCTCTCCAACTGTACACTCTCTTCCACCTAAGATAGAAACTTCCTATCAAATCGCTCCTAGAATCCATCCCAAGCAACATTTCTACCCTCTAAATCAATCACCTCTCACCAATAAGACGCCTCGTCCTTTATTTTCCAAGAGGCAAACTGAACTCGCTGCTAATCATCCAATCCCAAAAGATCAAAAATCCTCTCTGTGTTCCTAAGCCTAACTCTACCCTATATGAAAGTCTCCTTGCTAGAAAAAGTCTTCCCTTCCAAACTCGCAAAATACTTACAAAGCTTAGAGAAATTGATGGTGGCAGGTGGGTTGATGCGGTTCCCACCCGCAGGTGCAAGATTGGGCACTGGCCCGTGCACCCGTGGAGTCATGGCTTGTAAATACCTACGAAACCAGGCTGGGACTGGAATACCCTCGAGAAGGTTTAGGGCATCAGCCATTCTATGAAAAGAAAATGAGAGTTTTGGAAAGGGTCAAAGGGAGATTGAACTAGACTTATGAGGGGATTTTCAACTCTTTTATACTTAAAAACATTTCTATGAGTTCTTTTCTGAAAAATGCTTTTAAAACAAGTTATTTCGAAAAATTCTTTACTTTTTAAATAAATTTTTAGGAATTCTGTAGTCATAGTGTCATGACCCGATTTTTCGATGCCGAAATCGACATCAATACGTCCACTTTATTAAATGCTGAACAAATCGAATGTCGAAAAACTAGACCGTAAGGGAAAGAAGAAGGAGATAGAAGAAGAAAAAACAAAACAACATCAGAATCTCATAATCGCAGCGGAACAATATATAATAGTTAAATGACTTGTCTTTATACAAAAAAACTATATCTATTTAATACATTACATCAACAGAATACAACACAATCAATAGCAAAATACTGGACAGTTATATTAACTTGTCCTCACAAATGCTGACTATACAGCTTATACTGCACAGCGGAATATATATCAAGTACGTGTGATACGTCTCGCCATCCTGCTCGCCTCCTGAGCCCCACAGCATTTTACCCTGTGTCCTATAATACTCGGTCTGACCTGAGCACTATAGTAAAATAACACCCAGTCTGGAAAACCAGAGTGAGAAAACACACTCAATTGGATTGTTAAAGTTTTCAAAATCCTTTGAAATCAAAGGTATCTCGTTAGTACACGCCACAAATAAATATGTCGGGTTCATATGTTACGATTACCAAAACATTTTTTATCAAATCCGTCTGATATTATAATAATGTCTATAAAAAATAAAATAAAATATAGGTGAAATTCTTGCATCTCACGTTCCAACATAGTTGGGCACAATCAAAAACGTACAGGCGCTTATTGGAGATTGAATTCCATGCAATGGCAGAGCTACTGGGGTACCGTCCGTCACTATACCTGGCCTAGATCAGAGTATTGAGGATCCCTTTCGATCCACTGCAACACAAGACCGGAGCTACCCCTTACTAGATAGTCCAAATAAGATCATCTCGCGGTTGGGATCAGCAACCACCCACACAGCCGAATAAAAGGGACATCTAGATAGGGATGACCTTACCCTAATTGGTTGCTAGCCACATAGCCTTGCTACACCTCCTCTGTTTAGCTATTCTCGGTTGATGAGGCTTGAGGCTATGCGTTACCTTTTTAGCACACATTCACTTAGAATGCTCACCATCCTCCTAACGATGGTCTGATAGCATTCATCCATACAAGTTGCTCTGGGTCTGGACAAACCGAATCACCATCTTCATCATCTTCAAGGTATTCATTCGCTACGTTCAAACCAGATCAAAGTGATTTTCGAAAATTAATCCCGATCCGCTCTCTTCGAAATGATCAACGCATTAGCCAATATTGGTAGTCGATTATTTAACTATCATATAACATCCACAAGCAACCACCAGATGTAAATAATTTTCCAAATTATTTGTCACAAACATATCCACCCAATATATTATTTTCATGTTTCAACACTTTGAAAATAGTTACAAATCTATTTTATTTCTTAAAGAACAAATTCCCACCCATCTGTTTATTTCCACAAAAAACGCCAAATCTTATTGAATAATATTTTTAAACAAATTAAATCACTTTATCCAAAAATATATACTTAAAACATTTTAAAATAAAGCTACTTAAAAGACTTTATTCAAAATAAAAGTTGTGAAATTCTGTACCAATTTTTTTTTAAAATACTTTAGCCAAGCTACTTTTAAAATAAAACTATTGTATAAAGTATAAATACTTAATAATTATCTTTTTAATTCATAATACTAATTAAACCTTTAAAATAATTACTACTATAACTAACTTAATAAATATTTACCTTTAAAATTTTAAACAACTTAAATAATTAATTTCTTAAAAAACATTCTTTTAAAAAAACAATTTTAAAACTTTTAACATATACTTAACATCTGCTTTGAAAACATACTTGGTTTTTTTAGGAAAATACACTTTACATTCCGATATAATCCATTTAATCAGTTAATAAATCCTTCTTTATTTATCCCAATTTAATTTACGTCCTAAACCCGTAAATTTCCTTTCCACACTTTTAAAAATAAACCATTGTTTATTTTTAAAAACGTATCACCCTTTCCTTTTAATTTCCCATCGTGAATATATACTTCCAAATTATTCACTGAGAAATATTTCACTTTATTTATAAACCCCGTTTATAAATTCCATAATCTTATTCTCCTTTAATCAAAGTTCCAACACTTAGTCGATTTTCAATAGATTTCCAAAAGAACTCCGTTTTAAAATAAATTCCTTTACTTATCCAAATTTATTTCAAAACCCATTAATTCCATATTCACTCCTTTATTAAGATTTAAAATCTTATTTTAAACTGAAATATCCATTTCATTCTTTTTTCAGTATTCTCCCTTTTATTTCTTCCCAATCATTTTAAATCTTGAAATTTAAAAATAAAATCCTTTAATTCTTAGGAAATATCAGTTATGTCTCCGAATCACTTTTAATTCCATTTAATTAAAATCTCTATATTTTTTCATAGCTAGAATTTATTTAATAGAATTTAAAATCAAACTTTTATTCGTTTCCAAATTCATTCTTTTAATTTATCTAAAATTATTTTACTTAAAATTTCTCTCTTTATATCTCTTTTCAAAATCAAATCTTTTATATTTTTCATATCTTCAATACCCAAAATATGTTCAGCAAAATCCATAGAATTCAATACTTCCAGTTTCCAATAATATCTAACATAGCTAATCAATCAATCATATCACAGACTATGAAAACAAATTCAATATTTTGAGGAATCTAGTTGGATCCCTCCAACCTGTTTTCCTGCATCCACAGATGTTAGTCAACAAATAAAATACCAAATCCCACTTCGAGGGGGACATTGCGGTATAAAGGGTCATTCGCTATTATGCGGGGCGCATAGGGTCTCATCCGCTATATAATGCGGGAATATCAATCACTACAATATATATATATATATATAATATCACATCCAAACTGATAATAAATCATCAATTCAAGCAATCAACCTATTATTTATATTTTAAATAATTAAATTTACGGTAATCCAAATGAGTAAATTAACTCACCTTTATTGTCGTTTGCCATCCACATCCATCTTTGCTTGTTTCATGATTTTTGACGTTCTACAAACATTATACATTTTATTAACATTCGAAGTAATCCAAAAATCAATTTCCATTTAATAAATTAATTTAAATAACCTAGTAAGTTTAAAATGTGTATATGTATACCTTTTTATTATTATTATTATTATTGTCATTATTATTATTATTATTTTAAGATCCTAGCTTTAAGATCCTATATATATTTTTCCTAAATAACTAATTATCCCTTAATCAAAATGAAATTTTAAAATTAAATACCCTTTTAAAATTTTAATTGAAACCAAATTACCCTTGTTGTTTTATATGTGTGTGTGTATGGCTGACCAAATTTCAAATCAACTGTTTTCTACCCTGCTGCAAATTTCTGTTTTGAAATTAACCAAATCATTTTTTTCCAACGATTAAGTAAAAATCTGTATAATTAACTTAATTAGTAAACTAATATGAATTTACCTTCTAACTAGCCGCCGAGCCTCGCCCTGCCCTGCCCCAACATCGCGATGCCCTCTTCGACTAGCCGATCGCCTAAATCTAATAGGAACGCCTTGCCGTTCCTCCAACCTCAACCCCGACTTCGACTACCACAACCGAGTCATCGCGATCTTAGATCGATGCCAGACAATCCAAACCGCGATGCTACCTTGCCAGCGAGCCTTCACCCCGCGACAATGAACTCGTCGAATGGCCACTGCCTCGAAAGCGAAGCCTCCATCGGCCTCGCTTCCGACACTCCGCCTTGCTATGTAAATCGCGCCTTTCCTCGCGAGCGTCGCCGCACCTTCGAGCGGTGACCGCGCTTCGATCGTGATTATCTTCCCTCTTTTTCTCTAGAAAAACGATTTGCTTGGCCAGTTTTTTTCGTATGAATAGAGAAGAGGGAAGGGAAATTAACGGTTTTGATTTCGAATAAATTCGAAAATGAGGAAGAGGAGTTCGGCTATTTATTCCCAAGGTAGCTGTTTCATTCTTTTCTTTTTCAAGCTTTTATTTTCTTTTTCTTGTCCAAATAAAAAGAAGGAGAAAGGGGACATCTGGTACGTGATTTGAAAGGCAAGAGACACGTTTCTAAAGACACTATAGGTAGTATGGCAGTGGCTGATAGAAAGAAAGGAGACAGATGTGAAGGGTAAAAGGGTTGATGTGACGCCCCACCTCAACGCTCACAATAACAAAGAGTATTAAAAGGAAATCCTGTCTGTTATTACGAAGAATAAGGCTGGATAGAAGCGACCATACGTAGTTAGGCCTTACACTAGTATTGATTATCACGATAGGAGTGGTATATATATTTATTTTTCATCTCTTTGTTTATGTACTCTCATCGACATATTCAATTCCAGTATAAAACGAACTACGATGGTTCATAATAGTTTAGGACACATATATAATAATAACACAGATAAGCTAAACACAGAGCATGGATAATATCAAATCTCATATATATATAACAGAAGTCAGTTACAATACATGTGATACAATACATTTGATACAACTACAACTGTCGACACTGGAAGTAACATATACAAGTACATTATTATAAATAATATACATGAATACATACATCCTATAAAATGACAACGACTACTCCAAAAGATATAAAGAGACTTCATAGCTCAATCAGCATCCCCAAAGCGAGATATCAACAGCCTGTAATAACTCGGTCTGACCCGAGTATTAATTCAAAAGAAAATAATACGCGGGTCAGTCTAATTCAAACTCGGTTATTAATGCACGAAAGCAATATTAATTAAATAACAAATAAACGACAGTCACAATAAATTTCGTATATCCAATCCTTTAGTATGGAAATCGGATAACGGTAAGTATAACATGTATCAGCATTAAACAACGAATCAGCAAAGCCAAATCATCAACAAAGATAAATAGAAATATTATCAATGAAGATAATTTATAAAACAACAGAATTGCCTAAACAATAATTAATAGCAAGTGGCCAAAGCAAAACCCAAGCCAGTGAAACAGTATAAACAACAAAATCTAATTATCGATACGATAATTAGAAAACACATAATCTAATTATTTAGCAGATAATTAATAGCAACAAAATAATTAAATTAAACTGAATCAAAATACACTTTCAAAATATATTGAATTGGACACACGAAACAATTCAAGCAACTGAAATTATTAATTTAAAAGTCAATTCTGTTTTGGTTGCAGTACACGCTCACGTGCACTGCCTCGCCACTACAGCAAATGATGTCATCACAACTCCAAGTATTAACAGCAGGTCGAGACTGCAAAGTGTGTAGAGGTACAAAATAGAAATGCACACAAGTATACATGAATGCACAACGAAAATTCATAAACGAGCACAAGGTCAAACCCGAGCTTTAAAGCTGGATTCAACACAGGTGTAATTCGAAAAACAAACAAAATGCAAAGGTCAAGTCACTGCTATCATGACTCAACATAATGCAACGTGACAATACAGTCTCAAGTGAAAGCAAGACTCATATATGCAGCCTCGACCAAAATCAAAATAAACCAAACTCAAAGAAACAAGACTCAACATGTATATGAGTGGCCTCAACATCAAAGACAGAGATACCAAAATGAAAGGAGTATTACTGCAACATGCACCAGTGATACATGTTAACAGCAACTATAGAATGACAACAGCCAAAACTGTTGCAACATGATAAAATCAAAGCCATGGCAAAATGCAACTGTCTTACATATACTCAAGCAAACTCAAGTAAACAAAGTAGTTCAGGCTTGAAGCTATCAAGTGAACAAAGTACAAACTCAAATGAGTGAGTGCACCAGAGATATGGCAACACAACAACAAAGGCCAGGCAGTAAGCATTCATGAAACAAAAGTGCTAACTGACTCAAATATCATAAAACACAACAACAAAGATCAAGGCATAATACACACACAGGCTTTAAATATATGAAGAGTGTATAGTCAAGGCCACATGAAGTGAAACCAGACCACAAAATCAAGCAACATATATGGGACAGTAAATCGACTCAACGGCATCAAAATGCACAAGCAAGGCTTAGGCATAGTGCAGCAGCTATATCGGTGCAACAGTGATAACGAAGACAGATATATCAAGCTGATGATACATGAACAAGACTCAAGTGTAATGCATATATCAAACGAGGTGTTCAATGCAACATGGTGCAACAGAACAACAATGGCACTACACAGCAACTTGCAGCCGCAAATAATCAAGCACAGTTGAATGAAATCTCAAGCCAAGGCCAAAGCCAGCAGAAACTCATGAAATCAGAGAGTGAAGTCAAGAATCATCAAATGCAGATTAATGAACCAGAGAAGGCGTAGTTCGAACCAAGTCAAGTTACTGAAGTTCAATGTCAATGCAATGGGATGGAAATTCATAGAGTCGAATTCACAAAATCAAATGACCAAGTCAGAAATCAAGCTTAAAAAATCAAGGGCGATACACAAAATCCTATGACTGCAGTCAAATGAAGCCGTAGTGGTCTCGAAAACCAAGCAGTGCCGAAAAACCCAAGCAATCAAGGAATCGAACCAAGTCACGGTTCAAAACCGAGTAAATTGAAAAAGTCAGAGAAATTAACAACATTCAAATGAAATCAAGTGGTAGCCGAAGACAACAAAAAATCTGACCAAGTCAAAAAATCATCAACATCGAACAAAATCGAACTGCTGAAATAAACCAATTGAAAAATTCAAATAATTGTAGATTGAATTAGATGTGAGTGAAAATCACTCACCTCATTTTGAAGCAAAGACGAACCCAATCAAGCAGCCGATCAACAGAGCAAGGAAGTCGACACCAATCGATCTAATTCGGCTTCTTCAAATTTCGCCAAAAACCCTAATTTTTGAAGAAAGAACAAGCGCAACCATTTTTTCGTTTATTATGCCAGGGCTTGCGAAAATGAATGAAAGGGGGGATCAGGTATTTGCTTAATACAGCCCAGCACCAATAATAAAACGCGGGCCAAAATTTTATTTAAAGCCCATATAACATTTAACAAATTTTTAAAAAGAATTTCAACCCGATTCAAAACTCCCAACAGCAATTAGCCAGCAGAATTAACCGTCTAATGACGATAATTAACCGGTGCAAAACCTCGGGTTGTTACAGTTGCTGTAAAGAAAATTCAGGTGATGGTTGACTAAAGTAAGAATACAAAAAAATATATATATATATATATTCAAATTTAAATTGTTTCAATTTACAATCTAAAATTTCAAACCCCCATCGAGGCGTGCCGCTAGGCGTTCATATTGTTATACTCCTATTCCGAACGCAATGGGAAAGGTTTCGAGTCCTAACTCGGTCGTATGAAGAAGATAGCTTTTTGGACTCGGTTATTATATTGAATTTTCGATAAAGATTTCGACGCATTTATATACCATACGATCACACGATAACTCCAAAAACTACGAAATTTGAAATCCAATAATAATACAATATTACGGATCCAATGGAACTAGTTTCATCGAATTTTGAGACTATATCTCGGAAGGCTATTTTTAAATATCGATTTAAACGATATATTTTTAAAACTGAACAATCACTTTTAGATTCAAATTTAAAGCTTTCATTATCTTCAGTACTATTAATATAAACTTTACAAGCCTTCAAATTATTTTTAACAAGCTCAAAACTGAAGATTCAATATTTTACCCAATTTCAAATTATTAAATTCAATAATTTAACTACCTAATAAATGGTTATATTTAAAATTCAAATTAACACTAACTTTCAAATATTTAAAATCAATTAAATATTCAAATTCTAAATATCCAAAATCCCGTGTCGTCACACTTAGGCTCTGATACCAAGTGAACACCCCACACCCTTTAAT
The DNA here is from genome assembly GCA_030765085.1 of Allium cepa. Classification (NCBI taxonomy): domain Eukaryota; kingdom Viridiplantae; phylum Streptophyta; class Magnoliopsida; order Asparagales; family Amaryllidaceae; genus Allium; species Allium cepa. Next base: position 678,747,624 of record CM060929.1, read on the forward strand.
ATACCCAAAAGGTGTAACAACCCGCATATTTAACGATTATATATTTAAATGTTTTATTTAAATATAACGTCGTTAGTCGGATTTTTGGGTCTGAAATGTTACTTTTTGCAAACGGCCGAATTGGAGCTCGAAACTACATCCATTGGTTCCAAAATGGCGTTTGTGATCTTTTTGAGTATAATTTTTGATGTGTTTGGAGTTTGTGAAATTTTAGCTACTTTTAATACTTGGGCATGAGTTTGAGTTCAGCCCCAATCTCCACTTAACCCTCTAGCTTAGCCCCTTCTCTTCATTCATCTTCATTTCATTTTCATTTCTTAAGCTAAACTGAAAATGGTGGAAGGGAAGAGGAAATAGAAATTGCAAGCCCTAGTTCCATTTGCAAACTCCAAATTCTTGCTCCAAAATCAAAGAGAAGCCATTGGTAAGCTCCTCTTCATCTTCTCCAACTCTTCTCCTCTTCAATTTCAGAAAATTTCCTAAACCTAGATTGGGAAATATGTGTTTTATTCTTAGATTGAAGCTTGTTGGGTTGAAGTAGAGTTTGGTTGGTCTTCTCCTTGTTATTGAGCTCCATCTTCTTTGTTTGGGTAAAAAGTGAGTTTTGAACTCACATCTACTTCTCTTGATTTCATTGATGTTGGGTATGAATTCCTAACACCTTGTTCATATGCACTTGCTTTGGTTTGGATCGAATTGGTGAATATCCAAATTTTTAGTGTTTGGGTTCAATTCTTTAAAGATCCTAACTTTGATATTTGAACATGTTTTTAATGGCGAATCGAAGAGCTAATGGAGCTGGGGTATCAATTGTCTAAGGCTCCTTAGGTCCATTGCTTGAACGGTCGCGTTTTGGAAGAGTATGCATTTAGAGGAGAAAGGGCAGGAACAGCAGAAATTTGCAGTTCGGCCGACCGAGCCCTGTAGCCGGCCGACCGAGCTGCTACCCCGAGCCATGTTTTATTTTCTGCATCTGGCCAGCCGACCAAGCCCTGCAACCGGTCGACCGACCTGCTCCTATTTTGCTGTTTTGCCTATTTTTGCATATTTTGATTGGTTTTCCAAATTTTATCGATTCAAGTTGCTTTTTAGTAGTTGTTATTGCATCTTTGACTTTGATAACTTATTCTTGACTTCATTCACCGTTTTTATAAATAATCTCTCTAAATCGTATTAAAAGTTCCCTTCTCCAAATTATAAATTCTACTTATGATGCACACACACAATTTCGCACTTTGAGCGAAGTGGAAGGAAGATTAAATGGTTAGGTAAAACACGGACCATGAATTTGTGCGTTTGTCTTCCCGATTAGTCCCCGACCTATTCGATTGATCGTTTTGACCTTTGGGTTTGGTTTATCGATGATATGAGGTGAACTTTGTACTGCTTTGAGTGTGAAAGTGGCTGACGGATAGTAAATCGTTTAGTGCGAACGAGTGGTTATGGGACATACGTTAACACTTTTCGGATTCCTTTTCGAGAGTTGTGACACATTCCGCCAGTTAGTGGTGTCCAGTACTGGGTCTCTGACCTTCACCACTACGGTTTGTTGCCTTCGGGTATGTGCCTTCGGGTTTGTGCCTTCGGGTTTGTTGCCCTATAGTATCGCTTCCGATGTTGGTCGTTATGAGCCGTATGGGTGATATTGCGTTGCCCTTTAGTATCGCTTCCGATGTTGGTCGTTATGAGCCGCATGGGTGATATTGGGTTTGGAGTCTTCGGGCTCAAGGATCCTTGTTTGTACAGTACTGAGCTCGAGCAAATTTTATGATGTTTCATTCATATGTATATTCCCTAGGTATCGCCCTTTGGTATTGGTCTTTTTGAGCCGCATGATGCGTAGCGTTTACCTTACGGAACTTGTATACCTTATTGGTATTTGTTATTTGCCTTTTGGCTTGATTTTGGATATTCTTATCCTTTGTTTCTATATGTTGCCGATGATATGAGGCTTGTTCTATACGATTCATCTTTTGTTAGATGATTGTGTTATCTCCTTTAGAGATATTTGTTATACTTTGTAACCTTGCAGGTTTATTATTGTTCAGTTTATCTAACTGATTTGTTTAGCTAGACTGACCCGTGTATTTTATACTCGGGTCTGACCGAGATGTTTCAGGTTAGGTGCATTTGGACTTAGCCTATTTTGCTTCCGCATGGACTACTCCGCTAGCTTCTTTTTGTCATAGCTTTTTGTGTAGTCCCCTTTTATTTGTAACTCTGATATGTATTCCATTGACTCGTCTGTATATTGTGGTCTGCTATACCACTTGACATGTATTATTTTGTATACTCTGCTATGTATCGGTATATATGTATATGTTGATTTAATGTTCTGTGATGTATATTACATTTGAGTTGTTATATTCTGTTCTGATAGATCCTTCAACCACCTATGGTTTTGTTTTGAGTATTCATTGGGTATGTCGACCTGCTTGGTATGTTTATTGTCGATGTATTCAATAGATAGTTAGAGCAAGGATATAGATGGTCGCTCCCAACCAGCCTTATTCTCCGTGTTAGTTGACGGCATTACCTTGTAGTGCCCTTGGCTAGCGTGGGAATAGAGGTGGGGCGTCACAGCGTGGCATCAGAGCTGAGTTCAGAACAAGGTATGATAAACACAGAATAGATGCACATATTACGGTACATCAAAGTGTACAAGTGATACAAATCTTTGAATTATTGTGTCTCTTTATTCCATCAAGGTTAGAAAGGAATTGGGAATACGTCTAGGAATGCGTTTTATTCCGTAGTTTCCATATTGAAATATCTACCTTGTGAATAATCTTGTTCTTATCTCACTTTCAGCATATGGTTGGAAGAGGCAGGGGACGATGTTCGGATGCTGGGAAATCCAGTGGCTCACATCCGGATGGCGTTTATATGTCTGCCGATCAGTTTTTGGAGTTGTTTAGGAGCACTCAGCTTCCAGTTCCTCCTCGAGTGTCTGCACCTCGCAAGTCTGCCTTTGCACGCCAGTGTAGTGATTTTGCTCATCTTGGAGGAAAGCCGTTTAAAGGCTCTGAATCCGTTCTTGAAGTCCAAGCTTGGTTTCGGACATGCGAGCGTATCTTTTCTCGTATGGATCTTTCTGACCCTGATAGAGTTCTTGTAACTTCTAGCTTATTACAAGAGCGTGCTCTTGATTGGTATGAGCTTCTTGTAGCCGAAATTGATGAGTCTACTCTTTCTTGGACTCAGTTTCGGGAGCGATTTGAACTCAAGTTTGTTCCTGAATCTGAAAAAGTTTTATTGACCCGTCGCTTCTTAGAGTTGAAGCAAGGGAAATCTTCTGTTTCTGAGTATGTTGCATCATTCGAGGCTTTATCTAAGTATGGTCTTGAATTTATTAGCACTTCTTATAAGAAGAATTTGAAGTTTGTCTCTGGTCTTAAGAAATATCTTAAGAAGTCTTTGTTGCTCCAGCTTAAACTTTCTTTTGAGGAGTTGGTTGATTCTGCGCTTCATCTCGAAACCGTCGAGAAGGAGTGTGATAGTGATGTTGAGTTTTTTAAGAACCCCAACAATAGGTCGATTCCAATTCAGAAGTCCAGGCCTTTTCCTTCTAAGAAGAAGAAGACTGGTGGTCCTAGTTCTCAGCCTCAGTCTTCCGGAACACCTTTCGTTCGAAAGTGTTTCAATTGTGGTTCTCCGGATCATGTTATTCGAGCTTGTCCTAAGCCTCTCTTCTGCCGTTATTACAAGAAGTAAGGTCACTATGTTTCAGCTTTCCCTACTTTTCCGGCTGGTGCTAAATCTAGCAATCTTTATGCAACCAAGGCTTCTAAAAGTCCTTCTCAATCCAAAGGTATATCTCCATCTATTTTGGAAGGTTCGATTTTATTTCATGATCTTAGTATTCGAGTTCTTTTCGATACGGGTGCTTCACATTCTTTCATATCGAAAAAGCTCGTCGATGATTTATCTTTGGATGTTTCTTGTGTGGTTACTTCTTTGAGGATTGCGAATCCTATTGGGGGATCCGTGACCCTTAGTATGCTTTGTGATGATATTGAGATTGTTTTATGTGGTTTTTCTTTTCGTGCGAATCTGCACGTTATTTCTTGTCTGGGATTTGATATGATTTTGGGTATGGACTGGCTAGTGAGATATGATGCCAGGATTATTTGTTCGGAGAGAATTTTGTATCTTCGACATCCGGATTTGCCTACTCAGATATCTCTTATTCTTCGGGATGTGGATAATTCCGAGATGGCTTTATATCCTCTTGACTCGCGAGATGATGATGATGATATATCTCGTATTCCTATTGCTTGTGACTTTTCTGATGTATTTGAACCTGTATCGGGTTTGCCACCCAAGCGGGCAATTGAGTTCCGCATTGATCTCATTCCAGGCGTGCAGCCAGTTAGTCGTCCTCTTATGAGGATGTCTACAAAGGAAAATGAGGAACTCTAGAAGCAGCTTTTAGAGCTTGAGTCCAAGAAGTTGATTCAGTCTAGTTTTTCTCCGTGGGGATCCGCGGTCATCTTTGTGAAGAAATCTGATGGAACTCTTAGGCTTTGCATTGATTATCGCAAGCTTAACGAGTTGACCATTAGGAATAGGTATCCATTGCCTAGGATCGATGATATGATCGATCTATTGAGTGGTGCTAAGGTCTTTTCTTAGCTTGACCTTGCCACATGTTTTCATCAATTACGAGTCGCGGAGGATAGCATACCTCTTACCGCTTTCCGCACTCGATATGGTTCTTTTGAGTGGCTCGTTATGCCGTTCGGTTTGACGAACGATCCTGCTTTCTTTGTTGATCTAATGAATCGGATATTCCGGGAATATCTCGATAAGTTCGTCCTTGTGTTCATTGATGATATCCTTATTTATTCTAAGTCTGAAGCTGAGCATGCTAATCACTTGAGAATTGTCTTGAGTACTCTCCGTCATCATCAGCTTAGAGCCAAATTCTCCAAGTGCCACTTTTGGGAGAATAAAGTTAAGTTCTTAGGCCATGTTGTATCTTCCGATGGCATTTCTGTCGATCCCTCAAAGATCGAAGCCATCCAGAATTGGAAGAGGCCTGAGAATGTGCATGAGATTCGTAGTTTCCTTGGATTGGCGGGTTATTACCGTCGGTTCATCAAGGATTTTTCCCGTGTTGTGCTTCCTCTCACTTGCCTTACTCGGAAAGGCATTCGTTTTATTTGGTCCGACAAGTGTGAAGCTTCCTTTCTGACATTGAAGGAACTTCTCACTAATGCTCCTATTCTTGTGGTTCCCAAGGGGAATCATGATCTTGTTGTCTACACCGATGCTTGTGGTAGTGGTCTCGATGCCGTTCTTATGCAGAAAGATTGGGTAGTTGCTTATGCTTCTAGGCAACTGCGTCCGAATGAAGTTCGCTATGGCACTCATGATCTTGAGCTTGCCGCCATTGTCTTTGTCTTGATGATTTGGCGACACTATTTATTGGGCGAGCGCTTCATTCTCTATACCGATCATAAATCTTTGAAGTATTTGTTCACTCAGAAGGAACTCAATATGAGACAACAACGTTGGCTCGAGTTTCTTGCTTCCTATGACTTTGATATCCAGTATACCCCTGGTAAGGGTAATCGTGTTGCTGATGCGCTTAGTCGCAAACATTCGGCTATTATTTCTATGATGCTTGCCGAATGGGATGTTCTTGAGACTCTATCTTTTTGTGAAATTCGGGATCAAGGTTCATCTTCTGATTCTCCTATTCTATTATTTAGTTTGGGAGCTCGACCTATTTTATTGGATCGTATTGCCGATGCCCAACGGCGTGATCCTGATTTGTTGCATCTTATTCAGCTTTGTGAGTCTAAATCTTGTGTTGAGGCGTTGCAAGATTTTAGCATTGATTCTCATGGGTGTCTTCGTAAGAAGAACCACCTTTTTTTGCCTTCTGATCTTGCACTTAGGCATGACATTCTTGATGACTGTCATCGTTCTAAGTATACCATTCATCCCGGTAGTAGCAAGATGTATGCCGATATGCGTCGCCTTTATTATTGGGAAGGCATGAAGCGCGATGTGGCGAGTTATGTGAGTAATTGCATAACTTGTCAGCGTTTAAAGGCCAAACATTAGCGTCCTTCTGGTCTTCTTCAGCCTCTTGAGATTCCATTGTGGAAATGGGATCAGATTTCTATGGATTTCATTGACGGCCTACCTCGTTCGAGATCAGGCCATTCTAGCATTTGGGTTATTGTTGATCGCCTCACTAAGTCTGCTCATTTTGTCCCTATTAAGTCTAATAGAACTTCTTCGCATTTGGCTAAGTTATATGTCAAGGAAATCGTGAGACTTCACAGTGTTCCTAGTTCTATTGTAAGTGACCGTGATACTTTATTCATGAGTCATTTTTGGAAGAGTCTTCAGCAAGCTTTGGGAACAAAGCTTAATTTTTCTACTGCTTATCATCCGCAGTCTGATGGACAGACTGAACAGGTGAATCATATCTTGGAAGATCTTCTCTGTATTTTTATTTTTGATTTTGGTGGAAGTTGGGAGGATCACCTACCTCTTGTAGAGTTCTCCTATAACAATAGTTTTCAATCTAGTATCGGTATGGCTCCTTTCGAAGCCTTATACGGAAGGCCATGTCGATCACCTTCTTGTTGGTTAGAATCTGGGGAAAAGCTTATTCTTGGCCCAGATTTTGTTCGTGATTCTTCCGAGAAGATTGATCTTATCCGGTTGAGAATGAAAGAGGCACAGAGCCACCAGAAATTCTACGCGGATAGCCGCAGGAAGCCTCTCGAGTTCTCGATCGGCGATCTTGTTTTTATTCGTGCTTCTCCTTTGAAGGGGGTTATGCGTTTCTGTACGACTGGGAAATTGGCTCCTCGTTATATAGGACCATTTTCTATTACTGAACGTATTGGCCCTGTGGCTTATAGAGTTTCACTTCCAGCTCATTTATCTGGTATTCATGACGTGTTCCACGTCTCGCAACTTCGGAAGTGTCTTCGGGAGTCGGATTCTGTTATTGCTTCTTCTGATTTGTAAGAGCTTGAGATCTCACCGGACTTATCTATTGTACAGCAGCCTATTCGCGTACTTGATAGGGAGGTGCGACACCTTCGGAACAAGGACGTACCGCTCGTTAAAGTTCAATGGTCCGCTAATCCCAATGACTGTACTTGGGAAACCAGAGAATTTATTGAGCGATCTTATCCGGGTTTTCTTTCTTTGCTTTGAAACGGTGAGTATGTCCTTTCATCTCAAGCTTATTTCCTTTTCTTTTGAATGTTGTATGTATGTAGTTGTTACAAATATCGTCTCTAGGAATTGCGGGGACGCAATTTTGTAAGGAGGGGAGATCTGTAACAACCCGCATATTTAACGATTATATATTTAAATGTTTTATTTAAATATAACGTCGTTAGTCGGATTTTTTGGGTCCGAAATGTTACTTTTTCGAAACGGCCGAATTGGAGCTTGAAACTACCTCCATTGGTTCCAAAATGGTGTTTGCGATCTTTTTGAGTATAATCTTTGATATGTTTGGAGTTTGTGAAATTTTGGCTACTTTTTCTACTTAGGCTTGAGTTTGGGTTTAGCCCCAATCTCCACTTAACCCTCTAGCTTAGCCCCTTCTCTTCATTCATCTTCATTTCATTTTCATTTCTTAAGATAAACTGAAAATGGTGGAAGGGAAGAGGAAATAGAAATTGCAAGCCCTAGTTCCATTTGCAAACTCCAAATTCTTGCTCCAAAATCAAAGAGAAGCCATTGGTAAGCTCCTCTTCATCTTCTCCAACTTTTCTCCTCTTCAATTTCAGAAAATTTCCTAAACCTAAATTGGGAAATATGTGTTTTATTTTTAGATTGAAGCTTATTGGGTTGAAGTAGAGTTTGGTTGGTCTTCACCTTGTTATTGAGCTCCATCTTCTTTGTTTGGGTAAAAAGTGAGCTTTGAACTCACATCTACTTCTCTTGATTTCATTGATGTTGGGTATGAACACCTTATTCATATGCACTTGCTTTGGTTTGGATCGAATTGGTGAATATCCAAATTTTTAGTGTTTGGGTTCAATTCTTTAAAGATCCTAACTTTGATATTTGAACATGTTTTTAATGGCGAATCGAAGAGCTAATGGAGTTGGGGTATCAATTGGCTAAGGCTCCTTAGGTCCATTGCTCGAACGGTCGCGTTTTGGAAGAGTATGCATTTAGAGGAGAAAGGGCAGGAACTGTAGAAATTTGCAGTTCGGCCGACCGAGCCCTGTAGCCGGTCGACCGACCTGCTACCCCGAGCCATGTTTTATTTACTGCATCTGGCCAGCCGACCGAGCCATGCAACCGGTCGACCGACCTGCTCCTATTTTGCTGTTTTGCCTATTTTTGCATATTTTGATTGGTTTTCCAAATTTTATCGATTCAAGTTGCTTTTTAGTAGTTGTTATTGCATATTTGACTCTGATAACTTATTCTTGACTTCATTCACGGTTTTTATAAATAATCTCTCTAAATCGTATTAAAAGCTCCCTTCTCCAAATTATAAATTCTATTTATGATGCACACACACAATTTCGCACTTCGAGCGAAGTGGAAGGAAGATTAAATGATTAGGTAAAACACGGACCATGAATCTATGCGTTTGTCTTCCCAATTAGTCTCCGACCTATTCGATTGATCGTTTTGACCTTCGGGTTTGGTTTATCGATGATATGAGGTGAACTTTGTACTGCTTTGAGTGTGAAAGTGGCTGATGGATAGTAAATCATTTAGTGCGAACGAGTGGTTATGGGACATACGTTAACACTTTTCGGATTCCTTTTCGAGAGTTGTGACACATTCCGCCAGTTAGTGGTGTCCAGTACTGGGTCTCTGACCTTCACCACTACGGTTTGTTGCCTTCGGGTATGTGCTTTTGGGTTTGTGCCTTCGGGTTTGTTGCCCTATAGTATCGCTTCCGATGTTGGTCGTTATGAGCCGCATGGGTGATATTTGGTTGCCCTTTAGTATCGCTTCCGATGTTGGCCGTTATGAGCCGCATGGGTGATATTGGGTTTGGAGTCTTTGGGCTCATGGATCCTTGTTTGTACAGTACCGAGCTCGAGCAAATTTTATGATGTTTCATTCATATGTATATTCCTTAGGTATCGCCCTTCGGTGTTGGTCTTTTTGAGCCGCATGATGCGTAGCGTTTACCTTGCGGAACTTGTATACCTTATTGGTATTTGTTATTTGCCTTTTTGGCTTGATTTGGGATATTCTTATCCTTTATTTCTATAAGTTGCCGATGATATGAGGCTTGTTCTATATGATTCATCTTTTGTTAGATGATTGTGTTATCTCCTTTAGAGATATTTATTATACTTTGTAACCTTGCAGGTTTATTATTGTTCAGTTTATCTAACTGATTTGTTTAGCTAGACTGACCCGTGTATTTTATACTCGGGTCAGACTGAGATGTTTCAGGTTAGGTGCATTTGGACTTGGCCTATTTTGCTTCCGCATGGACTACTCCGCTAGCTTCTTTTTGTCATAGATTTTTGTGTAGTCCCCTTTTATTTGTAACTCTGATATGTATTCTATTGACTCGTCTATATATTGTGGTCTGCTATACCACTTGACATGTATTATTTTGTATACTCTGCTATGTATCGGTATATATGTATATGTTGATTTACTGTTCTGTGATGTATATTACATTTGAGTTGTTATATTCTGTTCTGGTAGATCCTTCAACCACCTATGGTTTTGTTTTAAGTATTCATTGGGTATGTCGACCTGCTTGGTATGTTTATTGTCGATGTATTCAATAGATAGTTAGAGCAAGGCTATAGATGGTCGCTCCCAACCAGCCTTATTCTCCGTGTTAGTTGACGGCATTACGTTGTAGTGTCCTTGGCTAGCGTGGGTATAGAGGTGGAGCGTCACAAAAGGACACATTAAAAGGCATGGTGCGTTGTAGGCATAACTAAAGCCAACAGAGACTAAGACTCACAAGGCAAAATAAAGTAAAAACAACGGAAACTTAAAGATATAAGTTATTTAAAACAAAATCTCATTATTGCTTCATGAACCAAATAAGTCAAATACCAATTACAACATATATGTCTCAAAACCCAATATGCCTCATGATATAAAAAAAACGCATAGTCTCAAAAAATTAGAGTACATAATATCCCTCATAATAAGCCAATACATTGAAAGAACTAAAGCTAAAATGAAAGAAATACATGTTAGAAATCTTCTCCAAGGAACCTCCGAGCAACTACAATCGACTAACTTCGCCCTTGATTGCCTATGGGGTGAAAAAGGGGAAAATAGAGGAGTGGGTCAGACTAAAAGTCTAGGTAATGATAGTAACTACTAGAGTCTTTAAGCAAGATAAAAGTGATAAACTCTACAACAATTCTAGTATATAAAAAGGAAAGAGATAAAACCGAAAATAAATACGATTTAAACTATTGCTCAAATAAGATAGGTTAACTTTGATTGTTTGCACTTGTCAGCTACTCTGATTAGGCTAAATTTCTAATCCAGTAATTAGGCTGTAACCCTAATTCTATCCTTCGATCGGCCTTCTACTAATGTGTCTACAGCGGATCGGACCCTATGGTCGCTAAACAGAAGACACCCGTGTCTATGGAAGATAGCTACTAAGCGCTGCGGAACTCAATAGCGACTTATTTCCCCTAAACGATGTCGCACGCTCGGTCACAGCCATTTCACACTATCTATTGCTTCTTTTTTGACCTTTTATTTACCCTAGATAGCATAAGCATGCCGTCATCTCACTTCAGGCTAATGTAAGACCACCGTGTCCACAAAAATAATAGGGAATGATGTTGGTACATGTCCTTGTTAAACAAAATCCAGTTGTGCCCCTTTTCTAAGTCCCCATGATTCAGACGTTTAATTATTGATCGCTTGTCTACCCTAAATAGCATAAGAGAAATGTTGTCGGTACAGATCTTCCTCTTTAACTTTTGATATCTACCCTAAATAGCATAAGGTAAATGCTGCCAGTACGGTTCTTCCTCTTTAACTTTTGATCTCCTATCTACCCTAAACAGCATAAGGGAAATGCTGCTGGTATGGATCTTTGTCTTTAACTTTTGATCGCTTATCTACCCTAAACAGCATAAGGGAAATGCTGCTGATACGGATCCTACTTCTATCTTTGCTTATTAACTTAGATAAATTATTTGAATAAGTCTTTACTATTATTCTTGCTATTTTTGCTTATTAATTTATCCTAAGTCTTGAAATAAGCCTCAATCTCTTCTTTTTCTTAACTTAACCCAATGTCTAAATGTGAAAATAAGCTTCTTTCATCTTTTACTATTTCTAGTTATATTCCTAAGTTATAACTAGGCTAATTTCTTTAATTCGGTCCAATTATCATCATAATTTCAATCCAGTTTCATTTGTAACGACCCACCTTTTTAGACAGTTTAAATCGACAAATCAACCACACATGCCGATTCCAAATCATTCAAAAGGGAGGATTGTAATGGGGTAAATAAGAAAAATAAGAGAAAAGAAAGAAAAACAAAGACATAATCTTACAACGGGATGACAAAATATAACAATAAAATAAATAATTCATGAAGCTATTTACAAATAACATTTGGTTTTACTTTTATAATACAGATCAGAGTTACACATAACAGAGATAAAATAAATAAATGTAGCGGAATAGTATGAATGTAGTGGAATACATATGATAAATAATAATAGTACAAAATCTTCATCTTCGTCCTCCACAAATACGGTCTTCAATCCTGAAATACTCAAGCTAACCCGAGCGTAATGAAAAGACAAAACACCCGAGTCAGAACTAAAAGATCTTATGTAAGTTAAATCAACAGTAAATAAATATGAGTGCAATAGCGTCGGAGAATTTTATGGGATTTTATATCTCACGTCCAATGTCTAAGGTGAGTGCAATAACTTAAGAGATGTTCGGGATTACCATCTCCTAAGGATCCGTTAAACAATCTACTATGTAGTATAATACGCTGTTATAATAGTGTCTATAGCAAAGTAAAGTATTAAAATACCGTTAAGATGTTACCCATATCCCCTTAACACATTTTATATATTCCTTAGTCTATACACTACCATAAGCTCCTCTATGAGGTTTACTCAGGGGGCACTCCATAGGTATGGTACGAACCAAACTCATAGAAGGCGCTTTAGGCCATGTGAACATGGCACTCGAGGCAATGCCAGGGTAGATATACCAATTACAGAACTAGGCTAGTGGTAATGCATAGCAGCTACTAACGCCCACTCGGAACACATTTCTATAATCAAAACCGAGGGGTGGCCACTAAATTATCACAAAGACATAATATGGTATCGAAGAAGCATGTCCGATTGAAGGAATGACCTCACTTGGCCCAGGTATAACTCTTGTTTTAGTCACATCTAAGCCGACTCATGCGAGTCAGGATCACGTAAATACCTCATATAGAATCGTTCACCAAACCATCCTACTTCATTTCTAGAATCTCTATTACATACACAGTTGTTAAAGTGGTTTCCAATATTAGCAGAGAGTATGATAATATCCGATCCTGGTCTCTTTAACAAGCAAATGCTTAGTTCACACCAGATGGTTATGTTACATTTCCAAAACTGTTTCATAGTTGATATCAAAATATCATATTCAGTTCAAACAATATCACTTTTGAAATTATATTCACCTTCAAAATCATATTGCATTTGAAATCATATAGTTTTCGAAATCATATTTTCAAAATAGGTTAAACCCTCATTTCAAAATCATCATATTCAATCAAATATGTTATTTAAATCAGAACTTACGTTTATAACATCATTTAACCGTGTTCGCTTTTGAATCAAGGATTTGAATACAAACCCTTCCACCTTAATTAGTCTGAAATTTGGAAATACTTTAGATAGTTATAAATAGTTTGGTATGCTTAAAATAAATTTTAAAATAGTTAAAGTACTTTAAAATATTTTAAAATAGATTAAAAATAGTTTTGAATTGATTTAAGATAGTTAAATAGATTTAAAATAGATTACATATAATTAAATAGGTTAAATTAGTTTAAAATAAATTAAATTGTGTTAAGTAGATTTAAAACAGGTTAAAATAAATTTACATGGTTTACAATAGGTTAAAATAGTTAAATAATATGAAAATCTTGATAATTAGAATTTTTTAATAATATATTTTTAAATAGTTTATATTAAATGAAATTAATATTAATTAACTATTTATTTCATTTCAACACATACTGACCATTTCAATTTCCAAATCAACAAAATCCAATTTCAAATCTTTCAATTCCAATTCATAATAAACTATTTAATTCAATATCGATTCTAATCTATGTTTGAAATATCCATTTAAGCTACTCCAATTTCAATATGTTTCAAAGTTATGTTTCAAATAATTTCAATAACTCAATTTCGATAAATTTCACTTATACTTCAAATTCAACTTTAAAATTTCAATTTAATTCCATTAAGCAATTCCTTTAAACCAATTCCAATTTCAACATAAAGCTTGAATTTCGATAATATTTCAATTTAGATTAATAAAAATTTATTTCAAAATATCATTTAACTGAATTCAAAAATTAAGGATAAAATCATTTAAATTAACCAATACGGTGTCTATATATAATTCTCTACCCTATGGTGTAACGACCCGATATTTTCAACCATTCGCATCCAGACATGTCAGACTTGAATTGTTCAAGATACCGAATCGTGATTTAAATTTGGCAAAACTTAGAACATATAGTAAATAAATTAATTACAGATCACAGACAAAGAGTAATAAAATGCAGCGGAATAGATAAATAGTAGTTCATGAAGCTACTATATAAACATCAGAGTTAGAAATAAAATACAACAGAATATCTCAATTACAGTGAAGTCTCTAGTACAACAGATGACTTCTCTGAACAAATCAACTGGGAAGACGAAAGCTGAATCCAATTCAAGTCAGGATTAACATTCTTATATCAATAAATCCAATTCAAGTGAAATACCAACTGAAATGCAATTAACTTAAAGGACCTTTGGGAAAACCATCCTCTAAGGATCCATGGAACTATCTACAATGTAGAATATACACTATAACACCGTGGTCATTTCAAATCATATTTATACTTCAAGACCAAGATGTCTGTTCCATTTCAAATGCATATAAATTTCCAAATTATAACACTTTCAAAACTAAATTGATAATTTCATATATATATATATATATATATATATATATATATATGTATATCTTATTTTAATTTCATTATTATTTATTTTTGAAAAATTCACTTAATAAATCCATTATTATATAAATAACCTTAAATTACATTGTTCTAAATATTTCCTTCACTTTATTTAAATGTGGAATATTCATTAAATTACTTAAATCAAAATTAAGTTATAAAACCATATCCTAAATCTTGATGCGTTTCAATTTGATTTATTAAATAAAATTCTTAATTAAATACAATTTTGAATAGATTCAAATTTATCCTTCCAATTTTAACTTATTCAAATTATTACAAAAATCTGTCTTTGAACCATAAATTTAAATAAACACTCAAACATCTTATATATGTTAATTAAATCCATCTTAATTAAGTTAAATATTATTATTAAATAAATATAATTTATATATATTATTCTAAGAATTAATATTTATTAAAACCATATATTTCCTTCCGAAACCGTAGAGTTTTTTTCAAAATATTTATATATAGACCAACAGTGTCTGTATATAATTTTCTATCCTATAGTCAAGCGATACAGATATTTATCATTTCAATCCGTAAATTATATATATATATATATATATACACACACATACACATGGGCACATATCATTTCAACCCGCAATCTCAAATTCAATTCATAGTGAAAATCGCTTGGGTCTATCATTTCAACCCATAGTGAATTGTATACTAACAGGGAACTTGCAGAGTGATAAAAGATATAAAAATAATAATACAGGCATATATCATCAATGATAATATAACATAAACAATAGGATATGGTGTCATATCCTATGGGTGAACACTTACAGACAAAAGCACATATAACAAGTTAAATAACTACAGCAGCACAATTCAATTGTCATTTCAATTGAAATCAAATTTAATAAATATAAGGGCGTTAGTCGTGAGTGATTGCTCACTTTTCGAAGCTAGATGATAGATAATGAAGTTAATTTACAAAATGCAAGCGCGACTTCCAAAGCAAAGTGAGATGGCACGAATTTGATGGACAAAGCTGATAAATGGGAAATGATAAGAATATGATATATAAAATTTAAAGTCTAATATCTACTCTTATCAAAATAAATTATTTATACAAAACCCAAGAATAAATTTAAAATATATATGTAAAATTCTCAAAATAAATTTAACACGTATATATATATATATATATGTAATTTCAAATCAATATTTACCATAAATTAGTATAAACAATTCATTATATTATATATATATATATATAAACTTAAATAGAAATGAAATATATATAACTTATAAATCCCAATACAGAAACATACATATGATAGACTTATAAATATAATATAGATTATATATGCATACAGCAACATTCATCATAGCTAATACATATACTAGAACTATAACCATTGCTACATAATATGCATGCTTAAACAATGTTTACTATAGAAATAAGTATAAACCAACTTATCATATAATATATATCTGACGTTTTATATCAGTAAAACAACATATATTAGCTATATATATTTATACCTTTCCAAATTAAAAGTTATAAACCCGTGTATTTAGAAACAACATATTATACACAACACATATAAATGTATACAACAACTTCCAATAATTTAAATATTAACAAATATAACATTATACATATCAAAAAAAAAAATATATACATAGTACAGAACAAAACAAAATACAAAATAACCTTTTGAAACCATAATTATATATGTACAAAGCACAAACTCGAGTATTAGAACATAACATATATAATTATGCGAATTTATAAAATATATGTAAGCTTACAAAGCATATACTGTTTATATATATATAACGGTTTTTTTAAACAAAAAGTGAAACAATACAGCAAATGCATTAATTAGATCATGTATAACTAACATATAACCTATGTAATATCAAAAATATATGTAAGTATTATATACATGTAACAGTAAAGCTAATATACTTTTGCTTTAAGTACAGTATGTACAGTATAACATATATATAATTATTGTAGACTATATTAATATATGCTCACCTATATAAGCACAGAAGAGGATGGGAAGCTAGCAGGGTTGAGGCCGAAGTGGGTTTGTTTGTGTGCATCGGCCAAGTGGTGGTACAGGGAAGGGGCGACACAAGATGTGTCGGAGTTGGAGAGCGGGGCGGAGAAGATAGAGGTGGTGCGGTTCGAGCTTAGTGGTGAGGGGCAAAGGGATGGTCGGTGGAACGGAGAACGGCTGGAGGTGGCATATGGCTACTCGGTCGGGGTAATGTCAAGGGTGATTTGCATGTGGAGGCGCAAGGCAGTGGAGGTGGAGGGTGCGCGTGTCATAGATGACGGTGGTGATGGGTTCGAAGGTTGGTGGAGTAGGCAACGTAGCCATAGGAAGGAGAAATGATCCTCTTTCATTTTTCATCATATATGTTTAAGCATTGTAATGGAAAAAATCTCTTTTCAAGAAGCAACAGAGAGGAAGAATGATCTTGTGAGGAAAAGAATAAGCTACAAGATAAAGAATTTATAAATATAACTTTATATAATAATGCCCACTTTCAATAGCGAGAACCGAAAATAAAGGAGAGAAAGAGGCAACAGATAAAAGAAACGTACCACTATGCAGTGAATTTGAAATGATGGGAATGGTAACAGCTGACCATTGATTTAATAAATGCATAATAATGACGGTGGCTGTTAAAGTTAGCCGTTTGAAAGTTTAAATGGACACGGGATGTCAAAAACACAACAAACAGTTCAAATACGGTTATCTGTTTCACATATTCTACCATGCACCGGACATCAAAATACAAAAGTAAATATACTGCAGAGATCAGCATGATGAGATGACCAAAACGGTATACAAATATCAGTGGTACGATTGAATTATAAAAGTTGGAATTTTTGCTAGCAGAAAATGCAGCAAAAACGTAGAAAATAAGATCGACGGAGCTGCAGAAGTCCGAATTTGATGAAACGAAATTTGACGACTCACTCAGAAGAGGATTTAGAATTTTTCTATGTAAATATATTCAGGTTTGGAAAATATTTTAATATCAACAATTATTAACTGAGATGAATTTAATAGGATTACACAATAAAATAAACTTTAATAAAATCAGATGAAAATTTACCATCTGCTATATTTAAATATACGTATTCCAAATATAAATTTTTTATTTCCAAATTTTATTATTTAAAATTTCCAAAATTTTATTATTTAAAATTTCTCCAAAATTCAATTTAATACGTTAATAAAACCATTAAAATTTATTAAAATTTTACGGGTCGTTACACTCTTCCCTACTCAAAGCTTTTCACCCCGAAAAGGAAGGAGGTAGAAGAATAGAAACAACTAGAAAGAAAGATAGATTGAAAGATAAGGATAAACAATTAATTTAAAACCATATAAACTTCATTTTAAATTAATTAATATTCAATAAATTTGGTTAAACCCATTTTATATCCATAAATAGTCATTTACAAATTTTGCAAATCAAAACCTTTCCATTTATATGTTTATTGACACCTTTGTAAATATGTGAAAACTCTTTGAAACAATTATTTACGTCATTAGTTATATTTATAAAGAGATTGTGGAAACATTAAATCCATAATTCATAAATTTATTAATTTTATCTAAAATACCTTTCAGATATTTTTAATAAATCAATAATTATTAACCTTAAATATGTTTTTATTTAATTCATACTAATAAAATATTAATAATTTTTTATATTAAACCATGTAGTATATAAATAATTTAAACATTATATTCAAAAGAAAAGGAAGGTAGGTTCGGAAACAGAATAAAGCTGAGCAGATAAGGTAGGTTCAAAATAATATTATCGGGGAACACGAATAATTAATTTAAACCATAAGAATTTCAATTTCGAATATTAATATAGAATTTCTCTATTGGAAATAATTTTATAATAAAATACCTTTATAATAAAATACCTTTATATTGAAACAAATTTCCTTTCGAAAATACTTTTATAACTCGATGTTTCAATAAGTTTATCCTCTTCTTGCAGACTCTGGCCAAGTGTTGATCAGGCAAAGCTAAAATTCTTCGAGTACTTAGTAGACATGTTTCAACACCCAGTGAAAATACATGAAAAACCTTCAAAACTGATATGGAAAGCACAATCCAAGCAAATCACCTGATCACAGATGCACAATGGTTACGCCTAGATCCCCTAGGAAACATCCGTACCTTTAGGCAATCACTGCCTTGTGAATTACGCCAGATAACCAAAACCCATGGACCGCAGGACACATAATAATGGTTACGCCTAGATCCTCCAGGAAACATCCATACCCTTTAAGCAATCTCTGCCTTGTGGATTACGCCACAACAACAAAATAGGTAGACCGCGGGATACATAACAATGGTTACACCTGGATCCCCCAGGAAACATCCATTCCCTTTAAGCAATCTCTGCCTTGCAGATTATGTTATCCAAAAAAACGACCATGGGTATGCCATGGTAGGACACTCGAGTATCACAACCGAAAAACCAAAATCAGAGAGAATAATGTCGATAGAATGAATCCACAATGTGGCCACAAAGCGAATATCAAGCAGAAGGCACTTTCCATATCTTTACTTGAAAAATATGTATCATATAGTGCCTTTTCAAATCACTTTCAAATACCATACTTATATAAAGTCCACTATATATAAGATCCCATTTTCAAATCGAATACTTTTCAAAATCAATAATATATCAAATCATACTTATATAGACTTCGATTATATAAGATTTCGCTTTGCAAATTGAGTACCTTTCCAAATCAATAGTTTTCAAATCAACTTAATACTTATACAAATCAATTTTATGTAAGTTCGATAACTCCCAAATCAAGTATTTAGTAAAGTAAGGTTCTCAATTTCAATTCGTTTCAATACCAGTTCAGTTTCAAAATCATATGCAATTTCACTAATTCATTTCTTCCAAATTAAATATCTTCAGTTCAAAGTTTCCAAAATAATGGACGTGGAAAATAATCCAAGCTTCCAAATCACATAATTTACGTCAAACAATTCCTTTCCAAATCCTCATATAAATACTGGGTTTAAAATTCCAATCTATTTTCTAAACTAAATATTTTCTAAAAATCAATTATACCTAAAATAATTTCCAAGTTTATAACCATCCCTTTAAAACCTTTAAACTATTTATTTCTATATGGAAGATCCAATTTACCTTTTGAAAATTACATAGCTTTGAAAATTAAACCTTGATTTAGAAGTGTTCGAACATTTAAAATAGTCGGAAAAATCCAATTTTCCACTCAAAGAGTTAGAAATCAGCAACAAATCAGTAAATCAATTTCAATAGATAAGGTTAAACCAAAACAAATCTAAAACTCGAGGACCGAACACGGACTTACTTTAAATCATTTCAAATACATATATCTTTCAAATATCACATCATACTTCGGAATTTGAAATCAAAATTTGTTTCACAAAATCATCGCATAGCAAAGCTACTAAAGTGGCATCTCCCCCACTCTGAAACTCGAGAATCAATGTCGATGATGCGTGCACTCATCACCAAAATTATTCTCCAGTGACATAAGTGAGTTCTGGACTTCTATCTTCTTGAAAACTTGTTTGAAATTTCTTTGAAATAATTGGAAATCATTGGAAGTCATTTGAAACATTTCTTATTCGAAAAATACTTTTAAATCGTATTTCAAGACCTTAAAACCAATTTCAAAATACCGGAGTTTAATTTCTCGAATTTCAAATTTAAAATCCTTCGGTTTTAAATCATTTTTAGTTAAATCAAATTTCTTACATAATTTTCAAAATTTCAAATCCTTCGAAAATTCAAAAACATTCACATATATATAGAATATAATCATACTTATCAAAATAATAATTTCGATATATAAGATAATATTTAAAAAAAAAATACAAGCAACCCAATTTTTTTCAAAGGATGATTCAAGAATGGATTTAAAAAAAAATAGATATTCAAATTAGAGAGGCTCTAATCAAAGAGAATTATGATTCGAAGATTGGCTCGAACGAAGATGAGATAATTATATTTCAAACTAGGAGATGGATATACTTACATAAATCACGGGCGACCTTAACTGGTCAACCGTGATTTTAAAATAAGATCGGTGTAGCATCTAGAGTATCCTATAACTCTAGAATCGAGAAACCTGAATAAGGAGAGAAGAAAATGGATTTTGGAATCGCAGGGAACGTTCCAAAGTCCAAAGGAAAACCAAATCAAAGAGGAAGAAATTCAAGCTTGAACGAAAGTGATTCTGCAAATTATGCTAAGTTTATCTAGAGCCAAAGCATTGATACCAACTGCAACGAAACACAAAATACTCGAGTTGGGATTAATATTCTTTTATCAATAAATCCAAATCAAGTGAAATATCAACTGAAATACAATTAACTTAAAGGATGTTTGGGATAACCATCCTCTAAGGATCTATGGAACTATCCACAACGTAGAAATATACACTATAACACCATGGTCATTTCGAATCATATTTATACTTCAAAACCAAGATGTCAGTTCCATTTCAAATACATATAAATTTTCAAATTATAACACTTTCAAAAGTAAATTGATAATTTCATATATATATATATACATATATATATATATATGTATATATATATATATATATATCTTATTTTAACTTCATTATTATTTATTTTTGAAATATTCACTTAATAAATCCATTATTATTTAAATAACCTTAAATTACATTTTTATAAATATTTCCTTCACTTTATTTAAACGTGAAATATTCATTAAATTAATTAAATCAAAATCAAGTTATAAAATCATATCCTAAATTTTGATGCATTTCAATTTGATTTATTAAATAAAATTCTTAATTAAATACAATTTTGAATAGATTCAAATTTATCCTTTCAATCTTAACTTATTCAAATTATTACAAAAATCTGTCTTTGAATTATGCAATTAAATAAATACTCAAACATCTTATATATGTTAATTAAATCCATCTTAATTAAGTTAAATATTATTATTAAATAAATATCACTTATGTATATTATTCTAAGAAACAATATTTATTAAAACCATATATTTCTTTTCGAAACCATAGAATTTATTTTCAAAATATTTATATATAGACCAGCAGTGTCTGTATATAATTTTCTATCCTATGGTCAAGTGATACGGATATTTATCATTTCAATCCATAATTTAAATATATATATATATATATATATATATATATACGGGCATATATCATTTCAACCCGCAATCCCAAATTCAATTCAGTGAAAATCGCTTGGGTCTATCATTTCAACCCATAATGATTTTCTCCTATTCTAAAGTCCGTTCGGGTATATTTCATTTCAACCCATAGTGAATTCTATACTAACAGGGAATTCGCAGAGTAATAACAGATATAAAAATAATAATAATACAGGCATATATCATCAATGACAATATAATATAAACAACAGGATATGGTGTCATATCCTACAGGTGAACAATTACAGAGAAAAGCATATATAACAATTTAAATTACTATAACAGCATATTTCTATTGTCATTTCAATTGAAATCAAATTTAATAAATATAAAGACGTTAATCGTGAGTGATTGCTCACCTTTCGAAGCTAGAGGATAGATAATGAAGTGGAGTTACAAAATGCAAGCGCCTCTTCCAGAGCAAAGTGAGATGGCACGAATTCGATGGACAAAGCTGATAAACGGGAAATCGATAAGAATAGGATATATAAAATTTAAAGTCTAATATCTACTCTTATCAAAATAAATTATTTATACAAAACCCAATAATAAATTTAAAATATATATAAAAAATTCTCAAAATAAAGTTAACATATAGTTAAAATAGAATATGTATGTAATTTCAAATCAATATTTACCACAAATTAGTATAAACAATTCATTATATTATATATATATATGAACTTAAACAGAAATGAAATATATCTAACTTATAAATCCCAATACAGAAACATACATATGATAGACTTATAAATATAATATAGCTTATATATGCATACAGCAACACTCATCATAGCTAATATGTATACTAGAACTATAACCACTGCTACATAATATGCATACTTTAAACAATGTTTACTATAGAAATAATTATAAACCAGCTTATCATATAACATATATCTGACGTTTCATATCAGGAAAACAACATATATTAGCTATATATATTTATACCTTTCCAAATTAAAAGTTAAAAAACCCATGTATTTAGAAACAACATATTATACATGACACATATAAATGTATACGACAACTTCCAATAATTTAAAATATAAACAAATATAACATTATACATATCAAAAAATATATATACGCACTAAAGAACAAAACAAAGCGCAAAATAACCTTTTAAAATCATAATTTTATATGTACAAAGCACAGAATCAAGTTTTAAAACATAACATATATAAATATGCGAATTTATAAAAAAAAATATGCTTATAAAGCATATACTTTTTATATACATATAACGGTTTTTTAGACAAAAAATAAAACAATACAGTAAACACGTTAATTATATCATGTATAACTAATATATAACCTACGTATTATAAAAAAAATTATATGTAAGTAATATATACATGTAACAGTAAAGCTCATATACTTTTTCTTTAAGTAAAGTATGTACAGTATAACATATATATAAATTGCTGCAGGCTATATTAATATATGCTCACCTATATAAGCATAGAAGAGGAAGGGAAGCTAGTAGGGTTGAGGCCGAAGTGGGTTTTCTTGCGTGCATCGGCCAGGTGGTGGTACAGGGAAGGGGCGGCACAAGATGTGTCAGAGTCGGAGAGTGGGTTGGAGAAGATAGAGGTAATGCGGTTCAAGCTTGGTGGTGAGGCGCAGAGGGATGGTCTGTGTGACGGAGAACGGTCGGAGGTGGCATACGGTTGCTCGGTCAGGGCGATGTCAAGGGTGGCTTGCATGTGGAGGCACAAGGCAGTGGAGGTGGAGGGTGCGCGTACCATAGGTGACGGTGGTGATGGGTTCGAAGGTTAGTGGAGAAGGCAACGTAGCCATAGGATGGAGAAATGATCCTCTTTCATTTTTCATCATATATGTAAGCATTGTAATGGGAAAAATCTCTTTTCAAAAACCAACTGAGAGGAAGAATGGTCTCGTGAGGAAAAGAATAAGCTACAGGATAAAAGAATTTATAGATATAACTTTATATAATATTGTCCACTTTCAATAGCAAGAACCGAAAATAAAGGAGAGAAAGAGGCAACAGATAAAAGCAACGTGCCACTATGCAGTGAATTTGAAATGATGGGAATGGTAACAACTGACCATTGATTCAGCAAATAATAAATGCATAATAAATGACAGTGGTTGTTAAAGTTAGCCGTTTGAAAGTTTGAATGGACACGGGATGTCAAAAACACAACAAATAGTACCGATGCGGTTATCTGTTTTACGGATTCTGCCATGCACCGGACATCAAAATACAGAAGTAAATATACTACAGAGTAACACGACGAGATGACCAAAAGGGTATACATATATCAGTGGTACGACTGAATTATAAAAATTTGAATTTTCGCTAGTGGGAAATGCAGCAAAAACGCAGAAAATAAGATCGACGGAGCTGTAGAAATCCGAATTTGATGAAACAAAATTTGTCGTCTCACTCAGAAGAGGATTTAAAATTTTTCTATGTAAAAATATTCAGGTTTAAAAAATATTTTATTTTCAACAATTATTAATTGACATGAATTTAATAGAATTACACAATAAAATAAAATTTAATAAAATTAGATGAAAATTTACCATCTGCTATATTTAAATATACATATTCCAAACATAATTTTTTTATTTCCAAAATTTTATTATTTATAATTTCTCCAAAATTCAATTTAATACGTTAATAAAATCATTAAAAATTATTAAAATTTTACGGGTCGTTACATATGGTCAAGTGATACGGATATTTATCATTTCTATAACGACCCTGACTCAACCGTCAAAAATCGGCACCGAATACGACACTCGTATTCCAATGCCGCAGATCCAAACGTCGAATCTGGTTCGCCAGAGCTTATAACACAATTATGTATAACAACACAGCGGAAGAAAAGAAATGAATATCATATACAATTCCGAATGAATACAATATCCAATGATATCAATGATAATACAATAGAATGATACGATACATAGCAAAACTATCAAAGATAATAAACAACAGTGGAAAATGAATAGCAAAAAAAATAACTCCAATGATCAGACTACAACTCCAATACAATGCTCAAAGCCAAAAACTCCAAACCACTAGCTCGAACCACCATCACGTTTTCCCCAAGCTAAGCAAGTCTCGTCCATGAATCCAAAGATTCCAGTATCCAAGATATCCA
Organism: Allium cepa; assembly: GCA_030765085.1. Classification (NCBI taxonomy): domain Eukaryota; kingdom Viridiplantae; phylum Streptophyta; class Magnoliopsida; order Asparagales; family Amaryllidaceae; genus Allium; species Allium cepa. The sequence continues at coordinate 678,772,213 of CM060929.1, forward strand.
AAGAATACCAAAGAGAAGGCTAAAAGCTACCAAATCGATATCTATTATCTGAAAAACCCAACTCTAGACTGCCCGTGTGGAAATTTGTGGGCACCCAGAGTTTAGGAAAGGAACAATAAACTCTGGGTCAGTCATGGGACTGGTATGAGCAAACAAAAACAGTTTATCTTTCAAAAACCAACAAAAGAATTTAAATTTGAAATCCGCAATGCTTTTCGAAAAATGAAACTACCATAAGGCCTCCCGCTATACACACTATGCAAACACAGAATTGGAGGAAATTTCTCCTTATGATAGTCAAACATGCTTGATATGCGAAAACCATTTTGATATTATTATTAGTGCATAGTGGAAAACTTTTCGAAAGTATAATATTAATGTTAGCCAGCATAGACATTCCGAACTATGCCTGCTATAGCTACCATCTAAACAGTGGGGCGCCACCATAAGTAGATGGCAGGTTATACAGCTAAAACCGTACAAGGCACGTATTGGAAGATTGGATTTCCATCAAATGGTTAGGCTAAGGAACTTCCTGGGCCATATGGGTACGCCTCTGGAGGGACGCCCCGAGAACCTAACCAGATCTCTTCCAACACAAGGCCGGGTTACCTCTGTAACTAGTTAACTACTACACGAGTAAGCCATCCCCCTGTCCTAACCAACCTTTATCCGAGCGCTCGATACCAAAAACCACAAAGTAATGTATTTGTAGTAACCACATAGGTTAAATATCTGGGCTCCATACCATGATATCACCTCTATCCAGAAGGAAATGAACATACCCTCAGGAGGCGCTACCCTCAAATAACCTTGCCGCATTCTTCCCGTTTCGACCATTCCGGGTTGTGAAGTTCGACGAAGTCTCATCCACAAAGCTACGCTTTTCACAAAAAACCATGCTTTGATCAACAAATGATTATAGCACTTCGTATGCCTCATTACCAAATTGGGAATGTATCACTAGTAACCATCAACTACATAACCTCTGAGCTCGTACGTCTCAGAGAAGGGTGTTAAGCTAAGAGGATAAATCTCCGCCACCAAACAGAAATGTATTTGATAGAAACCGGTTTTACATCTCAAAGTGTAACGTCAAACTCACATCCATACAAGTCTGGTCTGAGTTCGAACAGAACCAAAGGCACTTCCGAAGAACCCTTGCAATCCGTGAATCCACAATCCCGATCGGACTTCCCATCACTTAGGGAATCTCTATACCGTAACTACTAAGTGCAGAGACAATTAATAGGTCATCCTATCGTTCTCGAAAATACCCGGTCTTCATCACTGGTCTTCAATTGCTATCCATAACGTCGTATCATTATTCGGAATGGGTTATATGACACAAATTCCTCTTCCGGCTAAACCGAATAATGAGCACAATATTTTAAAAACATATGGATATTGGGATCTCAGTTAAATCACAGCTTAAAGCCCAAAACCTTTCATTCAAATGGTTAAAACAATTTATCATTTCTAATCTTTTAAACAAAAAGATTCATTTCCAGAAACCTTCAATGGTTTAAATAATTTCCACATTTAAACCTTTTTTTAAACAAAATATTCACATTTAAGACCCCTTTCAATTTAAAACAATTTTCAAAGATTCATTCATAGACTTTCAAAAACAATTCCCGTTTCAATCTTTTATATATACAAGAATACACCATTAAAAATCCTCTTCAATTTCAAAATAGGGTTCAACTATCTTTCACAAAGATTTGATTATAGATTTCAATCCATTCCATTTCAAATTTGAAATCTTTTCATATATAAAAGCTATTATTATTTGAAACCACTTGTTTCTGTTTCAGAAAACCCGATTATAATTGCACGAGTTAAGGCCTTTCAAATATAAACTTGGGTTAAATTTAAATTCTCAAAACCATACCTTTAAAATGGTTTAAAAAAACATTTATAGTTTGTATAACCTTTTTACGTCATAAATACCAAATATAGAATTCAATTTCAAATACTGAATTCCAATTTAAATCATACTATTCAAATTTCAAATCTTAATTAAGTTATTCAAAATAAATTTCATTTTCGAAACACCTTTTCAAAACTTTTTCACTTTAAACCCGGTCTATTTCCCAAAACCATTTGTACTAAAAATTCAAATTCAAAACTATTTTTTTTAAATCTGCGACTTAACCGATTTCCACGTGCAACCCATATTTGTGTGTGTATAGTGTAGTCCAGGGGTTTTACACAATAGTGCACAACATCAATCATTATAGATATATCAATATCGACAAGCGGTATAACCCATAACGCTTATCTTCATTCACAGATTCATAGATAAAGTAAATTTATCGATCGCAAAGATTTATCATTACGATTTGATGTGAGCTTCGGATGACCAACCGGAATCTGACTCGTGTCGCATCGAAATTCAAATGTTGTTTTACGGGCAAAGGGGTTTCACATATATATACAGAAACAATCGCAGTTCACAGTACAGCATCAGGCAATTCACATCACACGGTATCACAATCACAAACAGAAATATCAATCTGGTTCACGACATCTGATGATAGTCAATTATCTTCAATTTAAAGTGAAGGTGATTTAAAATAATTAACTACGTAACTATTTTTAATGATAAATAAATTATTCCTTAATCAATTAACTCAATTAACTACTAATTACAGATTAATTAACTTTAATTATTTAATTAACAATATGTAATTACAAATTAGTTAAACACTTAATTATTAACTAATCCATCTTTAATTTCAAATTAATCAATCTCTGATCACTTAGTTAATTACAATTATGAAATTAGTTAACTATTCTTAATTACCTTTTTTTCTTTTTAAACAATTAATAATAATTGTGTCTTAATTAACATTTTGACAATCTTCTTTAAACTTTGAAAACCAAATTATTATTAACTACAAACTTAAGTGTTAGTTAACTTTATACTTAAATTAATTGCTTTATTAAAAATAATTAAGAGTTTAAGAACATTTTTAACTAAAATAATTAAAACTTGAAATAAGTTTTAACTTAATTGTTAAACATTTTCTAAGTTTACAGTGTTTAAACAATTTGCTTAACTTTCATTATAAAATGTTGCATTTGAAACCCGAGATCCATCCCTATGATACTCGAGTATTACTTATAACCATTACTAATTACAATTTAAAAAAAGTAATTATTCTTGATTACTTTCTGAAAATAATCAATTAATATTAATTATTGAACTTAATTGACATTTTAAAAGGAATCTTCTTTAGCTTTTGAAATCAATTTATTTCTAATTACAAACTTATATGTTAATAAGTTTTATACTTATTTTATATTAATTACTTAATTAGAACAATAATTAATAACTTAAAATATTTTAGAGTACTGATTAAAATAATTATCTTGTATCTAAGTTTATAGCTTCAATTGTTAATTAGTATTAAGTTTTACAATATTTAAAATTGAATGAAAAATCGTTTACTTAACATTACCTTTAAAATGCAATACTGCTGTTTGGAAACAAACCCGAGCTAAACCCTGAAAAATCGTGCCTTGCTTCGAATTTTCAAACCAATTAACCTGAGAGCCCCCAAAAATCCAACCTAAAAAAATTTGTAAGTAATTTCACTTCCGCACCAAATCCCTACTTCGAGTTAAACTCGAGTTCACACGTAAGCTTTTTCGAGGCACGCTTCGAGTTCGTCCCTGATAAACATCGTCTTCCCCAATCCTTAATCAACGCAGATACACAATGACACACGTGCATGTGTACGACCTTCCCGATCGCCTCCGACCACTGCCCTAAGCCTCGACAAGTTGTCGATCCTCTCCTAAGCTACCACGACAACCCAGGTTACCCAGTCAATTGGAAAATCAAAATCGAATTATGCAACCACCACTGGAACCCATATGACCCACCAGAAAAACATCTCGCCCTACCGATATAGTTCACCAGAGCTCACGCCAATCGACCACAAGCTACGTTACGTCGCCACGCTCCTATTCCCTCCGATCCCATCTAGTCCGATACACTCATGCCTGCACAATCACCTCGCAAACTTTGTCAACTCAAACAGGGCTTTAAACCTTAATTCACCAACGTTCCGCGCCTCGATCATCAATAAATACTTCCAATATTTTTCCTAGGACCACCCATCCACAACCTTCCTCCAGCAATGATCTCGAGATTCCAGACTTCTTTGTTTACCAGCAAATGCTCAAATTACAAACCATGTTCAACTCCCAATCACTCGATGATTATACCCTTAAAAATTATGAAATGAATTCCTAAATTCATATTTTCGAAATACGAATAAGTTCTTATGATCAAAGCTTGAAAATCTCAAAATCAAATCTTCGACTTAAATTTATTTCTTTACTGTTATTCATATTTTCCAGCAATTCTACTTACTATTTATACTTAAATGTATTTTTAAAATTAAGTTTACACCCCTACCATCATCTTTTATTTAGAATCCAAGGTCTAGAATTGATTGTACATAGAGAAATTGATTTTTATTTTGAGTTTGCTTGAGCCTGTGAATATAACAGAACAACCTGTTCATATATATACATACACACAGATGCATACACATTTAAACAGAGGATTTTCAAGCATATGCAGATAAAATCAACATGCAAACTAGATTCTACATATATGAAGGTTGAAGAGTTTGCTCACATTGTTGTTTGACAGAGGACTTGAATTTGTTTTGAATTTTGTTGCCTGATCTTTGCTCTACTTGATCCTGTTTTGAATCACGTTTCTTCTTTTACTCTATTGTGATTTCTAGACTGAAGTTTGGTTTGATTTCAAGGCTTGATCTTTGATTTAAATTGAATCCATATATTGTTTTGATCTGAGATGATCAGATATATAATCCAGGTTGAAGCTTGAATTCATTTTTCTTCTTAGCTTACTGATTTTCAACTGAAGCTGCTTAGTTTGATTTGCGAAATTTCGAAACAGGTTTTTGAAGTTGTTTGAATTCATTTTGATTCTTTGGTTGAATTTGTAATTTTTAGTTTCTAGGTTGAGAAGTGAAGAGAAAAACCTGGTTACTTTCTTAAAATACACTTTTATAAAAATTCAATTAAAAAGGAAAACATTTTTGACACTTGTACATTTTCAAATTAAATTAAACTAAAACTTGTCTATAATATGTACACTTGTTAATACAAACTTATTTATGTTTAAGTCCTTAATTTTAATTAATTTTAAAATTTAGTGTTAAATCCTTGCTTCATTTTATTTTACAAATCATGTTCATGTTTTCTTATTTATTTTCTAAAACATATATATATATATATATTAAACTTTGTATTAATTCTTTTACATAAATATACACCTTATCTAATTTTGGATCCAAATTTCAAGTTTTATTTTCAATCTATTTTATAAAACACATATTTTATTTACAATTTCATAACAGATGATTTGAAGTCAAATTATCAAATCAGACTTAGCTAAAATCCGGGGATGTTACAGATTCCCCCCTTAAGAAAATTTCGTCCTCGAAATTTGTAAGGGAGACAAAAAGAATGGACACACAAAGATACAGAGACAGTTTCAAAATCAAACTGGGTATCTATTCTGCATTTGGCTTACCAAATCAGAATATCAATAATGGATACAAGAACGAATCAAGATACTCAGGTCACCCAAACTACGAAATATGCAGGGATATTGATTAGTTCAAAAGATAACTAACCACTCGTAGAATATACCGGAACCCAACAGAACAAACAGATATATGGATGCAATCAAAAACCTTTAGTTTAAACAACCAAAATATACCTATCAACCATAGCAACCAAAGCAAACAATTCTGACCCATCTGCAGTTTGTGTCCCATGCAAATATATCAAAGCTTCTTCCTGGAGCTGCCAGGAATCATCAAAGAATTGAAAAGACGAATCAAAGGAGATTGATAGAGAAAGATTGTTTCCACCATTGCAGGGTATTAACCATTTATAGTCGTACTCCCTTGTCCCCTATCTCGTCCTCTTCTTGCACTTATACTCACTATTAGTGGATAGTAAGAGAATTTACTGAGGCATTCGAATGGATATCTTAGGGATATGCTCATTCTAGTGGTATACTTCACCCTATCTCTAGTGAGTTACCTAACGTGTTATACTCCTGAGCTAAAGTTTCAACCTTCAGCTCTGATACCAAATATAACGACCCTGACTCGACCTATGAAAATCGGCACTGAATACGACACTTGTATTCCAATGTCGCAGATCCAAACGTCGAATCTGGTTCGCCGGAGCTTATAACACAATTAAGTATAACAACACAGCGGAAGAAAAGAAATGAATATCTTATACAATTCGGAATGAACAATATCCAATGATATCAATGATAATACAATAGAATGATACGATACATAGCAAAACTATCAGAGATAATAAACAACGGCGGAAAACGAATAGAAAAATAAATAACTCCAATGATCAGACTGCAACTCTAATCCAATGCTCAAAGCCAAAAACTCCAAACCACTAGCACAAACCACCATCACGTTTTCACCAACCTAAGCAAGTCTCATCCATGAATCCAAAGACCCAAATATCCAAGATATCCAAAGAATACCAAAGAGAAGGCTGAAAGCTACCAAATCGATATCTATTATCTGAAAAACTCAACTCTAGACTGCCCGTGTGGAAATATGTGGGCACCCAGAGTTTAGGAAATGAACAATAAACTCCGGGTCAGTCATGGGACTGGTATGAGCAAACAAAAGCAGTTTATCTTTCAAAAACCAACAAAAGAATTTAAATTTGAAATCCGCAATGCTTTTGGGAAAATGAAACTACCATAAGGCCTCCCGCCACACACATCATGCAAACACAGAATTGGAGGAGATTTCTCCTTATGATAGTCAAACATGCATGACACATGAAAACCATTTTGATATTATTATTAGTGCATAGTGGAAAACATTTCGAAAGTATAATATTAATCTTAGCCAGCATAGACATTCCAAACTATGCCTACTATAACTACCATCTAAACAGTAGGGCATCACCCTAAGTAGATGGCAGGTTATACAACTAAAACCGTACAAGGCGCGTATTGGATGATTAGATTTCCAACAAATGGTCAGGCTAAGGATCTTCCTGGGCTACATGGGTATGCCTCTGGAAGGACGCCCCGAGAACCTAACCGGATCTCTGCCAACACAAGGTCGGGTTACCTCTGTAACTAGGTAACAACTACACGAGTATGCCATCCCCCGGTCATAACCAACCTTTATCCGAGCGCTCGATACCAACAACCACAAAGTAATGTATTTGTAGTAACCACATAGGTTAAATATCTGGGCTCCATACCATGATATCACCTCTATCCAGAAGGAAATTAACACACCCTCGGGAGGCGCTACCCTCAAATAACCTTGTCGCATTCTTCCCGTTTCGACCATTCCGGGTTGTGAAGTTCGACGAAGTCTCATCCATAAAGCTACGCTTTTCACAAAAAACCATGCTTTGATCAACAAATGATCAGCAGCACTTCGTATGCCACATTACCAAATTGGGAATGTATCACTAGTAACCATCAACTACATAACCTCTGAGCTCGTACGTCTCAGAGAAGGGTGTTAAGCTAAGAGGATAAATCTCCGCCACCAAACAGAAATGTATTTGATAGAAACCGGTTTTACATCTCAAAGTGTAACGTCAGACACACTTCCATACAAGTCTGTTTCGGGTTCGAACAGAACCAAAGGCACTTCCGAAGAAGCCCTTGCAATCCGTGAATCCACAATCCCGATCGGACTTTCCATCACTTAGGGAATCTCTATACCATAGCTACTCAGTGCAGAGACAATCAATAGGTCATCCTATCGTTCTCGAAAATACTCGGTCTTCACCACTGGTCTTCAATTGCTATCCATAACGTCGTATCATTATTCGGAATGGGTTATATGACACAAAGTCCTCTTCCGGCTAAACCGAATAATGAGCACAATATTTTAAAAACATATGGATATTGGGATCTCAGTTAAATCACAGCTTAAAGCCCAAAACCTTTCATTCAAATGGTTAAAACAAATTATCATTTCTAATCTTTTAAACAAAAAGATTCATTTCCAGAAACCTTCAATGGTTATATAAACCCAGTTATAAACCCTAGCCTCCATCTATGCTCATTTGTTTGTGTATACAATCACACAGCTCCTCCTCTTCAAATGGCTACAAACATTAGATCCAAATACAATTTAAAAATCAAATCCAAAGCCTGAAATTCAAAGTCCTCAGAAAAATCTCAAAATAATATATGTTGAAGCTCTCGACGAGCGTAATTCAATGCTGTAATTCGTTTTTCAATTCCACGCATCGTTTGACCAGAAATCGCGGTCAAACCTTGAATTTTCGAAATCCTAAGGCGAATTTGGGGGGTTTTATTTCGGCGTGAATTGGTGAAATCGCTTTCTGGGTTTTGTCAAGGGGAGCGTCAGGAAGCTATCGACAATAGTCGCGTCTTCCAATTCGAACCATGGTCTTGAATTTCGTGAATTAGGGTTCCGATTGGAGGCGGCGGCGACGTTGACTGGGGGTACCGCACCTATGCTGGTCGGTAGAGGGGGAGATGGAGGTTCCAACGATGGCTACGACGTATCAAACGGAGGTCGGAGGCACGTTAAAAGTGTGGTCAACGGTCGCGTGAACCAGGTTGCGTGCGTTGTGTTCTCTGCGTGTTCTCATGGTTCCTGTACGTTGCACGTTGCTGGGAGAAGAACAGGTGACGTGTCCAAACGTGTTCTCTTTTACATACATATATATATATATATATATATATATATATATATATATATATATATATATATATATATATATATATATATATATATATTCAATCGAATTTCAAATCACAATTATCGATATATCTTTTGCATACGAACTCCGTTTTACGCACGGTTTCTTTTGTCAGGATCGTATTGAAATTCCAGACTTGATGACGCTGGTTTGGACGAATTCTGAGACGGTCAAAATTTTGGGTTTAAATTGGATTTAAATTCAATTTAAATTCAAAAGGTGAGTGTTTTAACCCACTCACAATTTCTAAAATATCTTATGTTTGTTAAATTGATTTATGATGTGTTTAGAAATTTATTTATAGCTGTTTGGCATATATTTCATCATTATCTCAGTTAATTTGCATTCATATAGTTTACTTGTTATTTAATTCACATTTGCATATAAACTGCTAGTTAAACAGTTATTTATTTATTTATTTATTTATTTTTGAATATAAACTGTTGGTTGATACCTGTTATATTTTATATACTCTATTGATGTTTGTTTAAATTGATGATGATTGCAATAAATTGGTTGATGATTGATATTAGGTGAATGGATGATGTGTTCTATAAACTGCAAGTTATTATGTTTTTTTTCCATTTCATTCGGGACTGCGGTTTGAAATGATATACAACCGCATTTTATTTTTAAATTGCGGATTGAAATGATAAATATCTGTATCACTTGACCATAGGATATAAAATTTTATACAGACACCATCGGTTTATATATAATTATTTTAAAAATGATTTCTACGGTTTGGATAGGATACGGTTTAATGAATATTAAATTTTGATATTATATAAATATTATTTTATATATACATATATAGTTAAAATTTTGAATTTAAGCTATGTATAATCTGTTAAATAAAAATGAATAAGTTAGAAAAATGGAGTTTGATAATTTATATTATATGTTTAAATACAGGTTTAAGATCTTGTGTATATATAGAGTTTTAAATGATTCAAATCAATTAAGATTGGAAGATAAATTGAAATTTATTTGGAATTGAGCTTATTTAAAAATTTTAACTCCATAAGTTGATGTAAAACTTATTAAAGCTTGGAAATTTTAAAGGTATGATATTTATAACTGAAATTTTATTTCAAGATAAATTAAATGAATATTTCTAGTATAAATAAATGGAAGGAAATATTTAGTGATAGGAAATTTGAATTTTATATAAACGATCATGGATTTATCATGCAAATGTTCAAGACTAAATAATAGAACGGTGAATTTTTTGAAAGAATAAAATTCCAACCTTAGTTTTGAAATTTATTAATACTCAAATTTGATATATATTGAAATTGAAGTGGTTTTGGAAACTGAAGGTGAAATTTAAATTCATGGTTTAGAATTTATCTAAAGAAAATATATTTGTAAAGTCATGGAAATTATTTTACTTTACAAAGTAAATCTAAAATTTAACCATTTTATTCTATATACTGGGGAATATCCAAGCTATTCAAGTTTTTTAGAAATTATGGTTTTAAAGCTATGAATTTCGAAGTACTGTGTTTTGAAAGTTATAATTTAAATGTTTGGTTTTCAGATATTATAAAATTTAAAGCAGTATGATTTGGAAAAGAAATATATTTGAAATAAAATGATATCACTGATTTGGGTTTTATAAGAATAATATCAAAATGAGTTTGATTTGGAAATGGAAATGATATCATATTTATGGGTTTAAAATTGTAAATTATATTCTGGTTTTTAAAGTACAAACTATTTTTAAAGACCGTGGTGTTATAATAATGTTTGGTTGTTAAAGAGACCGGGATCGGAAGTTGTCATACTCTCTGCCAACTCCGAAAACCACTTTAACAACCGTGTACGCGGTGGAGATTCCAGAATGAAGTAGGATGGTGGCGGCGTTTCCTTTGAGGTAAATACGTGGACCCGACTCCCGTGAGTTGGCATAAGGTGGCTAAAACAGGAGGGATTCTCGGGCCAATGAGGTCATTCCTCTGATCGGACACTCCTCTTCGATACTATATTTGACTTTGGATTGATTCGGTGGCCACCTTTATTTTTGATTTTGAGGGAGTTTGTTCGAGGTGGGCGGTAGCTGCGCGCTGCGCGTTTCCACCAGCCCAGATGCGCAATTGGTATATCTACCCTGGCATTGCCTAGTTGTGCCGTGTCACATACCATACCGAGCATTTACTACGAGTTTCTATTTGTGTCGTACCTATGGAGAATCCTCTGGTAGCCTCCCGATCAGGAGGTATTACGGTGCTGTATAGACTATTGGCATTATTTGTGTTAAGGGATATATGGGTAACCTCTTAACGCTATTAAAAAGTAAGTTTATTTTACAATTAGACACTATTATAATAGCGAAATATACTACGTAGTAAATAGTTTAACGGATCCTTAAGAGATGTAAATCCTGAGCATCTTTTGAGTTACTGCACTCATATTTATTTCAGTTAATTTAACTTACATAAGATCTTTTAGTTCTGACTCGAGTGTTTGTCTTTTCAATTCGCTCGGGTCAGTCTAAGCGTTTTAGCATCGAAGACTTTAGCTCTGGAGGATGAAGATAGAGATTTCTATTATTATTAATTATATTCCACTACACCTTTTAATTCCGCTGCATTGATTATTATTGGTATGTGAACTTTGATATTTATTGTATAAAAAAGAATCAAATGTTTGTAAACAGTTTATGAACTGTATAATTATTTTTATATTATATACTTTCGCTGTGAGATTCTATTTTTTTTTCCTTGTTTTTCTTATTTACCCCATAACAATCCGCCCTTCCGTACGGTTTGAATTGGCACGTGTGTCGATTTAAATCGTGCGAAAAGGCGGGATGTTACAGTTGGTATCAATGCTTTGGTTTAGTGATAAACCTTAGCTTTGTGGGGTCTGACTCTTTATTAATAGGGTAGTAATACCATATGGGAGTCGCTGAGTGTATATATATGAGAGAGCGTATTTGTTAATGTTGTAAAAAGATTTTAATATTGTGTTAATCTGCTCCGTTTTGTATTTATAAATTCTTGTTGATGCATGGGACGCTGTGACATCAATAGGGATTTCTAAACACTTAATAGGACAGACCGACATAATATTTATTCTAATATAGGTGAATGAAATAATTTTTCCTATTATATTTTCTTCATAAAATAAATTTTTTCAAAAGGTATCTATATTTGGCTGCAATAGACTGGTTGTTAGGTAATAAAGTGTATAAATAATAATAGAAATAGATTGAAAAAAATAAAATAAATGAAATCTGGAAATTTAGAACTTAAGTTCCGGGGTTTTGAAATTTCTTTCGAATAAATTTTGGAATATAATAATATTGTTTATAAGTATTTTCTGATATAAATATTTCAATATAATTTGAAAGAATTGTTTTAAAGAAGATTTTGGAGAAAATAAGTTTTGTACTTTCCTCTATGTCGCTGGAAAATAATTTCGGTGATGGCGACCGCATCATCGACTTTCATTTTCGAGTTTCGAAGGGGAAGGCCACTGTAGTAGTTCTACTGCAGATTCATTTTTGAAAAATATATATAAATTTTGAATTGTTTAAATAAAATTAGAGATATATAAGTTGTAAGAATATATTTATCTATTATTTTAAAATAATTTGAAATTTAACCCGGTATTAAATTCTTAAATTTCCATTAATTAATTTGTTTCAATTAGTGTAGTGAAATGAAAAGTAAGTAATTAATAATTGGAACCTCTAATTTAGGTAAGAGATTTAATACTAATTTATAAAGGAAATAAAAAGGAAGTTGGAATTGTAACTTATAAGACAAAAGGTAAAGATTTGTTGAACAATGAATTAATTAAAAGAAATGAGAAACTTGTATAACTTTCAATTACACCCTTAAATAACATATATAACTTACCAAATATTAAAAGTTGAAATGTTTAATAAGTGATTGTAATAGAATATTATACAAGTAGAAATTTGAAATAATGAAAGTATTCAATGAAATCGCTATTAAATGAGAATTTAATGTTATAAACTTAAGTTATAATTGAAATTTTACCAAGTAAATATAATTAAAGGTAAGTATGACAAATAGATGATTTTAAACTTAAGTAATTAAAGTGTAAATAGATGTGGTCATGCAATTATAAATGAATGTAATATAATAAAGAGAAATTATAAACTTAAGTGAATAGGTTGAGGTTAATTCTGAATAAAATAAGGAATTTTGATTATAAACTCGGGTTAATGAAATTTACCTACTAAGAATTCGATTTATTATGAATAAAATGAATAAATGAATAAAAAGAAGAAACTTACATGACATTAAAATAAAATAAAAAAATTAATATTGTAAGTAATAAATGAGAAAAATTAAGTAATCACTGAATGAATGAAAGGAAATCAAACAACTAATGTATGAAATAAAATTAATAATGAGTTAATTTGATTTGTTAGTAGCAATTGTTGTTGTTTGGTTATGGTTGTTTGGGTAAGATACTTTAAAATTGGGTTTGGGTGAATGAATAATCTATTTAGTTTTATCTAAGACTGTTGAGTAAATGATGCGCTAGTGGTTTATTCTTCATTCCGTACAATTTAAAAGTTTTGAACGCGAACAACTATTTGTTTGTTTGGTTGAATGGTTGTTTTGTATTTGTTGTGTAGGCTGTTTGTCGAAATTGATGGTTGTTGTATTGATTTGTTAGTGATTGAAACCACTTAAATATTTCACTTTATATAAATAGTTAACCCTTTGGATTTTATAAGTGAAATGCAGGTTATGGAAGCAATTGCTACTGCTTTTGGTTCCATAAATTAAGCGTAAATTGCCCGACAAATAGGTACGTTTCGGATTTTGGTTTATAGCGCTATTTTATATATTTTCCCGAGTTGGGATATAATATTTTGGATAATATATGTAATATAATTGTTATATTTTGATATTATATTTTCTCCCGAGCTCTCCGTACGAAGGAGACTCTACCGGTTTTTTTCGTCAATTTTGGACTTTGAAATTATTTTGAAAATGTTTTTCCAACTTTATTTATTTAAGTATAAAAAGATATAATGATTATAAAATTTGTATATTTTATTTAAAGTAATAAATTTTGTAAATTATTGTTTATAAGTTAATATTTTGAATAAGATGCAGTGTTTATTTAAATTCTTTTCTTCCCTTCTTTTGCCTTTTCGGGGGCGAAAAGTTTTGATTGGGGGAGAGTGTAACGACCCGTAAATTTCGACAGTTAAATTTGTTAACTAAATAAGACTTTTGTAGTTTAATTTAGTAGAAATGAAAAAAAAAACTTTATAAATTAATATTGGAATGAACACTAAAGTAAACTATAACAATGGTGATTAAAACCAATTTATAGAATTCGAATTTAATTCAAATGAATTTAAGTAGTGAAAAGATTTTTACCTGTATATAAATTGAATATGAGAAATTAAAGGAAAATACTAAATTGATTTAATGTAATAAAACATTGTTAAACAGTAATTGGAATAAATTAAGGAATTTTGTTAATGCAAGTAATAATCTATAAACTTGAATGAACATTTAATTTGATAAATTACTTTAAATGATATGACTTAGTATAAATGAAATAATTGGGTGAACTGGTATTTGATGAAATATTACATTGATCGTAATAGACTTAATTTAAAGGGAGTGAATTCAATAAATCCTATTTATTGGAACCTTGTTTGTTTATATGAAAAAGTATAGTATATGAGTTATTGCAAGAAATGGAAAGTTGAATAGAATTCTAATGAATGATAATAATGAAAAACGTATATAATCAATGTAGGTAATTAGTAATTACAATGTTGTTGAAATTAATAAACGTTTCTTTGTTGATAATTAATAACATAACGAAAAGAGTAAATGTATTCATTAGAATATTAATTGCAATTGGATTGGGATTTTTTTAAGTAACAATGTTAATGCAAGGAAAGTAATGCTAAATTAAGTCAATAATAATGAATAGTGATTAATTCAAAATTTGTAACATATATCATAAATCACTTGCTTTTTTGTTAATGGAATTAGAATTTGTAATAAGTGATAATAAAATAAATCAATAAGTGATAATAAAATAAATGAATGTTACACTAATGGGAAATGAAATAACGTTCATTTAAATGTTGAGAAATTTTAGGGCCGTTTTTATTATAAGCGTTATTTTAATAATTATGATTAATTGTGAAATTAATACGGGAAGATGTAAAGAAATAACTAGGGAAGTAATACGTTATAAATTAAATATAACCTAAACTTAAGTGTAAGTAAAAGGTTAAAGTTGAATCTAATCCGTTTAATTGTAAACTTATTAAAATGAATTGGATTCAATTTATAATAAAGGGACTATTTTAAGAAATTGAAATAAATACTGTAATTTGTGAAATAATTTACATTTAAAAATTTGAGATGGGAATTCATTTAAGGAATTATAAATTTATAAGTAAATCAAGGTGATAAAATTTATGAATTATAGAATTTGAGTTTTTTATCTCGAGTTAATTTATTTAATTTATAATAGTTGGATTTATTGCAAATGAATAAAAAAAATATGTAATTATTTCGTTAATTTAAAAATTTAGTTGAAAACGAGAAATATTTATGTAATAATCTTAAATCCAATGGTAAATCCTTCTATTTGAAATTATGAATGGAATAATTATGGGTAAATTCAATTTAATGGAAATTGTGGGAATTTATCTATAAATTTTGAATTTTATGAAATTGAATTTTTTTTATTGATTAATCTTTAATAAATTGACTTTTAAAAATTGTTAAATCATCGTAAATGTTTGGAATTTATAAAGTGATAAAGATTGCAAAGTTAAAAAAATTTCAACGCGAAATTTGATTTAATTTATTTGTTTTAAATTTATTTAATTAATATAAAAATAGCCATTTTGGTCACGGACTCGAATTTCGACGAAACCAGTTTCATCGGATTCGTAACAGTGAATTTAGGGTTTCAAGTTTTGTAGCGACTGGACTTGTCGTTTGATCGTACGAACGCGAAACGCCTTGAAATCGATTAATTGAAATCAATTTGAAAATATTGATTTCAGCATAACTTCTTCATACGATGGAATTTGGACATTAAATTTTTTCCATCGCGTTCAGAATATTTTTAAATACCTATTTCGATATATGGGTTGACCGAATTTCGTTCCAGAGTCAGAACGGGCTTTTTGGGCCAATTATCGTTCAGCACGTTTGTTTATCGGATCCATCTACTCTATTTCTAACCTACCTATATAAACCCAGTTATAAACCCTAGCCTCCATCTATGCTCATTTGTTTGTGTATACAATCACACAGCTCCTCCTCTTCAAATGGCTGCAAACATTAGATCCAAATACAATTTAAAAATCAAATCCAAAGCCTAAAATTCAAAGTCCTCAGAAAAATCTCAAAATAATATATGTTGAAGCTCTCGACGAGCGTAATTCAATGGTGTAATTCGTTTTTCAATTCCACGCATCGTTTGACCAGAAATCACGGTCAAACCTTGAATTTTCGAAATCCTAAGGCCAATTTGGGGGTTTTTATTTCGGCATGAATTGGTGAAATCGCTTTCTGGGTTTTGTCGAGGGTAGCGTCAGGAAGCTATCGACAGTAGTCGCGTCTTCCAATTCGAACCATGGCTCTCAAATTTCTTGAATTAGGGTTCCGGTTGGAGGCGGCGGCGGTGTTGACTGGGGGTGCCGCACCTATGCTGGTCGGTAGAGGGGGAGATGGAGTTTCCAACGGTGGCTACGGCGTATCAAACGGAGGTCGGAGGCGCGTCAAAAGTGTGGTCAACGGTCGCGTGAACTAGGTTGTGTGCGTTGTGTTCTCTACGTGTTCTCATGGTTCCTGTACGTTGCACGTTGCTGGGAGAAGAATAGGTGACGTGTCCAAATGTGTTCTCTTTTACATATATATATATATATATATATATATATATATATATATATATATATATATATATATATTTGTTTAATCGAATTTCAAATCACAATTATCGATATATCTTTTGCATACGAACTACGTTTTACGCACGGTTTCTTTTGTCAGGATCGTATTGAAATTCCTGACTTGATGACGTGGGTTTGGACGAATTCTGAGATAGTTAAAATTTTGGGTTTAAATTGGATTTAAATTTAATTTAAATTCAAAAGGTGAGTGTTTTAACCCACTCACAATTTCTAAAATATCTTATGTTTGTTAAATTGATTTATGATGTGTTTAGAAATTTATTTATAGCTGTTTGGAATATATTTCATCATTATCTCATTTAATTTGCATTCATATAATTTACTTGTTATTTAATTCATATTTGCATATAAATTGCTAGTTAAACAGTTATTTATTTATTTATTTATTTATTTATTTATTTTTGAATATCAACTGTTCGTTGATACCTGTTATATTTTATATGCTGTATTGATGTTTGTTTAAATTGATGATGATTGCAATAAATTGGTTGATGATTGATATTGGGTGAATGGATGATGTGTTCTATATAAACTGCAAGTTATTATGTTTTTTTTTTCCATTTCATTTGGGATTGCGGTTTGAAATGATATACAACCGTATTTTATTTTTAAATTGCGGATTGAAATGATAAATATCTGTATCACTTGACCATAGGATAGAAAATTTTATACAGACACCGTCGGTTTATATATAATTCTTTTGAAAATGATTTCTATGGTTTGGATAGGATACGGTTTAATGAATATTAAATTTTGATATTATATAAATGTTATTTTATATATACATATATAGTTAAAATTTTGAATTTAAGCTATGTATAATCTGTTAAATAAAAATGAATAAGTTAGAAAAATGGAGTTTGATAATTTATATTACATGTTTAAATACAGGTTTAAGGTATATATAGAGTTTTAAATGATTCAAATCAATTAAGATTGGAAGATAAATTGAAATTTATTTGGAATCGAGCTTATTTAAAAAATTTAACTCCATAAGTTGTTGTAAAACTTATTAAAGCTTGGAAATTTTAAAGGTATGATATTTATAACTGAAATTTTATTTCAAGATAAATTAAATGAATATTTCTTGTATAAATAAATGGAAGGAAATATTTAGTCATAGGAAATTTGAATTTTATATAAATGATCATGGATTTATCATGCAAATGTTCAAGACTAAATAATAGAACGGTGAATTTTTTGAAAGAATAAAATTTCAACCTTAGTTTTGAAATTTATTAATACTCAAATTTGATATATATTGAAATTGAAGTGGTTTTGGAAACTGAAGGTGAAATTTAAATTTATGGTTTAGACTTTATCTAAAGAAAATATATTTGTAAAGTCATGGAAATTATTTTACTTTACAAAGTAAATCGAAAATTAAACCATTTTATTCTATATATTGTTGAATATCCAAACCATACATGTTTCTAGAAATTATGGTTTTAAAGCTATGAATTTCGAAGTATTGTGTTTTGAAAGTTATAATTTAAATGTTTGGTTTCCAGATATTATAAAATTTAAAGCAGTATGATTTGGAAAAGAAATATATTTGAAATAAAATGATATCATTGATTTGGGTTTTATAAGAATAATATCAAACTGAGCTTGATTTGGAAATGGAAATGATATCGTATTTTTGGGTTTAAAATGGTAAATTATATTCTGGTTTTTAAAGTACAAACTATTTTTAAAGACCGCGGTGTTATAATAACGTTTGGTTGTTAAAGAGACCGGGATCGGAAGTTATCACACTCTCTGTCAACTCCGAAAACCACTTTAACAACCGTGTACGCGGTGGAGATTCCAGAATGAAGTAGGATGGTGGCGGCATTTCCTTTTAGGTAAATACGTGGACCCGACTCCCGTGAGTTGGCATAAGGTGGCTAAAACAGGAGCGATTCTCGAGCCAATGAGGCCATTCCTCTGATCGGACACTCCTCTTCGATACTATACTTTGACTTTGGATTGATTCGGTGGCCACCTTTATTTTTGATTTTGAGGGAATTTGTTCGAGGTGGGCGGTAGCTGCGAGCTGCGCGTTTCCATCAGCCCGGATGCGTAATTGGTATATCTACCCTGGCATTGCCTAGTTGTGCCGTGTCACCTACCATACCGAGCCTTTACTACGAGTTTTTATTTGTGTCGTACCTATGGAGTATCCTCTGGTAGCCTCCCGATCAGGAGGTATTACGGTACTGTATAGACTATTGGCATTATTTGTGTTAAGGGCTATATGGGTAACCACTTAACGCTATTAAAAAGTAAGTTTATTTTACAATTAGACACTATTATAATAGAGAAATATACTACATAGTAAATAGTTTAACGGATCCTTAAGAGATGTAAATCCCGAGCATTTTTTGAGTTACTGCACTCATATTTATTTCAGTTAATTTAACTAACATAAGATCCTTTAGTCCTGACTCGAGTGTTTGTCTTTTCAATTCGCTCGGGTCATTCCGAGCGTTTCAGGATCGAAGACTTTAGCTCTGGAGGACGAAGGCGGAGATTTCTATTATTATTATTAATTATATTCCACTACACCTTTTAATTCCGCTGCATTGATTATTATTGGCATGTGAACTCTGATATTTATTGTATAAAAAAGAATCAAATGTTTGTAAATAGTTTATGAACTGTATAATTATTTTTATATTTTATCCTTCTGCTGTGAAATTCTATTTTGTTTTTTTTCTTTTCCTGTTTTTCTTATTTACCCCATAACAATCCGCCCTTCCGTATGGTTTGAATTGGCACGTGTTTCTAAAAGGCGGGATGTTACAGTTGGTATCAGTGCTTTGGTTTAGTGATAAACCTTAGCTTTGTGGGGTCTGACTCTTTATTAATAGAGTAGTAATACCCTATGGGAGTCGCTGAGTGTATATATATGAGAGAGCGCATTTGTTAGTGTTTTAAAAAGATTTTAATATTGTGTTAATCTGTTCCGTTTTGTATTTATAAATTCTTGTTGATGCATGGGACATTGTGACATCAATAAGGATTTCTAAACACTTAATAGGACAGACCGACATAATTTTTGTTTTAATATAGGTGAATGAAATAATTTTGCCTATTATATTTTCTATATAAAATAAATTTTTTCAAATGATATCTATATTTGGCTGCAATAGATTGGTTGTTAGGTAATAAAGTGTATAAATAATAATAGAAATAAGATTGAAAAAAATAAAATAAATGAAATCTAGAAATTTAGAACTTAAGTTCCGGGGTTTTGAAATTTCTTTCGAATAAATTTTGGAATATAATAATATTGTTTATAAGTATTTTCTGATATACATATTTCAATATAATTTGGAAGAATTGTTTTAAAGAAGATTTTGGAGAAAATAAGTTTTGTACTTTCCTCTATATCGCTGGAAAATAATTTCGGTGATGGAGACCGCATCATCGACTTTCATTTTCGAGTTTCGAAGGGGAAGGCCACTGTAGTAGTTCTACTGCAGATTCATTTTTGAAAAATATATATAATTTTTGAATTGTTTAAATATAACTAGAGATATATAAGTTTTAAGAATATATTTATCTATTATTTTAAAATAATTTGAAATTTAACCCGGTATTAAATTCTTAAATTTCCATTAATTAATTTGTTTCAATTAGTGTAGTGAAATGAAAAGTAAGTAATTAATAATTGAAACCTCTAATTTAGGTAAGAGATTTAATACTAAGTTATAAAGGAAATAAAAAGGAAGTTGGAGTTGTAACTTATAAGACAAAAGGTAAAGATTTATTGAACAATGAATGAATTAAAAGAAATGAGAAACTTGTATAACTTTCAATTACACCCTTAAATAACATATAACTTACCAAATATTAAAAGTTGAAATGTTTAATAAGAGATTGTAATAGAATATTATACAAGTAGAAATTTGAAATAATGAAAGTATTCAATGAAATCGCTATTAAATGAGAATTTAATGTTATAAACTTAAGTTATAATTGAAATTTTACCAAGTAAATATAATTAAAGGTAAGTATGACAAATAGATGATTTTAAACTTAAGTAATTAAAGTGTAAATAGATGAGGTCATGCAATTATAAATGAATGTAATATAATAAAGAGAAATTATAAACTTAAGTGAATAGGTTGAGGTTAATTCTGAATAAAATAAGGAATTTTGATTATAAACTCGGGTTAATGAAATTTACCTACTAAGAATTCGATTTATTATGAATAAAATGAATAAATGAATAAAAAGAAGAAACTTACATGACATTAAAATAAAATAAAAAAATTAATATTGTAAGTAATAAATGAGAAAAATTAAGTAATCACTGAATGAATGAAAGAAAGGAAATCAAACAACTAATGTATGAAATAAAATTAATAATGAGTTAATTTGATGTGTTAGTAGGAATTGTTGTTGTTTGGTTATGGTTGTTTGGGTAAGATACTTTAAAATTGGGTTTGGGTGAATGAATAATCTATTTAGTTTTATCTAAGACTGTTGAGTAAATGATGCGCTAGTAGTTTATTCTTCATTCCGTACAATTTAAAAGTTTTGAACCTAAACAACTATTTGTTTGTTTGGTTGAATGGTTGTTTGGTATTTGTTGTGTATGCTGTTTGTTGAAATTGATGGTTGTTGTATTGATTTGTTGTTAGTGATTGAAACCACTTAAATATTTCACTTTATATGAATAGTTAACCCTTTGGATTTTATAAGTGAAATGTAGGTTATGGAAGCAATTGCTACTGCTTTTGGTTCCATAAATTAAGCGTAAATTGCCCGACAAATAGGTATGTTTCAGATTTCGGTTTATAGCGCTACTTTATATATTTTCCCAAGTTGGGATATAATATTTTGGATAATATATGTAATATAATTGTTATATTTTGATATTATATTTTTTCCCAAGCTCTCCGTACAAAGGAGACTCTTCCGATTTTTTTTCGTAAATTTTGGAATTAGAAATTATTTTGAAAATGTTTTTCCAACTTTATTTATTTAAGTATAAAAAGATATAATGATTATAAAATGGGTATATTTTATTTAAAGCAATAAATTTTGTAAATTATTGTTTATAAGTTAATATTTTGAATAAGATGTATTGTTTATTTAAATTCTTCTCTTCCCTTCTTTTTCCATTTCGGGGACGAAAAGTTTTGAGTGGGGGAGAGTGTAACGACCCGTAAATTTCGACAATTAAATTTGTTAATTAAACAAGACTTTTGTAGTTTAATTTAGTAGAAATGGAAAAAAACTTTATAAATTAATATTGGAATGAACGCTAAAGTAAACTATAGCAATGGTAATTAAAACCTATTTATAGAAATTCGAACTTAATTCAAATGAATTTAAGCAGTGAAAAGATTTTTACCTGTATATAAATTGAATATGAGAAATTAATGGATAATATTAAATTGATTTAATGTAATAAAACATTGTTAAACCGTAATTGGAATAAATTAAGGAATTTTGTTAACGCAAGTAATAATCTATAAACTTGAATGAACATTTAAATTTGATAAATTACTTTAAATGATATGACTTAGTATAAATTAAATAATTGGATCAATTGGTATTTGATGAAATATTACATTGATTGTAATAAACTTAATTTAAAGGGAGTGAATTCAATAAATCCTATTTATTGGAACCTGGTTTGTTTATATGAAAAAGTATAGTATATGAGTTATTGCGAGAACTGGAAAGTTGAATAGAATTCTAATGAATGATAATAATGGAAAACGTATATAATCAATGTAGGTAATTAGTAATTACAATGTTGTTGAAATTAATAAACGTTTCTTTACTGATAATTAATAACATAACGGAAAGAGTAAATGTATTCATTAGAATATTAATTGCAATTGGATAGGGATTTTTTAAGTAACAATGTTAATGCAAGGAAAGTAATGCTAAATTAAGTCAATAATAATGAATAGTGATTAATTCAAAATTTGTAACATATATCATAAATCACTTGCTTATTTGTTAATGGAATTGGAATTTGTAATAAGTGAAAATAAAATAAATCAATAAGTGATAATAAAATAAATGAATGTATCACTAATGGGAAATGAAATAACGTTCGTTTAAATATTGAGAAATTTTAGGGTCGTTTTTATTATAAGCGTTACTTTAATAATTATGATTAATTGTGAAATTAATACGAGAAGATGTAAAGAAATAACTAGGGAAGTAATACGTTATAAATTAAATATAACCTAAACTTAAGTGTAAGTAAAAGGTTGAAGTTGAATCTAATCCGTTTAATTGTAAACTTATTAAAATAAATTGGATTCAATTTATAATAAAGGGATTATTTTAAGAAATTGAAATAAATACTGTAATTGGTGAAATAATTTACATTTAAAAATTTGAGATGGGAATTCGTTTAAGGAATTATAAATTTATAAGTAAATCAAGGTGATAAAATTTATGAATTATAGAATTTGAGTTTTTTTTCGCGAGTTAATTTATTCAATTTATAATAGTTGGACTTATTGCAAATGAATAAAAATCAAATATGTAATTATTTCGTTAATTTAAAAGTTTAGTTAAAAACGGGAAATATTTATGTAATAATCTTAAATCCAATGGTAAATCCTTCTATTTGAAATTATGAATGGAATAATTATGGGTAAATTCAATTTAATGGAAATTGTGGGAATTTATCTATAATTTTTGAATTTTATGAAATTGAAATTTTTTATTGATTAATCTTTAATAAATTGACTTTTAAAAATAGTTAAATCATCGTAAATGTTTGGAATTTATAAAGTGATAAAGATTGCAAAGTTAAAAAAATTTCAACGTGAAATTTGATTTAATTTATTTATTTTAAATTTATTTAATTAATATAAAAATAGCCATTTTGGTCACGGACTCGGATTTCGACGAAACCAGTTTCATCGGATCCGTAACAGTGAATTATTGTAGGGTTTCAAGTTTCGTTGCGATCGGACTTGTCGTTTGATTGTACGAACGCGAAACGCCTTGAAATCGATTAATTGAAATCAATTTGAAATCAATTTGAAAATATTGATTTCAGCATAACTTCTTCATACGATGGAATTTGGACGTGAAACTTTTTCCATCGCATTCAGAAAATTTTTAAATACCTATTTCGATATATGGATTGACCCAAATTCGTTCCGGAGTCAGAACGGGCTTTTTGGGCCAATTATCGTTCAGCACGTTTGTTTATCGGATCCATCTACTCTATTTCTAACCTACCTACATTAACCCAGTTATAAACCCTAGCCACCATCTATGCTCATTTGTTTGTGTATACAATCACACAGCTCCTCCTCTTCAAATGGATGCAAACATTAGATCCAAATACAATTTAAAAATCAAATCCAAAGCCTAAAATTCAAAGTCCTCAGAAAAATCTCAAAATAATATATGTTGAAGCTCTCGACAAGCATAATTCAATGGTGTAATTCGATTTTCAATTCCACGCACCGTTTGACCAGAAATCACGGTCAAACCTTGAATTTTCGAAATCCTAAGGCCAATTTGGGGGTTTTTATTTCGGCGTGAATTGTTGAAATCGTTTTCTGGGTTTTGTCGAAGGGAACGTCAGGAAGCTATCGGCAGTAGTCGCATCTTCCAATTCGAACCGTGGCTCTTGAATTTCGTGAATTAGGGTTCCGGTTGGAGGCGGCGGCGGTGTTGATTGGGGGTGCCGCACCTATGTTGGTCGGTGGAGGGGGAGATGGAGGTTCCAACGGTGGCTACGGCGTATCAAACGAAGGTCGGAGGCGCGTCAAAAGTGTGGTCATTGGTCGCGTGTACCAGGTTGCGTGCGTTGTGTTCTCTGCGTGTTCTCATGGTTCCTGTACGTTGCACGTTGTTGGGAGAAGAATAGGCGACGTGTCCAAATGTGTTCTCTTATATATATATATATATATATATATATATTAAATGAATTTCAAATCACAATTATCGATATATCTTTTGCATACGAACTCCGTTTTACGCGCGGTTTCTTTTGTCAGAATCGTATTGAAATTCTAGACTTGATGACGCTGGTTTGGACGAATTCTGAGACGGTCAAAATTTTGGGTTTAAATTGGATTTAAATTCAAAAGGTGAGTGTTTTAACCCACTCGTAATTTCTAAAATATCTTATGTTTGTTAAATTGATTTATGATGTGTTTAGAAATTTATTTATAGCTGTTTGGCATATATTTCATCATTATCTCAGTTAATTTGCATTCATATAATTTACTTGTTATTTAATTCATATTTGCATATAAAATGCTAGTTAAACAGTTATTTATTTATTTTGAATATAAACTGTTCGTTGATACCTGTTATATTTTATATGCTCTATTGATGTTTGTTTAAATTGATGATGATTGCAATAAATTGGTTGATGATTGATATTGAGTGAATGGATGATGTGTTCTATATAAACTGCAAGTTATTATGTTTTTTTTTCATTTCATGCGGGATTGCGGTTTGAAATGATATACAACCGCATTTTATTTTAAATTGCGGATTAGAATGATAAATAACCGTATCACTTGACCATAGCATAGAAAATTTTATACAGACACCGTCGGTCTATATATAATTATTTTGAAAATGATTTCTGTGGTTTGGATAGGATATGGTTTAATGAATATTAAATTTGGACATTATATAAATATTATTTTATATATACATATATAGTTAAAATTTTGAATTTAAGCTATGTATAATCTATTAAATAAAAATGAATAAGTTAGAAAAATGGAGTTTGATAATTTATATTATATGTTTAAATATAGGTTTAAGATCTTGTGTATATATAGAGTTTTAAATGATTCAAATCAATTAAGATTGGAAGACAAATTGAAATTTATTTGGAATTGAGCTTATTTAAAAATTTTAACTCCATAAGTTGATGTAAAACTTATTAAAGCTTGGAAATTTTAAAGGTGTGATATTTATAACTGAAATTTTATTTCAAGATAAATTAAATGAATATTTCTAGTATAAATAAATGGAAGGAAATATTTAGTTATAGGAAATTTGATTTTTATATAATGATCATGGATTTATCATGCAAATGTTCAAGACTAAATAATAGAACGGTGAATTTGTTGAAAGAATAAAATTCCAACCTTAGTTTTGAAATTTATTAATACTCAAATTTAATATATATTGAAATTGAAGTGGTTTTGGAAACTGAAGGTGAAATTTAAATTTATGGTTTAGACTTTATCTAAAGAAAATATATTTGTAAAGTCATGGAAATTATTTTACTTTACAAAATAAATCTAAAATTAAACCATTTTATTCTATATACCGTTGAATATCCAAACCATTCAAGTTTTTAGAAATTATGGTTTTAAAGCTATGAATTTTGAAGTATTGTGTTTTGAAAATTATAATTTAAATGTTTGGTTTCTAGATATTATAAAATTTAAAGCGGTATGATTTGGAAAAGAAATATATTTGAAATAAAATGTTATCATTGATTTGGCTTTTATAAGAATAATATCAAAATGAGTTTGTTTTGGAAATGGAAATGATGTCGTATTTATGGGTTTGAAATGGTAAACTATATTCTGGTTTTTAAAGTACAAACTATTTTTAAATACCACGGTGTTATAATAACGTTTGGTTGTTAAAGAGACCGGGATCGGACGTTGTCATACTCTCTGCCAACTCCGAAAACCACTTTAACAACTGTGTACGCTGTGAAGATTCCAGAATGAAGTAGGATGGTGGCGGCGTTTCCTTTGAGGTAAATACATGGACCCGACTCCCGTGAGTTGGCATAAGGTGGCTAAAACAGGAGCGATTCTCGGGCCAATGAGGTCATTTCTCTGATCGGACACTCCTCTTCGATACTATACTTTGACTTTGGATTGATTCGCTGGCCACCTTTATTTTTGTTTTTGGGGGAGTTTGTTCGAGGTGAGTGGTAGCTGCACGTTTCCACCAACCCAAATGCGTAATTGGTATATCTACCCTGGCATTGCCTAGTTGTGCCGTGTCACCTACCATACCAAGCCTTTACTACGAGTTTCTATTTGTGTCGTACCTATGGAGTATCCTCTGGCAGCCTCCCGATCATGAGGTATTACGATACTGTATAAACTATTGGCATTATTTGTGTTAAGGGCTATATGGGTAACCCCTTAACGCTATTAAAAAGTAAGTTTATTTTACAATTAGACCCTATTATAATAGCGAAATATACTACATAGTAAATAGTTTAACGGATCCTTAAGAGATGTAAATCCCGAGCATCTTTTGAGTTACTGCACTCATATTTATTTTAGTTAATTTAACTTACATAAGATCTTTTAGTTCTGACTCGAGTGTTTGTCTTTTCAATTCGCTCGGGTCAGTCCGAGCGTTTCAGGATTGAAGACTTTAGCTCTGGAGGACGAAGACGGAGATTTCTATTATTATTATTAATTATATTCCACTACACCTTTTAATTCTGCTGCATTGATTATTATTGGTATGTGAACTCTGATATTTATTGTATAAAAAAGAATCAAATGTTTGTAAACAGTTTATGAACTGTATAATTATTTTTATATTTTATCCTTCCGCTGTGAGATTCTATTTTATTTTGTTTCTTTCCCTGTTTTTCCTATTTACCCCATAACAATCCGCCCTTCCGTATGGTTTGAATTGGCACGTGTGTCGATTTAAATCACGCGAAAAGGCGAGATGTTACAGTACGCCCGCTCCCCTGCAACACAAGACCGGGACTACCCCTTACTGGATAATCCCGAGTGAGATCATCCCGTGGTTGGGATCAGCAACCGCCCACTAAGCCGAAATAAAAAGGGACATCTATACAGGAATGACCTCACCATGCTTGGGTGCTACCCACCTAGCCTTGCTGCATAACCCCTGATTTCAGTCATTCCCATTTGATGAGGCTTGAGGCTAAGCGTTACCTTTATAGAACATATCCCTTAGAATGCCCATCGTCCACCTGACGATGTTTCGCAAGCATTCATCCATACAAGTCCGTCCCCGGTCCGAACGGAACCGAAGGCACTATTCCTACTACGTCCATTTTGGAAATATCCTCAGGATTAGTAGCGACTAGCCCTTGCACTTCACTGCTCCATCTCCAAATCCAAACTCGTTTCCACGAAACGTACAAACTGGATCGAAGTGGTTTTCGAGAAATTAATCTCGATCCCGGTCTCTTCGAAACGATCGATGCATTTGGCCAATATTGACAGTCGGTTATTTAACTATCAATTAATGTTCACAACATCCATCACACAGTAAATAATTTCCAAATTATTTATTTATCTCAAAAATATCTTCACAAGACATATTTTCACTTTTCAAATTCCTTTGAAAACAGTTTTCAAAAGTATCTGCCTTTCTCAGAATAACTTCCAAGTATTTCTATTTCCACTGGAATCACCAAGCATAAACTTTATATTTTTAAAATAATTTAAAAATAATTTATTGTAAAATATATTTAACATTTAATATAGAAAAATTACTTTAGTACTTAATTTAAAATAATACTCTAGAAATAACTAAAATAAGGTTACCTTATAACTATACATTAGATTTTCTTCTTTAAACAAAATACCAAATCGTTTTTTAAATAATTATCACGATAATAGATTAACAAATTACTTACTTTAGAATTTACTTTAAAATATTTAAATTAAAACTATTTCAATAAGTGATTAAAAATATATACTATAAGAATATTTGAAAATAAGGTTACTTTATAAATATAAACTAGGTTTTCACCTTTAAAATAGAATTACTAAGTCACTCTTTATAAATTATTACTACGGTAATAGATTTGAATAAGTATTTACTTTAGAATTTAAACATTTAGAAATAATAAATTTCCAAGAACATACTTTGTAAAACAACATTGAAACCTTTATTTTATTTTATTTTACCTACTTTGAAAACGAAGTTGGCTATCCAGAGAAATATACTTCTCTCCACAACCTTTAAAAATACATCACTATTTATTTTTTAAACATTTTTTCTCATTCCTTTAATAAATTCCCACCTTGAATTTATTCTTCCAAATATCCAACTTCAAACACTTAAATCAATTTCCAAATTGATTTCCAATTTACTTCATTTATTCCAAAATCCTTTAATTTTAGATTTTATTCCTTAATTATGATTTAAAATACTTTTAATTGAAATACCGATTTAGATTTCTCAATTTACTTCTTATTCCTTTAAATAAATTTAAAACTTTAAGTTTTAAAATAATCCTTTATTCATTTAAATTAATATCACATAATTTTACAATTCATTAATTACTGTTTATTCAACCCTTTTCTTTCCATACTCGAAGTTATTTATTAGTATTTAACATACTTCCATTTCTTTTTCAGTTCATTCTAATTTTATTAAATTTTCTATGATTATTTCGTTTACAACTTTACTTCGTTTATTTTCTTTCCAAAAGCCAATTTATATATTTTTGGTAATTCATTATACCCAAATATATCTAATCAAATCATAACATTCAGTATTCCAATATATTTATCATATAATATCAAGTAATCACAACAGAGAATATTAAATAATAAATTTTGAGGGGTCCAGTTGGATCCCTCCAACCTGTTTTCCCTGCATCCACAGATGTTAGCACAATAATATGACAATTCCAGAATATACCATACTATGGCACATCAATCAATTTCAACCATTCAAACAATTATTTAAATTTAATCATTTAAATTTAAATTTAAATTAACTGAGTGAGATTAACTCACCTCTTTATTGCTATTTGCAACCCACCTCCATTCTGACTTGTTTTCTTTCAGATTTGGACCTTGAATAAATATTTATTTGGTTTATTAATATTTGAACTTATCAAACAATTAGTTTCAAATTTAATAATATTTTTAACCCTTGATTTATTTCAACTCACAGTTTAAATAAATAAAATATTTTGAGCACAAAATAACTTCAATAGGTTTATTAAACAAATCCATACCAAAAAATAATAATAATAAAGTTTCCATTTAACAAATTACGTAGTGACAGGGATAATTTATTTTAGCCAATAATTTAATTTGAACAAATAATTAAGTTTCAAACAAAACCATGTTACATCTTACTGCTAATTTTTGATAAGTGATAAAAATCAATAATTATTTACAAGCTTAAACTTGAGTAAACAATAAATTAAAACGTTTTAAAAATTGAAATTACCTAAATACGAACAGGAAACCAACGACAAGCTCCCCCGATCGACCCCACTCCCAAACATCGAACCCCAAAGACCTTCGATAGCTGTCTCTGCCAAAATACCATCTTCGCCGCTACTGCTCACTTGAACGGCCACATGCTGCCCTTATGCTCGCGACTTGCCCTAGCCCCAAGTAACGATGATCGAAGCCCAAAGCTTTCGCGGCATTCCAAGGGCAACAACAGTACTTAAAACATAAAAGAAGGCGTTTGCGAGGCAACATCGACACTTAGGAGGTTAGGATTGATTTTCACACAATTCAGCACTGCTCTTAATCGAGTTAGTTTTGGCCTTCGAAAATTTGCACTTCGATGGTTGGATTGTAGAAGTATTTTCTTAGGGTTGCCTGTCTTAAGGTAGTGTAAAAGTCATGTTGGTGCTAGTCCTTAATGGTTTGCACTTCTCTTGCTGATTTTAGGTTGGAATTACTGAATAGGGGTAGTTGAAACCCACTCATTGATTCATGGTGTTTGCATTCTTTTTTGCATTCTGGGAACATAAAGCCATTCAGTGAGCGGTCGATTTGTACTCGATTGGTGTTCATACTTCGGTCCGCGCTCTAGGGACTTAGAGTTCTTTTGTGGGAGGATGCACTTTCGCCAAATTATTTGTATTTCAGTTCATTTTCAAGGACTGGAAGATTTTTTTTGAATCGTTTATACTCTAGTCTGTGCTCTAGGGACTTAGAGTAGTCTAGTCCGTGCGCCGGGGACTTAGAGATTTTTCTGAATCGTTTATACTTTAGTCCACGCTCTAGGGACTTAGAGATTTTTGTGAATCGTTTATACTCTAGTCTGCACTCCGAGGACTTAGAGTATCTAGTTCACGCTCCGTGGACTTATAGATTTTTGACAACCATTTGTACTCTAATTCGTGCTCTAGAGACTTAAAGTATTCCAGTCCGCGCTCCAGGGACTTAGAGTATTCTAGTCCACACTTCGAGGACTTATTGATTTTAGTCAATCGTTTATACTCTAGTCTGCTCTTCGGGGACTTAGAGTACTCTAATCCGTGCTTCGGGGACTTAGAGTACTCTAGTTCTCGCTATGGGAACTTAGATATTTTTGTAAATCGTTTATACTCTAGTCTGCGCTTTGGGGACTTAGAGTACTCTAGTCCACGCTTTAGGGACTTAAAGATTTCTATCAATTGTTTATACTTTAGTCCGTGCTCCGTAGACTTAGGGTACTCTAGTGCATGCTGTGGGGACTTAGAGATTTTTGTGAATCGTGTATACTCTAGTCCACGCTTTGGGGACTTAGAGTCAATTTGGTGATGGTTGAATCATTCATCTACTCCTGTAGAATTGAGTAGATTCCCTTTAACCGAATATAGCAGTTTTCTCAATGTTTTTTTAACTTTAAGATGCACCATGTTCTCTAACGATAAGAGTCCCAAGCGTTTCCGTTGCCTAGCTTTGTTTATAGCCATCAAATGTTACCCTTGGAGATGCAAGGTTGTTGCTTAACCAATTCCATAGTTATTCTTATTCATGAAAAATCAAATTTCCTCCAACCGGTTTTTGTTATGTTCTGATGATTACCTACGAAATCCTTCATTTTCAGGTGTCCAATTTCAAGTTCTTACAAAAAATTTGAAATTGAGGAGCAAGGTATAATATTGCCCACAGTATGAATGCGTTCATTCCTATGCTGATCATGGACCGGTAGAGTTCGGTAGTGTTTGTCTTGAATCCGTGGCACCTAACCTTGCTTGTTTCAGGCCACATGCACTATGCTAGGCTGATAACATTATTGCAGATATCAACCTTGTTCATTGGTTCCAATCTTTGGGAATTAATGGTTTAGTTGCTCGATTTTGAGCATTCTCTTCTTGCTGTGGTCTGCCTTCAGATAACAGTTGGTTTTCTGCAAGTTAGGGTTTGAGACCTCAGTCGAGCACCCTTTTATGTCTTTGGAAACTGGTGCATTGATGATTTGATTTTGGAAATGCCTTCCATCGTCATCTTTCTCTAGGTGACAGTACGCTCCTCCTATTACTGCAAGTTGCAGCGTTCTTTTACCCTAACCAAGTGTTCATGTGTTATATGTCCCTTGGTCCACAAGGTTGATTATTCTGAACAATTGATGTGAGACTTGACATTCTAAGCCGCTCCCTAGATGCCCCTAGACAAAGGTACATCGTAGCTCCTAACTCTGGGAACTCCTGACTTGGATGTCTTGAATTTTGACATTTTGTACATTAACTTTGGTAAAAAATCAGAATTCTTTGTTGACATCTTGGTTTGTGAGCTTTGTGGTATTATCAAAGCAATGTTGGTTCTTTTGGGTAGTGGGTGTTGATCCCTGATAATCGATGTGCCTGGCTTTTGAGAGTGTGTGGCTTATGAAATTCACAGCTTTTGAAATTTCTTTGTGTTGCCTATCTTTGGGCAATGTGTGGAGTTTAAGCTTTTGGAGAATTAGTACGCGGCTTACGAAATGCACAGCTTTTCATGCTCCTTGGTGTTGCCTATCTTCGGGCAATGTGAGGAGCATACGTTTTAGGAGTTAATGCGCAGCTTATGAAATGCACGACTTTTGGTGCTCCTCGGTGTTGCCTATCTCCAAGAAACGCTAGGAGCGTATATTTTGGCGCGGCTTATGGATTGCATGGCTTTGGGTGTTCCTTAGCGCTGCCTATCTCCGGGCAACGCAAGGAGCATATATTTTGGCGTGTCTTATGGAATGCATGGCTTTTGGTGTTCCTCGATGTTGCCTATCTCAAAGCAACACAGGAGTTAGCTTTTGATGCTTCTCGCCATTGCCTATCTCCGAAAAATGCGAGAGTTAGTCCTTGATGCTTCTTGGCATTGCCTATCTCCAAGAAACACTAGGTGTTAGTCTTTTACTGCTCCTCGGGTTGTTTATCTCCGGGCAAAGCAAGAAGTTAGTTTTTAGTGCACCTCGGTGTTGCCTATCTCAGAGCAACGCGAGGAGTTAGTTTTTGATCCGCGGCTTACGAGATGCACGGCTTTTGGTGCTCTTTGACATTGCCTATCTTCGGGCAACATAAGGAGTGTAAGTTTTGATGCACATTGGCGTTGCCTATCTCTACGCAGCACGAGGAGTTAGTATTTTAGTGCTCCTCAGTATTGCCTATCTCCGGGCAGCACGAGAGTTAGACTTTTACTGCTCCTCGGCGTTGCCTATCTTCGAAAAACGTGAGGAGTTAGTTTTTGATGCTCCTTGGCTTTGTCTATCTCTAGGAAACACGAGGAGTTAGTTTTTTGATGCTCCTCAGCGTTGTCTATCTACGGACAACGCAAGGAGTTAGTTTTTTGGTGTTTCGCGATGTTGTTGGAGCAACACTGATTTTTAGAGGGCAAGGACCGGGTTCCGCCGATCCACTAGTTTGAGTCGATTTATTTCTGTCGATCTAGCGGGTAGTTATTGTGAATATGGTTTTGTCGGTTCAAATAGATAATTGGTTTTTGGATTGGGTAACGGTGGCTTGGGCGATCCTCCTATATTTTGGGAAGGTATGTATTCCCAAACAGAGAAGGTTTCCAAGATGAAGAGATCTATAGCTGACCGCATGAAGATGAATTGAAGAAAGAGCCTATGGGAGTTCAGGGCATGACTCTTAGCTCTTGGTCCAAACTGCCTTTAGAGATCTACAGCTTTTTGGATAGGTAACCGTGGCTTGGGCCATCCTCCCATAATTCAGGAAGACGTGTACGGTCAAACAGAGAAGGTTGCCATGGTGGAGAGATGTACACCTGACCGCTTGAAGATGAATTGAAGAAAGTGCCTATGTGAGTTTAGGGCATGACTCTTAGCTCTTAGTCCAAACTGCTTTTAGAGAATGGGTCTTTAACTGACATACGATCTAAGAGGAAGATGAATTGGTCACCAAGAGTGGTAAAATAGTAGTTGGGAAGAAGTAAGCATGTATTATGCTAGAATTTCGTTTGTTGCTCTAGCTAGGTCATTAAGTCAGCGGTTGTCAGAATGCCAGAATTTTTGAACGAGTATAACAGCAGTGTGGTATGACTAGTCTCGGCCTTTCTTATGGATATTCAAGTGTATGCGTTCCTCCCATGCCACAGGGTTGTTAGCGTGCTTGAAATGGATCCATGGTCTCTCCATAACTCGTTTGGTTACCCTCGGTCGAGTGGGTGTGGTTTTCCTGGGTGCCGATTCGAGTTGGCCTCTGATTGATCATAAGGTCATTTCAGTTTTGGCCTAGTTTCTTTGAGCGACTTTGAAGCTCTGGAATTCAGCACTGTTTGTCGCATTAGTCCTTTGGAAGTGATTCCATTAATCTTGAGGAGTGACTGGTATGAATGCGGATTTGTGGCTCCGGAGCACGACTTCGTTGACTTCCGGGAGCTCTGGATCTGATGACTGTTGATCTTTCAGTTCACCTTCGTGGATATCAGTCATATATAAATTTCATTGATTTATTAGTTCGCCTTCACGATGCTTTAGTTCGTTAAAGACCTTCTTGTTTGAGAAGGAGTTTTTGGATCAGATGACAGTTGATCTACCGGTTTACCTTCACAACACTTTTGTTCCTGAAAGACCTTCACATTCACAAAGGGTATTTATGGTAAGACATCTAGCGATAAGATGGCCTTGGAATGATAATTTATCGATTCCAAGAGGAGTTTTGGTTCGTGTGTCCGATTGCTCGAAATTCTTAAAGCAATGATTCATCGACTACAAGGGGAATTTTTCGGACCCAACTCTAGGGAATACAGTTTTGTCGACACCACCAGCAACGCCGATTCTCAAAAGAGGGATTAACATGACTCATCAAGGGCATAGAAGAATTTATTACCCTATGCTGTTTGTAATACCCCTGGTGTCCCGGTAGGGCTCATTCGTAAAAGAAGAGTAGCCAAGGATGGGTGAGAAAGCACCGCTTTAGGTTACTGTCCCATTTCCTTAGTTGCTAGCTAGCTAGAGTGTTATTTGATAATCATATTTTTCTGATTTCGTTAGTTAAATGGGGCACTTTTCTACTGTTAGTACCTTGCTTGGGTACAAGGTCCCTGAGGTCCTTGTAGCTCCTTCACCATTTGTTTTGTTCTTTGGTACATTGTCGAGCTTGCCTTCTTCTAATTGCACTACTTCTAGTCTTTTAGAACCGGTTTGCCTTTCTATAGAATTCTTCCAAGTCAATAGGTTGTTTCATCCTTTAATGATTACCGAGGGCCTTGTAGTAGATTGCATCCATCACCCTCGCTTCATCCATATATTAGTCGTACCTGCAAAGAAGGAATTTCGAATCAGTTTATAATTATATAAGAGGTATATTTGACATGATAAACTACTTTGGATATTCTACATGTTGAACAACTTCGATGAATGGGTTCCGATTGGGAAAGATACTCTAATCTTTATCAGATTGGTCTGTTTTCAAGTTACAGAAGTTTATAATGCATGAGAATGATAGACGTATGATTGACCGTGCTTGAATGATGGAAAATGCCGAATGAATGGCGAATCACTTATGATGGGACTGTGGACCAGTGACGATCCCCAAAAAATTTCAAACTAGGTGAGATCGGTCAGGGCTGACAAAAAAGGCTCCACAAGGTTGCATTCCAAATTTCCAAGTATTCGGAGGTTGGACATTCGAGTTATGGGCAAAAGAAGATGGATCATCATTCATGGATTGGTGGTAGTTTACTTAGAGTCCAACCTGAGAAAACTTTCCATTTTCTTGGAGCCAGCCCATGATTCGCTTGGAGTCATAGAAATTGAAGTGCTGGGTTGGTGACAAACATTGCTTGGAGCCATTTGCATGTTTGCTTGGAGAAAATCTTGGTTCACCCGAGTCTCATTTCATTCCAGAATTTCCTACATTTACTCCGAGTCAAATGAATGATTACCTAAGTTCGACTTCGAGTTAAGACTTCCAAAATTCGCTTCAAGTCAAATAGGAAATTACCCAAGTTTAACATCGAGTCAACTTTGAAATGAGTTTTTCAATGACCATTTTGAACAATTTTGATGATTTTCGATGACTATCATTCGTTATTCGATGATAGGAGCTTCATGATAGGATTGGAAGTTGGTCAGTCGGGAGTGGTCATAATATACCATGAGAGCTTGGCATTGTAATTGATCTTGGTCTATATCATATCTTCTTGGTTCTCCTACCACTAGGAGTACCGCTTGAGTAGTAGTTCCTCGTCTTTTGCTTAGCATCAAGCTACTGCATGGGTTCTAGAGCTTCTTCTGGCCTTTTGCATATTGGCATTTTCAGCCTACTTGTCTTCCTCAAATTGTTTGTCATCTTTAAGGCCGTAGAGAGCCATCCTTATATACTTCCGTGGGGTTTTCACCCCTAAGTTCGGGTCTGTAGATGATGCTTTTGCGGTAGGTGGAGTGTTCAAATTTTCTTCTACCTTGATTCTTAGAGCTCCGCCCATTGCTTCCTTTCGATAGCAGCCCATTAATTTAAATGGAAACATTTTTCCATTATAAAAGTAAATAACTTATTTAGTAACAACAAACTGTTATAAAAAAAACTTTCTTTCTAATTTCCCACAGCCATTTACTGTAACTGTTGACCCAAAAAATGGAAAACGCCTTGGTTCGGATTTTGAAAGCACCAGCCCTATTCTGATAGAGCAATATCACAGATCATAGATATAAAGAAAGAACAACAAAAGGTAGTAGATAGATAATTTTTATAGTGGTCCAGCTATTAATGAAGTCTGCGTCCACTTTATAGTTTCATTATAGACTAATTGTTGTTATAATAAAGTTGGATTATAAGGCTTTGATTATTTTCTAGCTAGATTAAATCTCCAGAGTTGGAATCCACTTGAGAATCATAGTGTATTTCTTTGGAGATTGTTGTGTGGGAGGTAGAGAGTGAAGAATATTTCCAACAGAGCTTCAACAAGCAGTTTGAAGAAGATCCAGTTTATGTTGCAGAGGATGGTATTTATATGGATTGAAGAGCTTTTAGGCCAGGGCACTTCATCATCAGCTTGCAGGTAGATAGGAAACGACCCAAGGAGGGTTTGGCATGTAAAACGAGACAAGAGCATAGGTCGTTGGCGACCCATGGTCTATGGAACGTTGGTGACCTATGGACTTGGCTTGTTTGCGAGCCAATGTCTTGGCCTCTTTTTGTAGTATTCCTTAGCTAGCTTGTTTGAAGGTTTGAGGAGAGGCATAGATTGCTGATAATCCAAGCACTTAAGATTTTTTAGGAGTTTGGAATAGGAGATGTTTCCAAAGTCCTTTATCGTAGTCGTTTCGTTTTGATAGTAGTTCACTAGTTGTTTGCACTCAACTACTGAATGGGATGTAAGAAGGTTGGTCCCTTGGTTTAATCGATCTCGGTTGTTTTCTCGGTAATATAGCTTGGCTATCATTTATTCCTTTCCTTAGCCTTTCTGGTTTGGTTCTAAGCCATCCTGATGTTACATATGCCATCTTCTACAAATTGGGAATCAAATCCAAATAACCAAATATAAGAAATACATAATACCTAAAGCAAGCAATTATTTTTACAACCATTTTCACAATATTAATATAAATTTTAAATTTTGGTATTCTTGCATTTAATTATGACCAAACCATACCAAAAGCAACCACTTATTTTCCTTAACCATGCAAGCAATTAAATCCATCATGACCAAGCTCTCATCACTCCTTATTGCTCATGGACTATCCCATCTTCCTTACTTACGCACAGCCCTAAGGGCTTTTGGGCGCTTATGCTCCAAAGCTTCGACCTTTTGACTTGCTAGATGTTTTGGTAGTGATCTTTTAACAGACATAATAGAGTATAGTTTTATTTGGAGAAGGTTTGAGGTAGAATAATGAAGAAAGGATATAGAAGAAGATGGGGGAAGAGAGCAAAAGTATAAAATGAAAGTAAAGATGAAAAGTGAAGGGAAGATGCTTCTTTTATAGAAATGAAAATGTGGCAAATTAAAACCACTGCACCTTATCCAAAAGATCATTCTACCCTCAACTATCCTTCCTCTCATGTGCCAAAGTACAAGATGCCATGTGCACATTCTTTCTATACCAATGCATACAAATTTATACATAGAAAGTCATCTTTTACTAATCCTTTATTTAATTACTTATTTGTATTTTCAAATGTTAATTAGTTTTAATAAATTTACTTATTAGCAAGTAGGAAATGTTATTAAATGTGTATATATGTGTACATAGGTGTGCAAAAATGTTGTGACAACTTCCGTTCGACTAAAAGTCAAAAATCCAAAAAACGATTTTCAGTCACATTTTCAATATTTCATCGAGCTATTTATTTTTGTAAATAAAATTCCAAAATGAGTTCAACATAATATTAATTAAAAGAGGGTCATTAGATTATTAAAAGTCATTAATTAAATATTCACAAATCAAAATGATAAACTTTTAGCTCGATACGTCAGTTCCCCTTAAAAGAATTTGACTCGAAATTTCATCACAAACAAACAACCTAGAAACAAGCCATGCTAATTCTTAACATATCCCCAAAATTTTTAGTGACTAACAAACAAACCTAAGTTTGTTCAAGTTTACAACCTTCTCATCCCACAAGGATGATAAATGATCCAATAAGCATAACTCATGCTCAACAACCATATGTTATTACTCAATAAATTATTCACACTACCTTATGACAAATCGAAGAGTCATCTGCCCAAATCCTCATATACCATGAAAAATTAAAAGCAAACATAATTAAACCTGTATAATGTATATAGATATTCTATACGCAATATCTAATTCGATCAATGGTACACCCATTATTAACGAAAACTGTTTTGAAGACACAAGAGAACCAACTCAAAGTCATAACATCTAACTTGATCCGAGATCACCAACCAATGGAACCACATCATGAGACAAATGCTACAAGTACTAAGAAAAAAGGGCAAGTCACAAGTTGCTACATCTAAAATAAAATTCAAGTACGCCATACCATACCGAAGCCTGAGGACAGTACATACCAAGTTGATCCAAGCGTGCCTCCAAAGCTCGTGTTCTATCCAAACTATGAAATAGTTCTTCATCAGCATATAGTGGGGACAACCTAGACCACTCTACATATAGTCAAAAGAACTTCATAGAGGTTGTATACATGGCTGTTCAGTATATACTTCAATGCAGAGCCATATGCAGGGTTTAAATTACAAATAGCCACAAGCATGTTTCGACCCGATATACTATCAAGAAATGCAAAGGCAACAAAAGTATCAGCATGGTAGCATGACCTAAGCACTAGGCAATGTTCACCACTATACCTCTTATATGCACACCATCACATCACTCACTGACCAACACTGACACAGTAAGGTTAACAAGTGACAACGAGAACCTTTTTAGAGTCCCATAAGCAAAGTCAGTTCAAATTTGAATTCTCCTACCATAATTTTGGATATTCGCACTCAAATTTCATGAATTTCCACTTCTATTCAAACTTCCCGCCAAAATCACATCAGTAATCCAACCACATTAGATAAACAAGATGGATAAACAACATCTGGTAAGATCTAAATGTTATGGCACAATAGCGAGAAAGAAATTCCAGTAATCCGTGCGCATTTCATGAATATAAATAAAAAGGCACTATGGCATAAATGGGACTTTTTCCTTTTTCGAACATTCTTATTCTTTGAAAGAAACCTTTAAGGTTCAATCATACTTTCTGCCATGATATTCAATACCGAACCACTGATAAAGGAGGAAAAAGAAACTTTCCCAATGGATGTTGGATTCCTTATTCGAATCACTTAAATTCTATGTCCTTTTTTATTTTATGCTATTTCCACATATTTGTTGTACTAAACTCCCTTTTTGGTGATACTTGAATTGAGTATTGGTTAAATCCGACACTTTACCAAAAAGCTAAAGTGTAGCTACTCGACCGTGGAAGTGTTCAGCGGCACAATCACCACCTCATGACAGAATTAAGATTACTTAATATTGCCAGTTCAAAATCAACAAAGTAATTAGTGAATTAATTTCTTCATGCATAATCGAGGTGTTGAAGGATGAAATAGTTTCTCAACATCTTTTAGCTCTAGGAAGCGGGCCCGAACCTCAGTATTTCTATTTATTTTTCCACATCCAGTAAAACGGCATACCATGAACCATGAATCCTACCGATTTATCTATTGCCCCAATCCAAGAAGCTGCACATCTGGCAGCAAAAACTATCCCCAAACCACTTATACTCCCTCAAAAACCCAGGATGAGGTGGGAGCTTCGATTAAGGACTCCATAGATGCCATCTTGGCTACATTCCAATCCTACTTAGACCATATAAATAAATGCATGAAGGGATTATGAAAAACAATGACCCAACATGTTATTCATAAAAAATCTTCACCTTCCTACCCAACAGCTCACTGCCGTCATTTTACAGTTGCATTGAACATTCAATAAGGGAATGAAAATGACACACACATTAATGGGAAAGGCGGTGCTAGATCAAGAACTGACACAACATTGGAAAGAAAGATCTAGGCTAACTCCAAGTTCAAAACCAAGCCAATCAATACAAATACTCTACTGTTGGAAAAATCAACCCAATCGGTTGAAAAGGATGAAGATGCCATGTCTAATGGTATCTCGTCCCAGGTTGACCTGAGAGAATACAAGATCCCAACAACTCATAACTCAAGTAGAGCAGCTAGAAAAGATTGGTCGGTAGAGTGCCAGAGGAAAGATAGAGGGAGGATTGCACCCCCTTCAGTGAGATTGTTATCAAAGTCGATTTTCCCAATAATTTCAAAGCCTTTTCAATACGTTAATTTGATGGAACTACAACCCCGAGGTAGTCCTAGACATTAGGAGGATGGCCTAATGCAAACTGTTCCTAGTATACTTATCTGACATCATGGTGGTTTCTAAGGTAAGGATTGGGAGAAGTCGGATCATGGATGCAATTGTCTGCTAATTTCCTAAGACAGTTCAATTTAAGAAGGGAAGCCGCCTCAGACGTCCATACCATATCCTATGTGAAATAATAGGAGAATTCAAGTTTATGCAATTTCATTAAGCACTTTAAGACGAAGGCTCTTTGGGTTGGAGACACAAGGGAACAAGCATTACTAATGGCGGCGCATGCTGGAATTATGAGAGGAACCGCGATGTGGACCAAAAAAAGCAGGAAATCTTACCATAGCGTGAACCCCTTTTATGAGAGGGTGGTAGGGTATATTAAGATGGAGGAGGGTGGGTCTATACCTTAATATCATGGGATTCTTTCCCAAACTATGAGAGGAAAAGGCAGGCAAACGAGTATCACCAACCTACGAAGTGACACAAAGAGTTAAACCTCACAGCAAAGATCCCCTTACTCAGTCCTGTGTGTGGATATACCAGATAACCAAAGATGAGTTGTCCTACAACTTGCCAAATAAAGGAAAGAAAGCATAATCGAATAAACATAAAGCTTACAACCGCTTCCACAAAGCAAATGGTCACCATAGTGATAACTGTAGACATCTGAAGAAGGAAATAGAAAGTTAATCGAGAAGGAATATCTGGGAAGCTTCCAAAAGAAGAAGGGGAAAGTGGGACTTGGAATCTGACTCCAGATCCAAATGAGCACCAAGCTGTCAAACCTTCAAACCCGATAGCTTCAATCCTTGGAGGACTACACCTATAGGAGAGTTAAGTTGCGATGACCCACATTTCGAAAGGCTTAAATTGACAATAATCCTCACATGTCCAATTCAAACAATCCAAAACATAGATAATCAATGAGGGTAATTAAGAAAAATAAAAAAGAAGAAAAAACAAACACAGAATCTCGCAGCTGAAAGAAAAAATATAATTATAAAATAAACAGTTCACGATGTTGTTTACTATATATTAGATTACAATTTTATACAACATTTATCAGAGTTATATATACAGCAGAAATGAAATATAATAAAGTAGAACAATATGATGCAGGGAATAATTATAGTAATAATATACCAAATCTTTATCTTTGTCCTCCAGAAAATGATCTTCAATGCGTTGAAATACTCAGGGATGATCCGAGCGCAATGAAAAGATAGCGTCAGGCCTAAAATATCCTTATGTTAGTCAAATCGATACCACATATAACATGAGTGTAATGGCGTTAGAGATGTTTACGAGGTTTCACATCTCCTATCCAATGTATAACGTGTGTGCAATAACTTAAGAGATGTTACGGGATTTTTCATTTCTTAAGGATCCTTCAAAATATTTATATACATTAGAATACGCTATATATAATGTCTAATCGGTAAAATAAATATTTTTCTTAGCATTAAGGCTTTTCATTAATCCTCCTTAACGTGTTTTTTTAAGCATTTTCGTACAGTTTGCATTTAGCACAACCACTAGTACGTCGGTCACCAGTGATGCTCCGTGATACGACAACACTAGACCAAAATCATAGGGGTATCGTATAGGGATAAAAGTATGACACATGAAGCAATTCCCATGGTAGGATACTACCACTTCGAGTCGCAGGACTGGTGGTAATGAATAGTAGTCACGACCGTCCACTGCGTCCATCCATCCCATATCGAGTCAAAGGGAGGTTATCCCAAAATCAAGGTGCACTAATGGAAACCAACAACAAGATTAATAATATGGATCGAGTCCAAGAAAGATTTGGAGAATGGATATCCGCTAGTGGTAGCTAACCCACTTGGCCCTGTCAAGCCATCCTGGTTTAGTCATTTCAAATTGGCACAAGTGCCGGGGTCTATCCATTATCATTCTCTTTCTTCAAATTCACCAAACGATACCAAATCCAACCACTTCATTCTGGAGTCTCCTCCATGTACACAGTTGTTAAAGTGATTCTAATATTAACAGAGAGTATGCCAATAAGAGACCCTGGTCTCTTTAACAACCAAATGTCGTTTTACACACTGGTTGGTTCTTTTATATTTCGAAAACCATTCATACTTGATATTAAAATTTCATATTCACTTCAAAATCAATTTCATTTTGAAATCATCATATTTAATAAAAATATACTATTTCATTTAAAAATCATCTTCACCTCAATG
Source organism: Allium cepa (assembly GCA_030765085.1). NCBI lineage: Eukaryota > Viridiplantae > Streptophyta > Magnoliopsida > Asparagales > Amaryllidaceae > Allium > Allium cepa. The sequence continues at coordinate 678,815,149 of CM060929.1, forward strand.
TCACGATTTCGCTTCCAAAATGTTTCGAATTTCATTTTAGGTTATAACTTCATTTTAACCCAATTTGTATTTAAATCAACGATTTAAATATAAACATTCCAGCCTTGACCAGTTATAATTTCAGAAAATAGTTTGAATTTTTTTAAAGAGTTTAAAAAAGTTGAAATAGTTTAATATAAAATAGTTTTAGTATTGAAAATTGTCTATATAGTAAACAACTTGGAAAATCAAAATAATTTCAATATTTAAAAGGTAGATTTTAATCAATTTATATTAAAATGATTTATGTAAAAATAGTATCAAAGTTGAATCATATTCAATTCCAAATCTTCCAATTCAAATCATTTCCAATTTCCATTTCAATTTAAATTGATTCAATTCCAATTTCTATTCGAATTAACTTCAATTTCAGTTCCAAGTTAATTTCAATTCCAAATTAATTTTGATTTCAATTCCAAATTAATTTCAATTCCAAATCGATTTCAACTCAGTTCTCAAGTTCAAACCATTTCAATCTATATCATTTTCGAGTTCGATTTCAAAATATCGATTTTGAATAATTTAAATCAAATTTAACTTCGATGTTCAATTCAATGTTCAAATCTTTGAAATAATTCAATTTCGAGCTAAAGTTTGAAATATCAATTTAAATCCCTTTTTTAATAAAAATTTCAATAATAACTCTAAATTTCAAATTCGATCATATAAACGATTCTAGTTAATAAATTTCAATTTCAACATTTCGAGCTCAAGTTCAAAAATAATTCAATTTCCACAAATTTGATTTTTATTTCTTTAAATCCAAATTATTTAAATAATTTTGAATAAAAAATTTAAAATCATTTAATTTAACCAATCCGGTGTCCGTATATAATTTACTATCCTATGGCTAAGTGAATAGTTATTTTTATTTTTATTTTCAGGGATGGTTTTATTCATTTCAATCCAAATCAAGGTGTCATAAGTATATATCATTTCAACCTATTTCTTAATTTATTCGAATTAATTCAAATAATAGTTTATATGATGTTAATAATATACATGGTGATAACAGGAATATATAAAAATAAATAAACATCCAAATCGTCCAAATTATCCATCAATAGCATCCATCACAATCAACATCCAAAATAGTCAATAAATCATGACAGTTAACCAGTTATCGATAATTAGGTGTCTGACTGGAAATATAATTTAAATTCTAGGTTTAACTGTCCATTTAAATTCTTATCAGTTTGATTCATATATCAAATTTCAATGTCAATTAATTTACCAAACAACGGTTTAAATTACTTCATGATATCAATACAACGAACAGAAAAATATTTAGTACATCGTGAGTGTTCAAAAAACTCACCTTTTACTTAAAACTAAAAATATTTTCAGCTTAAGGTAAATTCCAACTCGATCCCATATTGCACATGTCGATACGAATCCACTACAACTCGTTTCGTCAGAAATGGGTCTTGTATGTAGAAGTTATGATTTTATTAATATCGATATAATTAATATAATAATTAACATATATAATAACAATAATAAACAAACGAATCTCATTCTCTCTCTTTCGCACGCGAAAAGCTCCAAGCCGTGAAACTATATGCATGCGATCGACCCTAATGTGAGCACGCTACCAACGACTACTGGAGGACGATCATCTGCCACCATCATGATCGCCATGCTCCTGTCTAACAATGCCGGAAGTCTCGCCCCAAGCGCAACCTCCATTTACGAGCATGAACCCAAAAACGTGCGACCCTTCAAAGCTAGATCTAGGCGATTTCGAGATGTTCTGCCATGATTCTACCGTTGGATGTGTAGATCTCATCGAGATCTACATTTTCCCTTTTGGAAGTTTTTGAATTTGTTGCGTGGATTGGAAGAAAAAGAGGAGAGAAGTTTGGCTGATTTCGGCCATTAATTGTTTTGAACGAGCGGCTGAAGCTAGGATTTGAGGAAAATGGAAATGAACGCTTATTATATAAGTTTTTAACCCAATTAACCCATGAAATTTCCGAACTCCAAGCGAAGCGTGCCACCTACCATTCCTATTGTTTTACCCCCATTACGAACGAAATGAACTAGTCTCGAGGCCTAATTCGATTGTATTTAAATGATAACATTTCAAAATAAAATTATTTAAATTAAATTCCTTTAATTGATTTCTGCGCATTTCAAGCTCGCGTGGCCGAACGACAAGTGTGGTCGCTACGAAACATGAATTCCTATAATAATTCACTTGTGACAAACCGGAATTTTCGGATGTTTGAAATTGAAATATTTAATTGATTTTAAATATTTAAAAGTTAATTTTTAACTTGAATTCAAATATCACTATTTATTTGATAATTAAATTATTGGATTTAATTACCGAAAATTGGGTAAAATGTTGAATCTGAAGTTTTAAGTATGTTAAAAATAATTTAAGGGTTTGTAAAATTTATATCGACAGTACTGAAGATAGTAAAAGTATAGAAATTTAATTTGGGAATGTTTGTTAAGTTTATATTGTTTAAATTAACATTTAAAATAGCATTTCGAGGCACAGTCTCGGATTTTGACGAAACCAGTCCATGTATTATTATTGGATTTCAATTTTCATAGGGTTTGAAGTTGTCGTGTGATCGCACGGTAAATAAACGCGTTGAATTTATATCAAAATTTAATTTAATAACTGGTCCAAAAAGCTATCTTTTCCATACGATCGAATTAGGACTCGAAACCTTACCCATTGCATTCAGAATAGGGGTATAACATTAGGGACGCCTAGCGAAACGTGTTGATAGGAAATCAAAATTTCGTGTTGCGTTTATCGAGACGATTTGAATTTAACTTAAATATATATAATTTTATATTCTGGTCACTATCAGCTGTTTCTTTTCCCATCAGCTGCTATTCTGTCATTTCTCCAGCACTGTAGCAATTTGTCTTAGGCATGCAAACATCGAATCATGTTCCCTTCTCCTTCTATTAAAACAAACAGCAAGCCGATAAAAAAAGGAAAAAGAAATAAAAACATAGTAGAGAAAAATGGCTTCCTTCAGTAAACTATGAATCAATTCGTTTCATTCCATTCCTAAAATTATTCGTGAAATCCCTTCTCCTACTCTTCAATCGAACCGTTCTTGGCCTTCTTAATTTTCGAATTGTTTACCCTAAATCGAAAAAAAACAGACGAACGAATCTAATTCAGTCGAAAGCAAGTTCGCGATCGAAAGAGAACCCAATTTCATCGATGTAGCCTTGGTCGTTCGGCTCACGAGTTGGGGGGCCATCGTGGATTTTGGTGCTAGAGTGGGTTCGCGCACGCACGGATTGGTAGGGGAAGTACAGTGGAGATGCATCGAGGTGAGGTCGGGATTCTTAAGGGCTTGCTTTGGAGTCGACGTTGAACTTCTCATCTGGTTTACGGTTCGACGACGAAAGGGGAGGGCTGGGTCACGATTTTGGAAGGACGCGACTATGTGGAGGCTCGCGAGAAGGGCGATGGAAGGTGATGGCCTGAGCCAGTTGTCTTTGTTGGTATGGGTTTTTTTTTCCTTCTGTCGTTTCCTTAAGCGAATTTGCTTTTTTTTGTTTTTCTAATTTTATTCAAAGGAAAATTCTGTTTTGTTATTTACAGAGAAAAATATATATAATATTTACAGTAAGGAAAATATTTATTTTTGTATATGTATTGAAATACATATATATACAGTTTATATATATATATAGGTTATTCTAGTATATGGTAGATTCAAAGGAAAAGTAAATATACATACTCACATTTTATCACTACTAAGTGTTTTGAAATATGTGTTTAGTAAAAATTTATGTAGTTATTGAAGTTATGTGATTTATCTTGGTTACTAAAAATGTTTTATAAAATGGAAATTTGTTTAAAATAAATTATTGGTTTAAGCCAACTTATTAGGTTAAAATAATTTATTGGTTAATTAAAATTATAAAATGGATAATAAATTGTGCAATTAGTCAAATATTAATAAAATCATAATATGTTTATTCAAGGTCAAAAATTGAGAAACCAAGGCAATATTGGAATGGATTGTGAATTAAAGATCAAAGGTGAGTTAGTCTTACTCATCTGGTAATAATTTAAATTTAAATGATTAAATTTAAATAATTGGTTGAATGGTTGAATTGATTTGATGTGCTATATTATAGTATATAATATATCTTGGAATGATTGACTTCCCGCATTTTATAGCGGATGAGACCCTATGCGCCGCATAATAGCAGATGATATTATATTAATCCCATATACCGCGATATTCCACCTCAAAGTGGAATTGGTATTGTGCTAACATCTGTGGATGGAGAGAAATAGGTTGGAGGGATCCAACTAGATTCGTCAACATTTATTTAAATTATTTAATATTCTCTGTTATGATTATTTGATATTCTGTGATGAATTATATTGGAATATTGAATGCTATAGTTTGCTTGAACATTTCGGTACACTGAGTTATCAAAATATATAGAATTGGATTTTTGAAAAGAAAATAAAAGAGTAAATTTGTAAGTAAATAATTATAGAGAATTTGAATAAATTGAAGGATAAATTGGAAAAGAATAAAAGTGATTTAAAATTATAATAAATAAATTTCGAGTATGGAATAATGAATTCTAAACCTTAAGTGACATTATTTAAAGGAATAAAGAATTTATTTTAAAATCCAAGTTTTAAATTTATTGAAATAGATAAAGAAGGAATTTATTTCAAAATGGATTAAATTGGAAATCAATTTGGAAATTGATTCAAGTGTTTGAAATTGAAAATTTAAAGGAGAATGTGACTATGGAATTTATAAACTGGGTTTATAAAAGTGAATTAATATATTAGTGGATATTTTGGAGAATAAATTAATGGTGGGAATTTATTAAGGAAATGAGAAAATTTGTTTAAAAATAAATAGTGATTTATTTTTAAAGAAAAGTATATTTTCCAGGATAGCCAAGTACGTTTTCAAGGTGAATTTCTAAATATAAGTTAAAACCTTTAATGTTGTTTTAAAAAGCATGTTCTAGGAAATTTATTATTTCTAAATGTTTAAATTCTAAAATAGGTATTTTTCAAATCTATTATCGTAGTAATTATTTAAGGTGACCTGGTATTTTGTTTTAAAAAGAGAAATTTAGTTTTATATTCTATAAAGTAGCTTTATTTTAAATATTCTTAAAGTATATATATTTTTAATAAAGTATTAAAGTAGTTTTTAATTTAAATATTCTAAAGTATATTTTATAATAAAGTGTTTTTTAAATTGTTCTAAAATCTAAGTGTTGTACTTTGTGATTTCAGTGGAAATAGAAAATATTTGGGAACTTTATTCCGTAAAAGAAGATGGTTTGAAATTGTGTTCAAAGGGTTGAAAATGGAAATATATCTTGCGAAGATATTTTGAGAATAATAAATAATTTGGAGAAATTATTTATGTCGACGGATGTTTGTGAATGTTATTTGATAGTAAAATAACCGACTATCAATATTGGCCAATGTGCTGATCGTTTCAAAGAGACCGGGATCGGGATTAATTTCTCGAAAACCACTTCGATTCGGTTTGTACGTTTTCATAGGAAAACGAGTTCAGAGTCGAAGATGGAGCAGTGAAGTGCAAGGACTAGTTGCTACTAACCCTAAGGATATTTCCAAAATGGATGTAGTTGGAGTAGTGCCTTCGGTTCCGTTCGAACCCGAGACGGACTTGTATGGATGAATGATTTCAGAACATCGTCAGGTGGACGATGAGCATTCTAAGTGAAACGTTCTGAAATGACCCTCACAATTTTACCTTAATTTTTCAAGGATTTTTTTTCCAATCAATTATCCAGGATCCAAATTTCTACTGATATAAATATACCTGTGTATTCACAAAGATATGCACGTACATATGAGGATGCATGTGTCCCTCTTGTTTAAATAAGAGTTATGGTAAACAAGGGCATATTCTATTTGATTTGAATTTGAATCAATCTACCCATAATTAATTTCCAGATTCTTTTTGATATTTGTAATATATGAATAGATCCTGCTCATATTTATTCATAATAATTTTGATCATTCTAACTATGATTTACTAATAATTTATCTTGACAAGACAATCTCAGAATACATGGTCTTTTCATAGTATAGTTCAAATGCTTGATATTTGATTAAGGCCAGAAAATGATATTCATATTTATCATTTTCAATTTTATGGTTTTCTTTGAAACTCACCTGTTCTTGATTCAATCAATAAGACACACTATGTGTTGATCATGTATATACCAGTTTCTGAGTTTTCTGTGACTAGGGTACTGGACTTTAAAGTGTTTAAAAAGTGGTGCAATCCCTGGATTTTGGGTGAACCAGGGCTTGAATGCAGAGTGCTCCCTGGTTTGATAATACAAACCAGTCAAAGTGCATATTTGTCTATAGTATTTGAAAGAGAGTTTTGGTGAAACACTTGCTAAATGAACAATGGGTTATGAAATGCATTTTACTATCAAAATACAGACCAACATGATCAACCAAGACTCCATTCTCTTGAAGCTAGTTAACCCTTGTGACTGTGGCAACCAGAAAATCCAACCATGTCAATTAAAATGCCATTCATTTGCAAAGTACTTGAAGCCTTTTTAAGATATATACCCTTCTTAAAAAAACTCACAAATGGACTTGAACTCTTTTACAAAATATTTCAATGAAAAGTAACTAAAAACTTAAAAGAATATTCCAAGTTAAAACCAGATTTTACCCCAAAACTTAATGCTTTTAAACGACTCAAGATTGACTAATGCATAATATAGGTCATGCAAGACAATTGCTCAAATATATATATATATATATATATATATATATATATTTCTTTTTCAAATTTTCATAGATAATACTTTAAGCTTATTTTCTTGTTCACAACTCAGATAATCCTTCAATTCTCAAACCTTAACACATAACAAAATTCAGCAGAAACAACTAGCTTAATCAAACATTACAAGTTCATTACGTAACAGGAAATTTAAAAACACAAATTTTCATGAATACATGCAGATAAATCATCCTATGCTCTTATTAAAAACTAGCAAGCAGGCTCATTCATTCTTTCCTATTAGCCATAACTTTCCTTCCTACTTGGTCCTGCATTCCCTGAAAGAGCATTAGTGGCTGCCTCATTTTAAAATGAGACATCCCCATATGCCATGAGCAAACAAGGGTTTGATCTATGATCTGGTATGAGCAACAACAATATATCCATAACATTAAGCAAATAAGTGATACATGAGTACTGGCTTGTTGCTTATGCAATTTCTTTAATCAACTATTTTACCATGTTTCAGATAAATTTTTTACAAGTATGATAACTTCATCAATCAACCATGTACACATACATAATTATGCAAACATGCACATTAATCAGTAGCATATAGATGCACTGGAACAACCATGGTTCCATTCCAACCAATCTAGGAAATACTCATGTTCCTATTTCATCATTTATGGGTTGTTTATATATCAATTTAAATCCTAGCCTCATCTGTTATCAAGGAATCACAGGGACACATTGCAATGAACTAATTCACATTGCACAAAGATCTCAGGGCTTGAACAAACCATGTGCCAACTTGCATACTTCAAATATGACAAACATTCCAGCAGCCTTCTTGGCTCACCATCCCTAGTTTTTTTTTTCTAATAGTATTTGTTTAATCCTATCATCAGATAGCTAAGTGAACATATCACTGTGTAAATGAAACACCCTATACATCTTGCAAGCATATTTTTCAAAAGCAAGCAGATAATCATTTTCAAGGACATTTCCATCAGATGTCTTGACTTAAATCAAATATAAGAATATTTACAACTGTGAATAGAGACATGGCATGTTAAGTTATTATGATTTGCAAGTAATTATGGTTGAACCAGATTCAAGATCTAGCTTAATCCTAATTTTTGACTTGTGGGTTTGCTACTACATTAGGGGCTCAGCACATAAAGATCTCCATTGCACCCCTAATTCCTTTTTCTTAAGCCTCAGCACTTATACAAAGTATAATGCAGCTCATATTATTTTCTCTATTGAAATTTTCATGCCATAGTTCCATATCAGTTGTAAGTACTCTTCGCATAATTTCATGGTTTTGTGCCTTAGCTTTTCCAAGTATAATAAAATAGTGGTATGTATATCCGTAATAAACATCATATCAGATCAAAACCATCCAAAGAACTTCCATAAGATATCTAATAAGACTATGTTCAGCAAAACCAGAAATACGCAAATAACCACATAAAAGTTTGGCTGCCTCATATCAGGACTTAATGCCATGAATTTAGTGAGATTACTCACCTAAGTACTTCCTTCTATTTGATCCAGAAAACCCTTGAATTCTTTTCCTTCCTTTTAAATATTTTCTTCCTTTCTTGTTTTTAAGTATCTCGGGTAAATGATTTTCTGGCCATAACTTCTTACTTATATGAATATTTTTCACTAGGGTTTTATCAAGATGAAATTCCATTTTTGTCCTGGCTAACATCAAGCATTTTGCATTTTATATTTTCACATTTCCCATCCTTAATACCCCGGGCTACATTAGTTGGTTATGGTCAGTGCTTTCCCCTTTTTGCTTTTTCGAAAATAGCTATTTTTGAATACCTCTCCACTTACTCAAGCATATTAAAAGTGTGACTTAGCTATATTTTACACATTTATTCATTTATGGAAATCCTCTTTTCTATTTTTTCTACCTATACATACATACTTACTTGTATTGTGTCTCATGTCATTTTGATGTTATTTTTCTTGCTTAGCTTTAACATATTTCTACTCAAAGAAAAGTATACATGTGTGTGTGTGTGTGTGTGTATTTATTTAATTTTCCTTGCTTCACAGAAAAATATATATACATATATGTATATTTCATATTTATAACTTGGTTAGGTCTGGGTTAAAAATCCAGTGCTTTAAGTAAGAATTTACTTTCTTACTCAAATAAAATGTTTTCTGCCTTTCATTTCAAAATAGTTCATATAACCCAGAGACAAAATATCTACACCTGGGTTAATAATTAACATTTCAAAATCATATTTGAAATGCTTTCTTTCCTTATTTTTTTTAGGAATTTTGGATCCTTCCTTGTGCCATTTCCAGTGTTCACGTGCACACATATCCTTGCACATTATTCAATCTCAGAAATTCCACCATAATTAAATCTAAATATTTCAAAACTAAATTATTTCATTAAAATAAATTTTCACAAAATTTTGGGTATTACATTCACCCCTCCTTTTAGGAATTATTTCCTCACAATTTTCTGATACTTATAACAAGTATCTACTGATTCTAGAAAATTTATCAAACACACGCATAAGCAAACAAATTCAACCATAGCAACTATACATATTAAATTTTCCAGAAATTTTAAAATTACCTTTAATTTGCAAAAAGCTTAGGATAATCCATCATAATCTTGTCCTCTAACTCCTATGTACAATCATTAGGATCAAGAATCCACTAGACTATTACCAGTTTCAAAGTTTTGCTTCTCAATTTCTTTTCTTCTTTAGCTAAAATCCCTACCGGTTCTTTCTCATAAACCAAATTAGGATTGATCTAGACTTGGGTAGGCTTTTCTAGAATTTGTTCCTTATCATGTACCCATCTTCTAAGTTGTGACACATGGAATACATTGTGCATTACTTTCATTTCTTCTGGCAGCTCCAATTTGTATGCTAATGAGCCTACTCTTTCCAGAATTTTATAGGGCCCAACATACCTTGGTGTGAGCTTTCCTTGCTTGCCAAATCTCAAAACCTTTTTCATAGGTGAAACCTTGATGAAAACAAAGTCACCCACTTCATATTCCACCTGCTTTCTTTTCATATCTGCAAATTTCTTCTGCCTGTCTTGAGCTGCTGCCATCCTCTTCCTTACTAGCTCAATTTTCTCTGTAGTCTCTTTTATATACTCAGGCCCTAAGATAGCTCTCTCTCCTGTCTCTACCTAACATATAGGTGATAAGCATAACTTGCCATATAAGGCTTCAAATGGTGCCATACCTATAGTGCTTTGATAACTATTATTGTATGTAAACTCAGATAAATGGAGATGGTCCTCCCAGTTGCCTCCAAAATCCAGTGCACATGCCCTCAATAAGTCTTCTAAAATTTTGTTCACCGCCTCAGTTTGTCCATCTGATTGTGGATGATATGCAGTGCTTAATCATAATTCACTTCCCATGGCCTCTTGAAAACTTTTCCAAAATCTTGATGTGAAAATGATATCCCTACCACTCACAATAATTTTGGGAATGCCATGCAATCTTATCACTTCCTTCATGAACACTTGAGCCAACTTTGGTGCATTCCTCTCTGATTTCACTGCGATAAAGTGTGCCACTTTAGTTAACCTGTCTACTATTACCCATATACTTCTGTTTCCTCTTCTGGATCTAGGCAGGCCATTTATGAAATCCATAGATATATCCTCCCATTTCCACTGTGGTATGCTAAGAGGTTGTAACAATCCTGATGGCCTTTGTGTCTCTACCTTGACTTGTTGGCAAGTCATACATTTTTCAACATGTTTAGCTACATCTGACTTCATTCCCTTCCACCAATAATTCCATTTTAGATTTCGATACATCTTTGTACTGCCTGGGTGTATGGAGTACTTACTCCTATGGTATTCATTTAACGTTTCCTCCTTCAACTCCATGTTTTCTGGAACACATATTCTATTTTTGTTCCTTATGTAACCATTTTTATCAATATGGTAATCTATCACTTCTTCCCCTTTTGATATGAGAATTTTCTTCTCTAATGGATCTGGGTCTTTTTCTTGCATTTTTCCTATATTCAAAATTAAATCCGATTGTAAGGTTATTAAACTCAGTCTCCCTTTACTCTCATCTCCTTCAGTTGTCACTATGTGTATCTCACTGCTTGCTTCAATTTCTAAGTCAGCAAGTATAGATAAATCCTTAAATTCTTCAATCATCAACATGGCTACCTTAACATGTTGTCTACTCAAGGCATCTGCAACCTTGTTTGCTTTACCTGGTGTATAAAGTATGTCTAGGTCATAGGCAGCTAGAAACTCCACTCATCTATGTTGCCTCATGTTCAAATCTTTTTGTGAGAAAAGATATTTCAGTGCCTTATGATCTGTGTATAAATTAAATTTGGCACCTAATAAGTAGTGTCTCCAAAGCTTCAATGCATACACCACTGCTGCTAACTCAAGATCATGGGTTGCATATCTAGTTTCATGTGGTTTTAATTGTCTGGATGCATAGGCTATTACTTGATCCCGCTGCATCAACGCAGCTCCTAGCCTAGAACCACTTGCATCAGTGTACACAATTAAATCCTCATTTCCTTCAGGTACCCTTAATACTAGTGCATTAACTTGTGACGACCCAGAATTTTTGAGCATTTGAAATTGGAATATTAATTGATTTTAATTTAAAAAAAAAAGTTAATGTCTAACTTGAATTTCAAATATCACCATTATTTGCAATTTAAGTATTGGATTTAATTACTGGAAGCTGGGTAAAATGTGAGTCTGGAGTTTTAAGCTTGTAAAAAATATTTGAAGGCTTGTAAAATGTATATTGATGGCAATGAAAATAGTAAAAGTGTTAAAATTGAATTTGAGTGAGTTTGTTATGTTTTGGAATTTAAAGTTTAAATTGATATTTAAAAATAGCCTTCCGGGGGACAGTATCGGAATTCAACGAAACCAGTTCCATTGGATCTGTAATAGTGTATTATTATCGGATTTCAATTCTTGTAGCGTTTCGAGTTGTTGTGTGAGCGTACGATATATAAACGCATTGAAATTTTTATCAAAAATTCAATATAATAACTGGTCCAAAAAGCTATCTTCCCCATATGATCGAATTAGGACTCGAAACCTTTTCCTTTGTTTTCAAAATAAGGGTTTAACATTTATAAACGCCTAGCGGCATGCCTCGTTAGGGGCTCGAGATTGGAAGTTGCACTTATTGAGATAATTTGAATTCAATTGAAATTATATATGTATATTTCCATACAAGCAACCTTCACCAGCCGACGTTCTTTCACATCAGCCTACTTTCTATATCACGTTAGAACTTTTGCCCATTTCTTCCTCAACACACTCTCCCTTATTCTCTTCAAATCCAGATGACTCGAAATCAAATTAATGGCGGAACGATAGTTCTTCTCCCCAAATAAATAGTTCGATTTATTCTCCTCATCTTTGAATCAAGATTCGCTCGAAAGAAAATTTATTTAAATCGAACTGCCGAATAATTGTTCGAAGTTGAATTCATGAGTTTCCTTTTTCATGCCGCGATTCGAAAATTGCAATCGCTTGTTTCCTCTTCGTCTTCCCTGTCCTCATCCTAGAATCGAAGATGGTTCGATTCAGAGAAAGAAGGAGGAATCCGAGTCATCGTCGTCGCAAAGTACGAGTGTGGCCGTGAGTTAGGGCTCGAGTGGGAGGCATTCGATCGAGGTTAGGGTTTCAGTTGCGAATGGGTATAGGGTGGAAGCGAGGCTGTAGTGACAAAGTCTTAGGTCGTGTGGTCAAGGTGAGGACGAGAGAGGGTGATGGTGTGTGGACTGCGAGGGTTTGTGATCGTAAAGGGTCGGCAGCAGGTATAAGATTTATAATATTGAACAGATCTATTTTAGTTCATAGATTTAGCATTTCATCCTTTACTTAGTTTAAGAAGGAGATGAAATTCATGTTTGCCTTGTTTTTTTTAATTTTTAACATATGTAAACAGAAACAGAAAATAGATTAAGAGTTTTGAAAAATATATATAAACTTATAATTAGTTTATAAACTGTTAGGAAGTAGAATTGTTTTCTGTTCGAGTAGTTAACTATTTCTAACACCTAAATTCAATGTTACTTAACGTTATAAACTCGGACTTAAATTATATAGTTAAAATTAAACTATTAACTAATTCAATTTTATAAAAAGGGAATTTATCAATTTGAATAAGGTTGTTAGTTAATTAAATAATTTTATAATAAGCGATTGTTCGATTATTTCGAATATTAATAAGAGTCATATAAATTGTTTATTCAAGGTCAAAAATCGAGGAAAAACCAAGGCAATTTTGAAGTGGACTGCACGCAAAATAAAAAGGTGAGTTAATCTCACTCGGCTGAATTTAAATTTAAATTTAAATGATTAAATTTAAATAATTGTTTGAATGGTTAAATTGATTGCTGTGCTATGGTATGGTATATTTTGGATTTGGTATTTTATGTTGTGCTAACGTTTGTGGATGCAGGGAAAATAAGTTGGAGGGTTCCAACTGGGTCCCTCAACATTTATTTAAATTATTTAATATTCTCTGTTGTGATTATTGATATTCTATGATGAATTATATTGGAATATTGATTGACTATATTTGGGTATAATGGGTTACCAAAAATATATAAATTGGATTTTGGAAAGAAAATAAAAGAAGAGAATTTATAAGTGAAATAATTATGAAAATTTGAATAAATTAAGAATGAATTGAAAAGGAAATAGAAGTGATATTAAAAGTACTAATAAATAACTTCGAGGATGAAAAGATTTTGAATAAACAGAAATTAATGAATTGTAAACTCAAGTGATATTATTTTAAAGGAATAAAGAATTATTTTAAAATTTAAAGTTTAAATTTATTTAAAGGGATAAAGAAGTAAATTGAGAAATCTAAAATTGGTATTTCAATTAAAAGTATTTTGAATCATGATTAAGGAATAAAATCGGAAATTAATGTGTTTTGGAATAAAAGGGAGTGAATTGGAAATCAATTTGGAAATTGATTCAAGTTTTTGAATAGGAAATTTAAAGAAGAATGTGAAGAGAAGTATATTTCTCTGGATAGCCAAGTACATTTTCAAAGTAAATTTTTAAATACAAGATAAAGGTTTTAATGTTGTTTTAAAAGGTATGTTTTAGGAAATTTATTATATCTAAATGTTTAAAATTCTAAAGTAAGTATTTTTTTATTTTTATAAAATCTATTATCGTAATAATTATTTAAAAGATGATTGATATTTTGTTTAAAGAAGAAAATCTAGTTATATTTATAAAGTAACTTATTTTAATTATTTCTAAAGTATTATTTTAAATTAAGTATTAAAGTATTTTTTTCTAAATTTAAAATGTTAAACATATTTTACAAATAAGTGTTTTTAAATTATTTTAAGAATCAAAGTTTTGTGCTTGGTGATTCCAGTGGAAATAGAAATACTTGGAATTTATTTCTGAGAAAGGAAGATAGTTTGAAAACTATTTTCAAAAGGGTTTGAAAAGTGAAAATACATCTTGTGAAGATATTTTTGAGATTAATAAATAATTTGGGAGATTATTTATTGTGTGATGGATGTTGTGAATATTAATTGATGGTTAAATCACCGACTATCAATATTGGACAATTGCGTTGATCGTTTCGAAGAGACCGGGATCGAGATTTATTTTTCGAAAACCACTTCGATTCGGTTTGTACGTTTCGTGGAAAATGATTTTGGATTTGAAGTTGGAGCTGTGAAGTGAAAGGGCTAGTTGCTACTAATCCTAAGGATATTTCCAAAATGGATGTGGTAGGAATAGTGCATTCGGTTCCGTTCGAACCCGGGACGGACTTTTATGGATGAATGCTTTCGGAACATCGTCAGGTGGACGATGGGCATTCTAAGGGATATGTTCTAAAAGGTAACGCTTAGCCTCAAGCCTCATTAACCGGGAATGACTGAAAATCAGGGGTTATGCAGCAAGGCTTCGTGGGTAGCCCCCACTTGAGAGTAAGGGTCATCCCTGTCTAGATGTCCCTTTTTATTTCGGCTTAGTGGTGTGGTTGCTGATCCCAACCGCGGGGTGATCTTATTCGGAACTGTCCGGTAAGGGATGGTTCTGGTCTTGTGTTGCAGGGGAGCGGGCGTACTCCTTGGTACTGTGATCTAGGCCACGTATTGTGACAAGTGGTACCCCAGTGCCTAGTTATTAGTTGGAAATCCATTCTCCCTACGAGCCTTGTACGAGTTTTGTTTGTATTACCCACTCTGTGGCTAGTAGCTGGAATTTAATAGATGTAACAATTTCGGCTATTTTTTAATTATTTGTATATAGACTCTATTATAATATCAAAGGATTTCTATAAAAAGTGTTTTAGCTATCGTAAGGTAAAAACCCGACATGTTTATTTGTGGCGTGGTCTTACGAGATGCTTTTGTTTTCAAAGGATTTTTGAAACTTTAATAATCAATTGAGTGTGATTTTCTCATGCTGGTATTCCAGACTGACTCGGGTGTTATTTAACTGTAATGCTCGGGTCAGACCGAGTATTATAGGATACATGATTTTGATGCCGTGGAGCACAGGTGACGAGTTGAATGACGATGCGTATTTTCGTACTTGTTTCACATATATATTCCGCTGTGTATCCAGTTGTATGCTATTGATGTTGAACTGTGATTGATGTACTCTGATGATGATGTATGTATAAAACAGATATATATTTGTTTTGTGTAAAGATCATTTATTATCTATTATATTTTATTCCGCTGCGATGGTTAGATTCTGTTGTTGTTTTCTATTTTCTTCTTCTACCTCTTCTTCTTTAACCCAAATGGTTCGTATTTCTATACATCTTGAGTTGATTGACGTAGAATAGTGTTGACTCAAGGGGTACGGATTTGCGAGTCGTTACATAACTAAAGCTTCTTTTATCTTGATAAAAGCTTGTTCACATTTTTCAGTCCATACAAACGCTTGATTCTTTCTGGTTAAATTAGTAAGTGGTGATGACATTTTGGAAAAATCTTTTATGAATCTCCTATAATATCCTGCCATCCCCATGAATGATCTAACTTCACTCACTGCGCTAGGTCTCTTCCATGCTTGGATAGCTACAACTTTGTTGGGGTTCATAGAAATTCCTTTAGCAGCAATGACATGACCAAGGAAATGTACCTCCTCTTTCCAAAATGCACATTTTGAAAAATTTTCCTTTAATTCTTTTTCCCTCAATCTAGACAAAACCAGATGCAAATAATTTTCATGCTCTTCTACTGTTTTGGAATAAATTAAAATATCATCAATAAAAATTAGCACAAACTTGTCCAGATAATCCATGAATATCCTATTCATTAAATCTACAAAATATGAGGGGGCATTTGTCAACCCGAATGGCATAACCATAAACTCATATAAACCATACCTAGTGTTAAATGCAGTGTACTTAACACTTGAGTCTTCAACTTTCATCTGATGGAACCCAGATGTTAAGTCTAATCTTGAGAATATCTTAGCTCCACCGAGTTGACCAAAAAGATCATCAATCCTAGGCAATGGGTATTTATTCTTGATGGTAACCTTATTTAACTCCCTGTAATCTAAGCACATCCTCAAAGTACCATCATGCTTCCTTACAAACACTACTGGAGCACCCCAGCATGAGTTGCTTGGCCTTATAAACCCTTTACCTTCTAATTCCTCTAACTGGTTTTTCAACTCCTTCAGTTCACTTGTCCCCATTCTGGTGGGTTTCTTAATTATTGGGCTTGCTCCTGGAATGAGGTTGATTTGAAACTCCACTGGTTTATGGTGTGGAACACCCTTAACCTCCCCAAACACATCCAAATATTCATTGACTATGGGAATTTTCTTCAATGGAAGGTTCACTGAAATCCTTTTCCAAACCAATTAAATGATATAATTTTCTTTCTTTAGCTACTTCACATAAAATTGTGATTCTCTGGCCTCTAAGGTTTTTCAATGATATGGTGGATGAATCTAAATTAATTATGGATTTAAATTGCCTTAACCAGTCTACCCCCAATATAACACCTATATTTGGGTAGTTTAAAACATATAAATTGGAAATAAAAATATTTTCTCCTATGTTTAATTCCACATCCACACAAATCATATTTAAAACACTAGAACTCCCCATTGGACTTTTTACAAACAATGGGGTTTCAACCTATATGCAGTTCAGTTTTAGCATTTTAACTATTTCATAAGAAATTAGAGAATGAGTTGCCTCAGTATCATATACTACTGCTATGGGTATGGTACAGATAAGTAGTGTACCTTCCACTTGACCATGATTTTTAGCACTAGTCACCACTGTGGATTTTCTTTTGCCTTCCAGATTTGCCAATTTTCCTTGCTGTTTGTACTCATGACAATTTCTCTTCATATGCCCCTCTTTCCCACATAGGTAGCACTTGAAGGCTCCTCCTTTTAATTCTGGGCACCTTGGTTTGATGTGTCACTCCTTTCCACAATGATGGCAAACCAATTTCTTCTTAGCGTCATTGGCCTTGGTGTCACTGGCCTTTTTGTTATCTGTTTCCTCTTTCTTCTTGTCATAAAGGTGGTATCTTCCCTTACTCTTCTTGCTATTGTTGTTCTTAAAATTTTTATACTTCTCTCTTTCCTTGTCATGCTGCTCTAATTTCAAAGCCAGATCTATTACTTGATCAAAAGTCTTATCAGCATATGGTAACATGGCCTTGCTAAGTCCTGGGTTCAAACCTTTAATATACCTATCATTTTTGGATGCTTCATCAGCCACTAGCATTGCTCCATATTTGGATAATCCCTCAAATTTTTGAGTATACTCAGTGATATTCAAAGTTCCTTGTCTGAGTCTAATAAACTTTTCAAGTAATGTGGTCTTAGCTGATGCTGGTACAAACCTTGCCTCCAGCATCTCCTTGAATTGATTCCAACTGATTTCATTTTCAATCCTCCTAGCTACGATCACCTCCCACCATCCTAAAGCTACTCCTTTCAGCTGTCTTGAAGCCACTTGCCTCTTCCTTTGATCATCAAGCTGCATGTCATTGAAAATCCTATCCAGAGTTCTCAACCATGCTTGAATTTCCATCACATTCTCAGTCCCTTCAAAACTCTTGCCTCCCAAGTTTCTATAAGCCTTTAATAGTTTTGAAAGTTCCTCATGTGGATTCTCAGGCCTATGCCCAATTCCATCCCTTAAAACCCTCACAAACTCCTGCATATCAAGCATCTGTGGTACACTTGTTCCTGCATTGTGATGAGAACCCCTTCTTACCATGGTTTGGTAACTAGGTTATGGCCAGATGGGACTAGTATATTGTGAGTATTCTCTATAATTAGTATTTTCCTATCTAAATTATTTCATCCAAAACAAACAGACATAATATATTTCTATAGTACTCAACAATCAGTTCAACCATTTGCTCTGATACCAAATGAAATAACCCTCACAATTTTACCTTAATTTTTCATGGAAATTTTTTTTTCAATCAATTATCCAAGATCCAAATTTCTACTAATATAAATATATCTGCGTATTCATAAAGATATGCACATACATATGAGGATGCATGTGTCCCTCTTGTTTAAATCATAGTTTTGGTAAACAAGGGCATACTCTGTTTGATTTGAATTTGAATCAATCTACCCATAGTTAATTTCCATATTATTTTGGATATTTGTAATACGTGAGTAGGTCCTGCTCATATTTATTCATAATAATTTTGATCATACTAACTATGATTTACTAATAATTTATCTTGACAAGACAATCTCAGAATACATGGCCTTTTCATAGTATAGTTCAATGCTTGATATTTGATTAAGGCCAGAAAATGATATTTATATTTATCGTTTTCAATTTTATGGTTTTCTTTGAAACTCACCTGTTGTTGACTCAATCAATAAGACACACTATGTGTTGATCATTTGCATACCAGTTTCTGAGTTTTCTGTGACCAGGGTATTGGACTTGAAAGTGTTTAAAAAGTGGTGCAATCCTTGGATTTTGGGTGAACCAGGACTTGAATGCAGAGTGCTCCTTGGTTTGATAATACAAACCAGTCAAAGTGCATATTTGTCTATAGTATTTGTAACGACCCGCTATTTTAGACTATTCGCATCCGCACATGTCGGACTTGAATAATTCAAAATACCGAATTGTTAATTTAAAATTTGGCAAAACTCAAATATACAGTAAATAAATAATCACAGAATCACAGACACAGAGTAATAATATGCAGCGGAAGTAAAAGAGATAGAAGTTCATGAAGCTACTATATAAATATATAAGATACATCAGAGTTTACAGCAGAAGAGTAACATGATACATCAAATACAAATCAAAATACATCACTGGAATCATCGAATACTGAAAGCAGAATAGATGGCTGGATCTTCAAGCAAAGCTCCAACTCCACAGGTGAGTCTCGAAAGCTGAACCACTCAGTCTGACCCGAGCGTAAAGCAAAACACCAAAACACTCGAGTCAGGATTAACATTCTTATATTAATAAATCCAACTCAAGTGAAATAACAATTGAAATACAAGTAACTCAAAGGATGTTGGAATCACCATCCTCTAAGGATCCGTTAAACTATCTACTATGTAGTAGTGTACGCTAAATAGATAATGTCTATCGGTAATATAAAGTATCAAAATAGTGTTAAGGCGTTACCATTATTCCCCTTAACACATTTAATAAATGTCATAATCTATACAGCACTTTAAACTCCACCGTAAACTAGTGGGATATCAGGGAGTACTCCATAGGTATAACACAAAACAAATTCGTATTGGGCGCGTATATAGGGATACAAGTATGACAAGGCACATGAGGCAATACCCAAGGTAGTGAAACTACCGTTCGCCTGATCCGGACTGGTGAGAACGCATCGCCGCAGCGATCGCAACACCGCGAAACAACACTCCTGAAATTCCGAGGGTGCACCAATCAATCACAAGTAATGAGTAATAGTTACAAAGAAGTGTGTCCGCTCGAGGTGGCTAACCCCATTTGGTCCGGCACGGCTCCTGATTTTAGTCATTTCCAATTTGACACAAGTGTCAAGGCTATCCATTATCGTTCACTTTCTTCAGTCATCGCGTACATCATTCCAACCACTTCATTCTGGATCATCACTCCGCGTATAGTTATTAAAGTGGTTTTCGGTTTAGATAGAGAGTATATCCATAACCGATTCCGGTTTCTTTAATAACTTTCGTAATTATTTCACCGATTGGTCGTTTAATAAATTTCAAAAACCAAATCAGTTTCAATTTCAATTAGAATTTATAAATCAACATTTCATTCGTCTTCCAATATCAATTTTCAAAATTTACGTTTCAAAACTTTCAAATTACCATTTCAAAGTCTTACAATCCAGTTTCAACCTTTATTTAAACAATTCAAATATTGATTCAAGTTCATATATAAATTTCATTCCGAAATCATCTAAATTAATTATTTAACATTCAAACCAATTTAAATTCATTGATCGATTTCATTCAATATTCATTAAATTAATTTATCATTCAAATAGTTTCCATTTAATTTCCAATTCATTAAATTAATTACTTAAATCCAATTTCATTATATCAACTTACAAATTTTATTAAATTAGATTCTTCAAATCAAATTCTTAAATTCAAGTCTTATATTTATTCCCATAAATCACATTTTTATTTCTTGTTAAAGAAATTCAATTTCACTTATTTCTTTTCATAGTTACAAATTCAAAACTCAATTAAATAAGAAACTAAATTTCACATATTCGAGGAGTTCAATTTCACTTATTAACTTACTTAAATAATTTTTCAAAAACTTAATAAATAAAGCAACTCAATTTCATTTATTAACGAAGTTCAAATCCATTGATTCAAAAGTTCAATTTCTCTTATCAAAGAATTCAATTTTTATTCAAATATCAAATAATTAAATCTTATTCAATTATTAAATAATTTCAATCTTAATTATTAATAATTTCAAAACTTAATAATTACAAACTTAATTATAATTCTGACTTGATTATAATTTCAAATTTAATTATTAAATGATCTCAAACTTAGTAATTTCAAAACTCAATTATTACTAATTCCAAATTATTTATTAATAATTCCAAATTTAATTATTAAATAATTAAATTTCAAACAACGTTCTTTCATCAATTTCTACGTTAATATTTGTTTCAGATTTCAATCTTACATTTTCCTTTCATAAATTCAAATTCCAACTTCATTCAAAACCATATTATTTATTCAAATAAAATCTTTATTTTATTTTTAAATCAAATTATTGACCAATCGGATTTTATTTAATTCTCTATCCTAAGTCAAGTTCATTTGGATATATGTCATTTCAACCCGATTCCAATTCCAATTCAAAAATCAAGCATAATAAGGGAACTTGTAGTGTGATAACTGGGATGGTGTCAAAGTAAATAAACAAGCAATAACAACAATCAATAACAATCCAATAATTAGTTCGAATAATCCCGAAATAATCGTATTAATTCACATTGTTATTTGTGCGAATTAATATAATTATTTCTAGAATCTACACTATCATTTTATGTAGATTAAAGATTATTACATCAATATTCATACGGTTCTTCGAGTGACATTAATTATTCAATTTCATACTTCATCAATTTATACGACATAAATTAAAATGGTTCAAGGGTAATTAACTATTTTCTTCGTGTCAAATGATTAAACATTTAAGGGGTCGTATTAAACCAATTTAACTAACCAAATTCAACACATATGTCAATTCAAATTTTTAACTATTCTACGTCAAATTAAATTGCATAATATTTATCACTTTATACATTTCAATTTACATCCAATATAACAACAAACAATCAATCAATTATCAACCAAACTGTACTATCATCGCATTAATAGATAATGGTGTCAGAAATCATAGGTGAACAGATACAGGTCATAACAATGTACATAACTAACAACAGCATATTTCAATTTGTCGTTTCAATTGAAATCAAATTTAATAAATAAAAGAACATAAATCGTGAGTGATTTGGTCACCTTTCGAGGCTAGAGAAATTTGATGATGAATAGAATTATGGATCCAAGCACGAATTTCAAAACAAGCTGAATTGGTACGAATTAGGATGGACACAGCTGATAAATAGAAATCGATGAGAACACTCAATCAGATTGACGGAGACAGAAAATATACAAAACTAAATTCATGTATTGAAATAAACTAATATATAGACTAATACATATGTTATATTTAAACAATATCTATATAATTCTTCAAATAATAATACCCAATCCAAAGTCAACATATGCAACTTAATATATTTTGTACTATAAGACCCATCCTGTATTAGAACTAATATTAAAATTTTGAAACCCATACGTATTAAATTAGACCCTGTATACATATACATATTGTATATAAATGTATGTCACAAATTCATCATTAAATTTAAAACCAAATGGGATGAATCTCGAATCTTCTAATATTTTCAAATCGAACTTATGTATATGATTCCATACATATTATAATATAAAATTAATATAATGTACTTTTTATTATACTGTACATAACTTACAGTTTAACAAAATCTAATTCAGATTCACTTACGGAAAACATCAATAAAGCTTCATAAAACAAAATATGCTACGTACAACCCACTTTTGTAAAGTCTATACATAAATATACTACTGTAACAATCATAAAACTATAGAACAAACCGCGTATAAAATATGTAGCATATCCATAGGAAAAAAGCAATATACCTTTCATGAATAAAATAAAATATAATTTTTAACCGTTATCTAAAAGTATAAATATAGTACTCATATATATAACTGGTATACAAATAAATTTACAAAACAAATCAAAATCATGTATATAATTTAGATAATATTTACTGAACTCATATACTAATTTTTTTCTACTAATTATATCAACTATTCTAAACATATCGTAATATAAATACTGATATAATATGCCCACCCTATATAATAAGTACAGTAACACTGCCGACCTGCCACATCAAATAAAAATACATAGACCTGCATCTATATAGTAAATTTTATAAAGTCAATATCATATTGTATAAACAACTTATACTGTATATAAAAATCATTCGAGTGCAAAATCATTGAACAACAATTATCCAAAGTGTATGCAGACTCAACGGTACACTATAAATTAAACTATTATAAAGTTTCTTCCAGATGGTAACATCACTTGCAATATTTATACAACCATGCATACAACTTATACGTACTAAGATATAAATATTTATATCAGTATACCCTATTACTACATATATATACATACCAATGCAAACTTCACATGCGATATATGTACAAACTGTAAAATACATCAACTAACAGATATATTCTCAAAATGCAAATGTATGAAATTTAGAATATCACCATTACTTATATATATCCATGTGTTGCAACATAGAAATGCAGACATTATGATTAAAATACAACTTGGTGAACTTACTCAGGTATATATATACACTTACAAAACCTTTATATACACAACTAAAACAATATGATAGATATATATAATACCTTTATATATATAATACGGTGGACAAAGAAAAGGGGTAGACCGACTATTGAGTGGCTGAAGCAGAAGAAGGTGGAGATGTACACTGCTGAGCTCGGCAGTAGAGGAAGAGTGGAGGTTGCCTTGTGCTTGAGTTCGGTCGCGGCTATTGTGGAGAGCAGGAGAGAGGGGAAGGCGGTTTTTGCTTATGTGGGTTGGGGACTGCTTGGTAGCTCCGGCCGTGAGCGAGAGGGATGGAGTGGTGGGCTGTGCTTGCTCGGTTGAGGTTGCGTTCGGTGGTGGCATGATGAGATCGGAGCAGACGTAGGTAGGCCGCATGTGGTGGTACACGTTGCTAGGCGGCTGGAAGTGGACCGAGCTCGGGTGAATGAGGCATGGGCTTGGTTTTCAGGGAGGTGATTGGCCTTGAGCTACACGAGGGAAGGAGTGCGTAGGTGCACGATGGGTGGAGCATGGTGGATGGCAACGGCCGGAGAGGTAGGAGGGTAACGATGCATGCATGCCTCGGTGAGGAGATGTTCACGTGGAGGAAGGGAGAAGTTATATTTTTGTTTTTGTTTTTATAAATGGAAAGATGCAGAACGTGCGTAAAAAATGAGATTCAAGCAAAGAAAAATGAAGTCATGCATGGTACCGGGAGACGTATACTTTGCTTTGGAAATATTAAAAGTAGTAAACGGTGGAAGTAAATGGTCATCAAATTTTGAAGGAGTAGAATAATAAAGGTCACAAGTCCAAAATTCAAGGATAATAAATAATGTTGGCTATTGATGTTCTCGGTAGAAATCGGATAGTCACGAAAACAATGAACCTGAACCGTACCGATATACGTAACTGTTTCACGGGTTTCGTTACGTATTAGACACCGAAACACAGAAATAATTATACCGTGAAATTCAGCATGACGAGACGATCAAAACGGTGTACAGATATTAATGATTCGATTGAATTATAAAAATTTAAAATTTCTACTAGCGGAAAATGCATAAAAATCGTAGAAAAATAAGATCGACGGAGCCAAAGATGTCCGAATTAGGAAAAACGACAAACTGACAACTTGCTCAAAAGATAGTTTAGAATTTTTCTATGTAAAAATATTTTGATTTTGAAAAAGTTTTATTTTCATCGCTTTTTAACTGATTAAATTGAAGTAAATTTACGCGCGAAATAAACTTTCGTATTTTTGGACGGAAATTTACCAGTTGCTATGTTTAACAAGACACATTCCAAATATCAAATTTATATTTCAAAATTTTATCGTTTAGATTTCAAAAAAATTTAAATTAAGTACGTTACTAAAACCGGTTAAATCTACGGGTTGTTACAGTATTTGAAAGAGAGTTTTGGTGAAACACTTGCTAAATTAACAAAGGGTTTTGAAATGCATTTTACTATCAAAATAAAGGCCAACATGATTAACCAAGACTCCATTCTCTTGAAGCTAGTTAACCCTTGTGATTGTGTCAACCAGACACTCCAACCATGTCAATTGAAATGCCATTCATTTGCAAAGTACTTGAAGCCTTTTTAAGACATATACCCTTCTCAAAACAACTCACAAATGGACTTGAAATCTTTTACAAAATATTTCAATGAAAATTAACTAAATATTTAAAAGAATATTCCAAGTTAAAACCAGATTTTACCCTAAAACTTAATGCTTTTAAATGACTCAAGATTGACCAATACATAATATAGGTTATGTAAGACAATTGCTCCAATATATATATATATATATATATATATATATATATATATATATATATATTTCTTTTTCAGATTTTCATAGATAATAATTTAAGCTTATTTTCTTGTTCACAACTCAGATAATCCTTCATTTCTCAAACCTTAACACATAACAAAATTCAACAGAAACAACTAGCTTAATCAAACATAACAAGTTCATTACATAACAGGAAATTTAAAAACACAAATTTTCATAAATACATGCAGATAAATCATCCTATGCTCTTATTAAAAACTAGCAAGCATGCTCATTCATTCTTTCTCATTAGCTATAACTTTTCTTCCTACTTAGGTCCTGCATTCCATGAAAGAGCATTAGTGGCTGCCTCATTTTAAAATGAGACACCCCCATATGCCATGAGCAAACAAGGGTCAGATCTATGATCTGGTATGAGCAACAACAATATATCCATAATATTAAGCAAATAAGTGATACATGAGCACTGGCTTGTTGGTTATGCAATTTCTTTGATCAACTATTTTACCATGTTTCAGATAAATTTTGTGCAAGTATGATAACTTCATCAATCAACCATGTACACATACATAATTATGCAAACATGCACATTTATCAGTAGCATATAGATGCATTGGAACAACCATGGTTCCATTCCAACCAATCTAGGAAATACTCATGTTCCCATTTCATCATTTATGGGTTGTTTATATATCAATTTAAATCCTAGCCTCATCTGCTATCAAGGAATCACAGGGACACATTGCAATGAACTAATTCACATCATTGCACAAAGATCTCAGGGATTGAACAAACCATGTGCCAACTTGCATACTTCAAATATGACAAGCATTCCAGCAGCCTTCTTGGCTCACAATCCCTAGTTTATTTTCTTATAGTATTTGTTTAATCCTATCATTAGATAGCTAAGTGAACATGTCACTGTGTACATGAAACACCCCATATATCTTGCAAGCATATTTTTCAAAAGCAAGAAGATAATCATTTTCAAGGACATTGCCATCAGATGTCTTAACTTAAATCAAATATAAGAATATTTACAACTATGAATAGAGACATGGCATGTTAAGTTATTATGATTTGCAAGTAACTATGGTTGAACCAGATTAAAGATCTAGCTTAATCATAATTTTTGACTTGTGGGTTTGCTATTTGATTAGGGTCTCGGCACATAAAGATCTCTAATGCACCCCTAATTCCTTTTTCTTAAGTCTCGGCACTTATACAAAGTATAATGCAGCTCATATTATTTTCTCTATTGAAATTTTCATGCCATAGTTCCATATCAGTTGTAAGTACTCTTCCCATAATTTCAAGGTTTTGTGCCTTAGCTTTTCTAAGTATAATAAAACAGCGGCATGTACATCCATAGTAAACATCATATCAGATCAAAACCATCCAAAGATCTTCCATAAGATATCTAATAAGACTATGTTCAGCAAAACCAGAAATATGCAAATAACCACATAAAAGTTTGGCTGCCTCATATCAGGACTTAATGCCATGAATTTAATGAGATTACTCACCTAAGTACTTCCTTCTATTTGATCCAGAAAACCCTTGAATGCTTTTCCTTCCTTTTAAATATTTTCTTCCTTTCTTAATTTTAAGTATCACGGGTAAATGATTTTGTGGCCATAACTTCTTATTTATATAAATATTTTTCACTAGGGTTTTATCAAGATAAAATTCCATTTTTTTCCTGGCTAACATCAGGCATTTTGCATTTTGTATTTTCACATTTCCCATCCTTAATACCCCGAGCTACATTAGTTGGTTATGGTCAGTGCTTTCCCCTTTTTGCTTTTCAGAAAATAGCTATTTTTGAATACCTCTCCACTTACTCAGGTCATGTTAAAAGTGTGACTTAGCTATATTTTACACATTTATTCATTTTTGGAAATCCTCTTTTCTATTTTTTTTACCTATACAAACATGCTTACTTGTATTGTGTCTCATGTCATTTTGATGTTATTTTTCTTGCTTAGCTTTAACATATTTCTACTCAAAGAAAAGTATACATGTGTATATATACATATACATATACATACATATATATATATATATATAAATTTAATTTTCCTTGCTTCACAGAAAAATATATATACATATATTTCATAATTATAACTTGGTTAGGTCTGGGTTAAAAATCCAGCGCTTTAAGTAAGAATTTACTTTCTTACTCAAATAAAATATTTTCTGCCTTTCATTTCAAAATAATTCATATAACCCAGAGACAAAATATCTACACCTGGGTTAATAATTCACATTTCAAAATCATATTTGAAATGCTTTCTTTCCCTATTTTTTTTCAGGAATTTTGGATCCTTCCTTGTGCCATTTCCAGTGTGCACGTGCACACATATCCTTGCACATTATTCAATCTCAAAAATTCCACCATAATTAAATCTAAATATTTCAAAACTAAATTATTTCATTAAAATAACTTTTCATAAAATGTTGGGTTATTACACGTTCTAAAAGGTAACGCTTAGCCTCAAGCCTCATCAACCGGCAATGACTAAAAATCAGGTGTTACGCAGCAAGGCTAGGTGGGTAGCACCCATTTCAGGGTAAAGTCATCCCTGTCTAGATGTCCCTTTTATTTCGGCTTAGTGGTGCGGTTGATGATCACAGCCGTGGGATGATCTTACTCAGGATTATCCAGTAAGGGGTAGTTCCGATCTTGTGTTGCAGGGGGTCGGGAGTGATCCTCGGTACAGTGATCTAGGCCATATACTGTGACAGGTGGTACCCTAGTTGTAACAACCCGCATATTTATTGGTTTTTATATTTAAATATTTCATTTAAATATTTTATCGATACTCGGAATTTAGTCCGAAAAGCTACTTTTTGCATACGGTCGAATTAGGACTCGGGACTACTCCCATTGAGTTTAAAATGCCGTTTACGACCTTTTTGAGTATAAGCTTCGATATGTTTGGAGTAAGTTGATATTTGCTACTTTTTCACTTTGGGTTTGGGTTTGAGTTCAGCCCTATGGTTAACTTATACTCAAATCTGAACCACTCCTCCCCATTCACTCTCACTTCCTCCTCTATTCAGTTCTAAAGCATCAATGGTGGGAGAGATGGGAAAATAAAACTCCAAACCCTAGTTTTCTTTTGCAAATCAAACTCTAGCTCCAAACTAATAGAAGAACCCATTGGTAAGCTTCTCTTCTTCTTCTCCAACTCATTCTCTTATCAATTTTAGAAATTCCTAAACCTAACTTTGGGAATGTTCTTCTTTTAAAGCTTAGAATCAAGCTTCTTGAGTTGGATTTGAAGAGTGGTTGATTATCCTTTGCTTTCGAGCTTCTTCTTCAATCGTTTGGGTTCAATGGTGAGATTTTTATCTCACATCTTTTTCTATATCTATCTTTGTGGTTAGGTGTGAGTTACATTTGTGCATATTCATTTGCTTCTGATTTGAATTGAATTGGTGAATATTCCAATTTTTGTGAAAATCCTTTTATGGATGTTTGATCACGATATTTGGGGTGTATCGAAGAGCCTATAAGGCCGGGTTGTCATTTGACGTGAATCCTTAGTCGTCGTTGCTCGCTCGATCACTCCCGACATCGTTTTGGTCATATGGCCTAGGCAAATTGTTGCCCTTACCAGGTTTTCAGACGTCTGAAGACCAATGCCAGACGTCTGGTTTTACAACTTGGAGAAAAATAAAATACAGTAGAAAGATAAATAAGACAGTGCCTAATTTCAGATGTCTGAATTATCGTTTCAAACGTCTGGAATAAGGTTAGACGTCTGATTTTAGGTCTCAGGCGTCTGGATGGTTTTCTGGGAGATTTCCAGAAACCAAATCCAAACGTCTGGACAACCCCTCAGACGTCTGGAAATTTCTAGTTTTACCTAATTGCCTAATTTTGAGTAAAACTTACAATATTAATCGATTTTTGTCGATCCGATTAGTTGTTATCACTATTACCGTCTTTGATGACTCTTTTCATGGATTTTTGGGAATATCCATTTCTATGGATTTGGTATCAATTTCTTTGGAATTTTATTCACGTCTTCGAATGTGAATATTGGTGATCGATTGTTTCTACAATCATTTTGTGATTTGTCACTTTAAAAATATAAAGGTTTTCTATATTAGTAGTAAATATTTAACTCTTTCACAAAGTTGATTTCAACTCTATTTTCAATAACAAAACACGTTTATAAAACCATTCTCCAATCTACTAGTATATACAAACCTTTACCTCATTCGTATGAGAAATCTAATTAAACGACTTAGTAAAACAAGCGGTACAAAACGCTTGCGTTTACTTCGTTGGTTAACTCTTGGACTTGTTCGATTGAATCTCTTGTGACAATTTCCTAGTGGAGATCTACAATTTGTTCGCAAATATTTAATTAAGCTAGTGGTTATGGGACATGATGCTAAACTCATATATTTACTAGCTTATTGTAATTGACACTTCTTGATGATCATGACGATCATTTTTGTGATTTAGACTAGCAATTGTGCGATGTCTCTTTGTCCACGTGGAGGATAGTAACTCATTTTATTGAGCTTCGTCTCATTTCTTTGTGGGGTAGCTCTCCATGGCTTTCGGGTCGTTCGTGTGTCAAAAATTAATGGTTAGCTACCATGAGATAGCTTCTCGTTCGTGTGTCAAAAATTAATGGCTAGCTACCATGAGATAGCTTCTCGTTCGTGTGATACATATGTTGGTGAGCTTTAATGCTCCCGTTCGTGTGATAGGCCTTCCCCCATTTTCTGGTGATTTCTGGATTTCGTGTGTTGAATTCTGGAATTTGTGTTTCACCAATTTTCGTGGTTTCCATTGATAAGTTTTATCAATATTTGTGCATTGGTGAATTTGTGTGTCATTGACTTTTGTGATTGACATTGATATAATCGTCAATATTTATGGTTTGGTGAACGAAATAAGGAATATGACATTTCTTTGATTCTTGTGTAGATTTTGTGATATTGATTAATCTCTTGTTGATTTTCAACTACTTATATATATCACAGCCTGGCATTGTGATTATTATGTGTTTAGTCATATCTCCTATTCTATATCGTTTCATCTGATATTTATAGTTGGACTGATCCGTTTATTATTTTCTTATTAAATAATACTCGGTTCAGACCGAGATGTTACAGGTGCTTCAGCTTGACTTCTCACTTGGGATAGATTTCTCTGACTTTTGGTTAACTACTTAGATTAGTAGTTTTTGGATTGTATACAATTGAGATATAGACTCCATGATGTGTACTTATTCTTTTGTGTAGTTCTTGTAACTATTCTTTTGTGATATTGTGGATCTTTTTAGACCGCTACTCTGATATACACTTTCATGTGTTAGTTATATATTCATATCTTCTTCCGCCTTTGTGATATGAATTATCTGTAACTGATTTATGTTATGTTTATTTCTATATTTGTTTTCGAAGATATTATAGCCACTGTGTAGTAGCTTTGAGTTTGTGTCGGTATGTCGGATTTCCCTCTTGATTAAGAAATGCATGTTATACTATCTGACATATCGATGCTCGCGCAAAGCAATTACACGGATGGTCGCTCCTCAACAGCCTTATTCTCCGTGCTAGTTGACAGCATTCACCGTAATGTTCTTGGCTAGTGTGGGTATAGAGGTGGGGCGTCACAGCTTGGTATCAAAGCCAAACTTTGAAACAATATGGAATATTATAACAAGGATCATCGTCCTAAGTCTTTCTAAGGAGTCGTGCTTTAGGATTTAATTCGAGTCTTCTACCGATTCATCCTATTTTCTTTATGATTACTTGTTTTATCTATGAAGATTGCTTGATATTTATCTTGAGAATAACTTTTTCCTCTTCTTTCTTTCTTAAAGAAGAGAAATGGTTAGACCTGGTCGTCCCAGCGTCGGTCAATCTGGTGCTCCACCCCTGGATGGAGTTTTTATGACTACCCAACAACTTCTTGACCTTGTCACGAATGCTCAAGCAGCTGGTTCTAATCCGGAACCTACTCACCCTAAATCTGGGTTTGCACGTTTGTGCAGTGATTACACCAACCTGGGCAGGAAGCCATTTAGAGGTTCTGAAACTATTATTGAAGTCCAGGCTTGGCTAAGGGCATGCGATCGAATCTTTTCTCGCACGAACCTCATTGATCTTCACCGCGTTCAGGTGGCTTCTAGTATGCTCCAAGAAAGAGCATTAGACTGGTACGAGCTTCTGATTTCTGAAATAAATGAAGTGCATCTCACTTGGGAGAAATTCCGAGAGCGCTTCGAGTTAGAATTCATGCCAGAAGCTGAGAAGGTGACTTTGGCTCGCCGTTTCATAGACCTTGTTCAAGGTGAATCTTCCGTGGCAGATTATGTCCGTCTTTTAAATCTCTTTCTAAATATGGGGTTGAATATATTAATACCCCATTGAAGAAAAATCAGAGATTCGTCTATGGCTTGAACAAAAATCTCAAGAAGCCATTACTTCTAAAGTTAGAAGTTTCTTTCGACCAACTCATTGATATCGCTCTTCGTCTTGAAGAGGCGGATAGGGAGAATGATGTTGAAGTGGTGGGTTCCAAACCAAACTTCAACAACAAGAAGAGGCCAAACAAATTCAAAGGTCCTTATCACAATAAGAAAGGGAGGCAAGCAACTCCTGCTGCAAAGACCTTTTCCTCTACTGAAGGGAAATGTTTTAACTGTGGTTCCAGAGACCATTTTGCGAACAAGTGTTCAAAGCCTCGTACTTGTCGCTATTGCAAAAGCCCGGATCATTATTTATCTTCTTGCCCCAAGCTTCAGGGCAGGAAGGAGGGAAAGTTAAATGTTGCTCAAGCCCCTGGCAACACATCTCGTGGCCAAGGTATTTCTCATTCTATTCTTGATGGTATTATTTTATTTCGTGATCATCCCATTCGAGTTCTTTTTGATACAGGTGCGTTCCATTCTTTTATATCGAAAGAACTTGTTGATACTTTTTATTTGGATGTTTTGTATTTAATGACTTCTTTGAGAATTGCGAATCCGGTTGGTGGATCCGCAACAATCAGTTTATTGTGTAAAGATGTCGAGATTATTTTGTGTGACTTTTCCTTCCGAGCTAATTTGCATATCATGCGTTATTTAGGCTTTGGAATGATTTTGGGAATGGATTGGCTTAACCGTTATGAAGCTCATATCCTATGTCCTGAGCGGACTATTCATCTTTAACATCCTCAATCTGTAAAGCAGATTTCTATTAATCTTAAAGATTCGGATTCCAGCTTGGTTGCATCTTTATATTCTTTAAATCCTCATGATGACGATAATGATGATGAGAAAGATATTATTTCTCTTATTCACATTGTTTGTGAATTTTCCGACATATTTGAGCCCGTTTTTGGATTACCACCTAAGCGAGCAATTGAGTTCAGAATTAATCTCATTCCTGGAGCTCAACCTATCACTCGTCCTCCTTATCGTATGTCCAATAAAGAAAACGAGGAGATGCGTAAACAATTATCCAAATTGGAGATGAAGAAATTTATTCGCTCTAGTTCCTCGCCTTGGGGAGCTTCGGCTATTTTTGTGAAGAAATCCGATGGTACGCTTAGGCTTTGCGTTGACTACCGCAAGCTTAATGATCTTACTATCAAAAATAAATATCCTTTACCTCGGATTGATGATCTATTCGATCAGCTTAGTGGTGCTAGAGTCTTTTCACAATTAGACTAGCTACTGGTTTTCACCAGCTT
Organism: Allium cepa; assembly: GCA_030765085.1. Classification (NCBI taxonomy): domain Eukaryota; kingdom Viridiplantae; phylum Streptophyta; class Magnoliopsida; order Asparagales; family Amaryllidaceae; genus Allium; species Allium cepa. The sequence goes on from CM060929.1 coordinate 678,847,920, forward strand.
CGTATTGCAGAGGATAGTATTCCTTTGACATCGTTCCATACTCGTTATGGATCTTATGAATGGCTTGTTATGCCATTTGGTTTAACGAATGCTCTGGCTTATTTCGTTGACCTTATGAATTGAGTTTTCAAAGACTTCCTCGACCAGTTTGTTCTCATCTTTATTGATGATATTCTTGTGTATTCAAAAACCGAGGAGGAGCATGAAAAGCATCTTCATATTGTGTTGGAAACTCTTAGGAGTAATCATTTAAAAGCAAAGTTTTCTAAATGCCACTTTTGGAAATCTCGTGTGAAGTTTCTCGGTCATATTATATCCGAATCCGGAATTTCCATGGATCCTTCAAAGATTGAAGCGATTCAAGATTGGAAGAGACCGGAGAGTGTGACGGAGATTCGTAGTTTTCTTTGGTTGGCGGGTTATTACCGCCGTTTTATCAAAGACTTTTCTAAGATTGTCGTGCCTCTCACTAGCTTAACGAAGAAAGGTGTTAAATACATTTGGTTGGACAAATGTGAAACTTCTTTTCAGGAATTAAAAGAACTCCTCTCTAATGCTCCTATTCTTGTTATTCCCGAGGGGAATCAAGATTTCGTTGTTTATACCGATGCTAGTCGCGTTGGTTTGGGTGCCGTTCTTATGCAAAAAGAACGTGTTATTGCTTATGCTTCTAGGCAATTGAAGCCTGCCCAGACTAGGTATGCCACACATGATTTAGAGCTCGCGGCTATTGTTTTTGCTCTTCGTATTTGGCTTTATTATCTTTTAGGAGAGAAATTTGTTCTTTATACAGATCATAAGTCCTTGAAGTAATTATTCTCTCAAAAGGAACTTAATTTGCGTCAACAACGTTGGCTCGAGTTCCTTGCTCCTTATGATCTTGATATTCTTTATAACCCCGGTAAGGGTAATCGTGTCGCCGATGCTCTTAGCCGTAAACAACAAGCTGTTGTTTCTATGATGATATCCGAATGGAACGATTTCGAGATCTTATCCACTTGTGAAATTCGAGACCGTGTTTCTGATTTATGTTCATCTCTTGTTTTATGTAGCCTTGAGGCTCATCCTTCTCTTTTAGACCGCATTCTTGAAGCTCAAGGGCTAGATCCTGAATTGGCTCTTCTTGGCCAAAATATTAAGGATAAGATTGATATTGAAGGTTTGAAAGACTTTAATATTGATTTTCGTGGCGGCATTCGGAAATTTGGTAGACTTATCGTGCCAAATATTAGTGATCTTCGAAAAGATATTTTAGAAGATTCCCATCGTTCTAAATTTACCATTCATCCCGGTAGCAGTAAAATGTATGCGGATATGAGGCGACTTTATTATTGGGATGGAATGAAACTTGACATCGTTAACTTCGTTAAGCATTGCATGACTTGCCAACTCGTTAAGGCCGAGCATCAAAGGCCCGGTGGGTTATTGCAACCTTTAGAAATTCCAATTTGGAAGTGGGATCGGATTTCCATGGATTTTATTGACGGTCTTCCCCGTTCTCGTTCGGGTCATGATAGCTTATGGGTGATCGTTGATAGACTTACTAAATCCGCCCATTTTATTCCCGTTCGATCTAATCGAACCGTTCCTCTTTTGGCCAAACTCTTTATCAAAGAAACTGTTAAATTGCATGGAGTTCCTACTTCTATTGTTAGTGATCGTGATCCATTGTTTACTAGTGGATTTTGAAAGAGTCTTCAAAACGCTTTGGGAACGAAGCTTAATTTTAGCACCGCTTATCATCCCTAGTCCGATGGACAAACTGAGCGTGTGAATCAAACTCTTGAAGATCTCCTTCGTTCTTGTGTGCTTGATTTCGGTGGAAGTTGGGAAGATCATATTTACCTTGTTAAATTTTCCTATAATAATAGCTTCCAATCTAGTATTGGTATGGCACCTTTTGAGGCACTCTACGGAAGGCCATGCCGATCTCCTTCTTGTTGGCTTGAGGCCGGTGAGAAGCTGGTTTTAGGTCTAGATTTTATTCGTGATTCCACAGAAAAGATTGAACTTATTTGTCATAGGATGGAAGAAGCCCAAAGTAGACAAAAATCCTATACCGATAATCGAAGAAGGAAATTAGAATTTTCTGTTGGAGATTCTGTTTTTATTCGTGTTTCACCTATGAAAGGTATTGTACGTTTCAGTCGATCGGGAAAGTTGGCGCCTCGATATATTAGGCCATTTCCTATCACCGAACGTATTGGTTCCGTGGCTTATCGCCTTTTATTACCGGCTCAATTTTCTGCTATCCATGACGTGTTTCACGTTTCTGAACTTCGGAAGTGCCTTCGAGATTCCGATTTTATTCTTGAGCCCGGTGTTGTGGGAGAAATTGAAGTTTCGCCTAATCTAACCTTTGAGCAACATCCTGTTCGTATTATTGCTTCGGAAGTCAAACGACTTCGAAATAAGCATGTTCCGCTTGTGAAAGTTCAATAGTCTTCAAATCTTAAGGATTGTTCTTGGGAATCTAGAGAGTTCATCGAGCGAACGCATCCTGACTTACTTTCTCATGCTCTTTAAGGTGAACTTCTTATTTCAAACTTCTTTTGTGTTGAATATGCTTTTATGGTTGTTACTATATATCTTCTTCTTAAATATTGCGAGGACGCAATTTCTTTAAGGAGGGGAGTCTTTAACAACCCGCATATCTATTGGTTTTTATATTTAAATATTTCATTTAAATATTTAATCGATACTCGGAATTTAGTCCGAAAAGCTACTTTTTGCGTACGATCGAATTAGGACTCGGGACTACTCCCATTGAGTTTAAAATGCCGTTTATGACCTTTTTGAGTATAAGCTTCGATATGTTTGGAGTAAGTTGATATTTGCTACTTTTTCACTTTGGGTTTGGGTTTGGGTTCAGCCCTATGGTTAACTTATACTCAAATCTGAACCACTCCTCCCCATTCACTCTCACTTCCTCCTCTATTCAGTTCTAAAGCATCAATGGCGGGAGAGATGGGAAATTAAAACTCCAAACCCTAGTTTTCTTTTGCAAATCATACTCTAGCTCCAAACTAATAGAAGAACCCATTGGTAAGCTTCTTTTCTTCTTCTCCAACTCATTCTCTTATCAACTTCAGAAATTCCTAAACCTAACTATGGGAATGTTCTTCTTTTAAAGCTTAGAATCAAGCTTCTTGAGTTGCATTTGAAGAGTGGTTGATTCTCCTTTACTTTCGAGCTTCTTCTTCAATCGTTTGGGTTCAAAGGTGAGATTTTTATCTCACATCTTTTTCAATATCTATCTTTGTGGTTAGGTGTGAGTTCCTAACATTTGTGCATATTCATTTGCTTCTGATTTGAATTGAATTGGTGAATATTCCAATTTTTGTGAAAATCCTTTTATGGATGTTTGATCACGATATTTGGGGTGTATCGAAGAGCCTATAAGGCCGGGTTGTCATTTGACGTGAATCCTTAGTCGTCGTTGCTCGCTCGATCGCTCCCGACATCGTTTTGGCCATATGGCCTAGGCAAATTGTTGCCCTTACCAGGTTTTCAGATGTCTGGAGACCAATGCCAGACGTCTGGTTTTGCAACCTGGAGAAAAATAAAATACGGCAGAAAAATAAATAAGGCAGTGCCTAATTTCAGACGCCTGAATTATTGTTTCAGACGTCTGGAATAAGGTTAGACATCGGATTTTAGGTTTCAGACATCTGGATGGTTTTCTGGGAGATTTACAGAAACCAAATCCAGACGTCTGGACAACCCCTCAGACGTTTGGAAATTCCTAGTTTTGCCTAATTGCCCAATTTTGAGTAAAACTTACATTATTAATCAATTTTTGTCGATCCGATTAGTTGTTATCACTATTACCGTCTTTGATGACTCTTTTTATGGATTTTTGGGAATATCCATTTCTATGGATTTGGTATCGATTTCTTTGGAATTTTATTCACGTCTTCGAATGTGAATATTGGTGATCGATTGTTTCTATAATCATTTTGTGATTTGTCACTTTAAAAATATAAAGGTTTTCTATATTAGTAGCAAATATTTAACTCTTTCGCAAAGTTGATTTCAACTCTATTTTGAATAACAAAACTCGTTTATAAATCCGTTCTCCAATCTACTAGTATATACAAACCTTTACCTCATTCGTATGAGAAATCTAATTAAACGACTTAGTAAAACAAGCGGTATGAAACCATTGCGTTTACTTCGTTGGTTAATTCTTGGACTTGTTTGATTGAATCTCTTGTGACAATTTCCTATACAATTTATTCGCAAATATTTAAGTTAAGCTAGTGGTTATGGGACATGATGCTGAACTCATATATTTACTAGCTCATTGTAATTGACACTTCTTGATGATCATGACGATCATTTTTGTGATTTAGACTAGCAATTGTGCGATGTCTCTTTGTCCACGTGGAGGAAAGTAACTCATTTTATTGAGCTTCGTCTCATTTCTTTGTGGGGTAGCTCCTCATGGCTTTCGGGTCGTTCGTGTGTCAAAAATTAATGGTTAGCTACCATGAGATAGATTCTCGTTCGTGTGTCAAAAATTAATGGCTAGCTACCATGAGATAGCTTCTCGTTCGTGTGATACATATGTTGGTGAGCTTTAATTCTCCCGTTCGTGTGATAGGCCTTCCCCCCTTTTCTGGTGATTTCTGGATTTCGTGTGTTGAATTCTGTAATTTGTGTTTCACCAATTTTCGTGGTTTCCATTGATAAGTTTTATCAATATTTGTGCATTGGTGAATTTGTGTGTCATTGACTTTTGTGATTGACATTGATATATTCGTCAATATTTATGGTTTGGTGAACGAAATAAGGAATATGACATTTCTTTGATTCTTGTGTAGATTTTGTGATATTGATTAATCTCTTGTTGATTTTCAATTACTTATATATATCACAGCCTGGCATTGTGATTATTATGTGTTTAGTCATATCTCCTATTCTATATCGTTTCATCTGATATTTATAGTTAGACTGATCCGTTTATTATTTTCTTATTAAATAATACTCGGGTCAGACCGAGATGTTACAGGTGCTTCAGCTTGACTTCTCACGTGGGATTGATTTCTCTGACTTTTGGTTAACTACTTAGATTAGTAGTTTTTGGATTGTATACAATTGAGATATAGACTCCATGATGTATACTTGTTCTTTTGTGTAGTTCTTGTGACTATTCTTTTGTGATATTGCGAATCTTTTTAGACCGCTACTCTGATATACACTTTCATGTGTTTGTTATATATTCATATCTTCTTCCGCCTTTGTGATATGAATTATCTGTGACTGATTTATGTTATGTTTATTTCTATATTTGTTTCCGAAGATATTGTAGCCACTGTGTAGTAGCTTTGAGTTTGTGTCGGTATGTCGGATTTCCCTCTTGATTAAGAAATGCATGTTATACTATCTGACATATTGATGCTCGCGCAAAGCAATTACAGGGATGGTCGCTTCTCAACAGCCTTATTCTCCGTGCAAGTTGACAGCATTCACCGTAGTGTTCTTGGCTAGCGTGGGTATAGAGGTGGGGCGTCACTCTAGTGCCTTGTCATTAGTTCGAAATCCATTCGCCCTACGCGCCTTTTACGACTTTTGTTTATATTACCCACAATTGTGGCTAGTAGCTGGAATTTAATAGATGTAACAATTTTCGCTATTTTAATAAGTATTTGTAAATTGACCCTATTAGAATATGAGGATTTTATAAAAAGTGTTTTAGCTATCAAAAGGTAAAAACCCAGCATGTTTATTTGTGGCGTGGTGTTACGAGATGCTTTTGTTTTCAAAGGATTTTGAAACTTTAATAATCAATTTGAGTGTGATTTCTCATGCTGGTATTCCAGTCTGACTCGGGTGTTATTTAACTATAATGCTCGGGTCAGACCGAGTATTATAGAATACAGGAAATGATGCTGTGGAGCTCAGGAGACGAGTTGGATAGCGATACGTACTTTCGTATTTGTGTTACATATTCCGCTTTGTATTCAGATTGTGAGGATAGATTATGATTATTGTCCTGTTGTGTGTTATATATACTCTGATGATGTATGTATAAACAGATATAGTATTTTTTTGGTGTAAAGATCTGTGATTTTCTATTATATTTTATTCCGCTGCGATGGTTAGATTCTGATGTTGTTTTCTATATTCTTCTTCTACCTCTTCTTTTTTAAACCAAATGGTTCGTATTTCTGTTCATCTTGAGTTGATTGACGTAGAATAGGGTTGACTCAAGGGGTACGGATTTATGGGCCGTAACAGTTGGTATCAGAGCTTAGGTTGGTGATAACCTTGGCTCTGGTGGGAATTACACATAGAACAGAGTCTATAGTACTCTAGAATGAGTTTGAGTGTATTAATAGATATGATCGTGTATTTGTTAGTGAATATAAAATTGTTTTTATATTTTGTTGTTTATTTGTTGAGTGTTTATGGATTCTGGTCGATGTATGGGACGCCATGTCATCAATAGGGGTTTCTGAACTCTTGAATGAGATAAACTGACACAGTATTGTTTTAAATAGGGTAAATGAAATAATTTTACCCAAATTATTTTTTTATATAAAAGGAATAATTTTCTGTAAATTATTATAGCTATATATGGTTGCTTGCTTGTTAGGGAATGATAATATTAAATTATTTTCATTATTTTGTAGAAATTGAATAAGAAATTGAAAATCATAACTAAAGCTAAGAAAATAAAGTCATATTGCATAATTAAATTGTAAGTAAGAATTATAAATGTAATTTATAATTTAAAATAAGATTTTAGAATAATATTTGAATATAAATTGAAAGAATTTAAAACTTGCAATTTTGGGAAAGTTTAATTCCTTTGGGTTTGAAAATGGTTTTCAAAGGTTTTGGAGAAATAATAGTGGTATTATTTCGGAAATATTTTTGAATTGGATTTGAAATATGGAGATATTTGAAAATTAAGAATATTTGAAAATGTTTTAAAGAGATAAAAGCACTTAATTCTCTTCGGTCGCTGGAAAATAACTTTGGTAATGACTGCAGCATTATCGATGTTCATTTTCGAGTTTCCAAGAGAGAAATTGCTACCAAATTGTTTTAAATTGGAATCTTTTGCAAAATCTGAGTTTAGTTTTGAAATTCAAAGAGGTGGTTGAATTTACCAAATAATTTTGGATATAATTGATTTCAAATGATTTTTGAAATACTTAAGTGATTGTTGAAGGCTCTGGAATTGAATTAAAATGAATTCAGGGAGTTATTGATAATATAAATTGAAATAAAATTCTTACTTAAAATAAATGGAAGTAAGTTGAATTGGAGTTTATGAAATAAAAATGCATGCTTGGCTAAATAAGTGTATAATATCGAGTAAAAATGAAATATGAATATAGTCAAGCTTAAAATGGGAAGAAGTATGAAAAATATAAGTGTGAGTCTTATAATAAAAAAAATGGTGAAGTAATATAGTAAGCCAAAATAAAATTGTTTTGTAATTTAGAAATAAAATAGAAATCCAAACTTGAATTAAAATAGAGTTGAACTCAAGTAAGATAATGAAGTGGGAATAAACTAATTTGGAATAAATTAGAAAGTTGAATATGTGAAATAAGGTTTTGAATGGAACCTGTTTGAATAATGAAATGGAATGTAAGTAAATAGATAAAATTAAATGTAGTGAAAATGAGATTGTATGGATTGTGAATAAATTTAAATGGAATGAAATTTATATAAATTGAGTTGGGATCAATTTAAAATGGTTATAAGCTTAAGTAATTATTTATTCACATGGACATCGTCGAATTGCATAAGAAAATCGGTCGTTCGACGAAAACGGAAGTAAATAAAACTCTATGAATTAATGGAAGTGAATAAATTGATTTTGAAATCAACGAATATGAGTATGAGTTTGTTTGGACTTAAAAATGAATTGAATGAAGGAAAGTGGGTTGTAAATCACTTAAAATTTGAAAATAATAGTTTAAGGGTTGGTTGTAAGCAATTGAAATAAGTGTTGAAACCTTACAAATGTGCTTACGAAAGTATATAACGTGCATTGTTATAGAATCCATGTTTTAGCTATTTAAATACAAGTGAAATGCTATAAACTTCTTATATATAGTGCTTATATGTTTAAATTAAGTAAGTACAGGTACCGGGAAGCCATTTGTTTGGATTTTAGGCATGCAAATTTGCTAAATAATAAGCCGCTTGCTTAAAATGCTAAATAAAGGTACGCCTACGCAATAAAAATAGGAAATATGAACTGTTTTTGTTTTTCCGACTGTGTGGGTCGATGTATATATATTTATATCTCTTGTCAAATGGCAAAAGCTCCTTCGTATAAAGGAGACTCTGCCAAATTTTTTTTGAAAATTTTGGGAGTTAGAAATTTTTTTTAAAATTTTTACTAACGACAAAGGATTTAAAATTGGTAAGCAAATAGATTTGAAACTGAATATTGAAATCTAATTTAAATTTGTGTATGTAAAGTACGGTGAAATCGAAGAAACTGTTTAAAGAGACTAAAGGAAGAAAAAGTTTGCAATTAAACTTCTATTTGAGATTTTAAATAAAGTAGTAAGTGGAGCTAATAAAAGGAAATGGTTAATTAAATATGGGTTGAGATAAGGTGAATAAAATTCAATATTCAAAGTTTGAAGACAAATTGAATTCAAGCAGAATTGAAAATGGAAATCTGAATAGAAATTGGGAAAAAGAATTTAGATTTGAAAGTAATTAGTAAATTGAAGCAAATTGAATTCAAATGGAATTATGAAGGCAAAATGAATAGAAATTTAAGAGATGTATAAAATATTTATATTGAACTTAAGAAATGAAAGGTGAAATTCTTAAGTAAGTTTGGTATTGGAAATATGCTAAGTAATTTTGGAATGGAGAAATATACTAAGTGAATAATTAAATGAAGATTAAGACGGGAAGTTGTGAAATGGGATAATTGTGAATAAGTGAATAGAAATCAAAATAAATATGAATAAAAAGAATATTTATATAATTGATAATCAATTGAGATAAATATGTAGGATGTACATATATTATTTTATTCGCATAGCAATTTGATCCAGATTCGAGGACAGAATTTCAAGATAGTTATATCGATCCGAGTTAGGATTCTTCACTCGATTTTCGACGGCGAACCCTGGATATGGATTTTGATTGATTTTGAAAATTCTCTATCATAGTTTATGGCTATGCAAGGAGAACGACGGTTTCTGATCAAGAAACCAGATCTGAGTCCGCACTAGGAAGTCGGGTGGACGATACTAGTTTGGAAATGAAATTGCATGATCGAGCGAGTGATCGAATTTGATATTGCATACGGATGATAGATGTACATCGTACGAGCTTAAATGGAATGAATATTGAAAATTTTTGTATGGAAGTCAATAAAATGTTTTTGAATATTGTGATTGGATATTATTGCTATGTAGGATATACATGTATTATAAAGGAAAAGGAAAATTGGTTTTGATTTCAGAAGATAAATTTGAATTGCTCGACAAAAAGGTATGTGTTTAAATATCTGTATGAATTTGATTGGGTTTTTGATCTAGCCACTTGGCTTTTTGTTTCTTTTGGAATTTGGGAGCCCGTAGAGGCATTTTGTAGTTGTACCGAGCTAGCCGCGCAAAGGAGACGCTGGCAAAAAAATTCGAAAATTTAAGGAGTTAGAAAAATTTTGAGAAAATTTTGATAATTTAAAATTTGGTTTTAAATTGGAATTTGAGTGATTGAGAAAATAGTATTGTTTGAAAACTAGGGGAGAGTTTGGGAAGTTAGTAAGAATGATAATGGGTCTTCTATAAAAAGATAGTTGGTGGGACGTTGAATTGTGGATTTTGGGAAAAGTAAACGAGTATTGGACCATTCTTCCCAACTAGTAATTTCGGGGATGAAATTCTTTTAAGGGGGGAGGAATGTGATGACCCGGAATTATTGGATGTTTGAAATCAGAATATTTAATTGATTTTAAATATTTAAAAGTTAATTTTTATCTTGAAATCAAATATCACTATTTATTTGATAATTAAATTATTGGATTTAATTACTGAAAATTGGGTAAAATGTTGAATCTGGAGTTTTAAGCCTGTTAAAAATAATTTAAGGGTTTGTAAAATTTATATCGATGGTACTGAAGATAGTAAAAGTATAGAAATTGAATTTGAGAATGTTTGTTAAGTTTTGAAAATATATCGTTTAAATTGACGTTTAAAATAGCCTTCCGAGGCACAGTCTCGGATTTTGACGAAACCAGTCCCATCGGATCCTTAATATTTTTGAGTTGTCGTATGATCGCACGGTAAGCAAACGCGCTGAATTTATATCGAAATTTAATTTTATAACTCGTCCAAAAATCTATCTTTTCCATACGATCGAATTAGGACTCGAAACCTTTCCCATTGCGTTCGGAATAGGGGTATAACATTAAGGATGCCTAGCGCACGCCTCTATAGGAAGTCAAAATTTCGTGTTGCATTTATCGAGATGATTTGAACTTGAATTTAACTTAAATATATATATATATATTTTTATACTCTGGTCACTATCAGCTGTTTCTTTTCCCATCAGCTGCTATTCTATCATTTATCAAGCACTGTAGCAATTTGTCTTAGGCACGCAAACATCGAATCATGTTCCCATTCTCCTTCTATTAAAACAAACAGCAAGCCGATAAAAAAAAGAAATAAAAATATAGTCAAGAAAAATGGCTTCCTTCAGTAAACTATGAATCAATTCATTATTCCATTCCTAAAATTATTCGCGAAATACCTTCTCCTACTCTTCAATCGAACTATTCTTGGCCTTCTTCATTTTCAAGTCGTTCACCCTAAATCGAAAAAAAAGACGAACGAATCTAATTCATTCGAAAGCAAGTTCGCGATCGGAAGGGAACCTAGTTTCACCGATGTAGCCTGGGTCGTTAGGCTCACGATTTGGGGGGGGGCATCGTGGATTTTAGTGCTCTAGTAGGTTCGCGCACGCACGGATTGGTGGGGGAAGTACGATGGAGATGCATCGAGGTGAGGTCGAGATGCTTGGGGGCTTGCTTTGGAGTCGACGTTGAACTTCTCGTCTGATTTATGGTTCGACGACGAAAGGGAAGGGCTGGGTCATGAATTTGGAAGGACGCGACTATGTGGAGGCTCGCGAGAAGGGCGGTGGAAGGTGATGGCCTAGGCCAGTTGTCTTTGTTGGTATGGGTTTTTTATCCTTCTATTGTTTCCTTAAGTGAATTTATTTTTATTAGTCAAAGGCAAATTTCTGTTTTGTTATTTACAGAGAAAAATATATATAACATCTGCAGTAACGAAAATATTTATTTTAGTTTATGTGCTGAAATACATATATATACAGTTTAAAAATATATTTAGGTTATTCTAGTATATGGTAGATTCAAAGGAAAAGTAAATATAAATACTCACATTTAATCACTACTAAGTGTTTTAAAATATGTGTTTAGTACAAATTTATGTATTTATTGAAGTTATGTGATTTATCTTGGTTACTAAAAAAGTTTTAAAAAGAAATTTGTTTAAAATAAATTATTGGTTTAAACCCAACTTATTAGGTTAAAATAATTTATTGGTTAATTAAAATTATAAAATGGATAATTAATTGTGCAATTAATCAAATATTAATAAAATTATAATATGTTTATTCAAGGTCAAAAATCGAGAAACCAAGGCAATATTGGAATGGATTGCGAATTAAAGATCAAAGGTGAGTTAATCTCACTCATCTGGTAATAATTTAAATTTAAATGATTAAATTTAAATAATTGGTTAAATGGTTGAATTGATTTGATGTGCTATATTATAGTATATAATATATCTTGGAATGATTGACTTTCCACATTTTATAGCGGATGAGACCTTATGCGTCGCATAATAGCGGATGATATTATATTAATCCCATATACCACGATATTCCACCTCGAAGTGGAATTGATATTGTGCAAGCATCCGTGGATGCAGGGAAACAGTTGGAGGGATCCAACTGGATTCCTCAACATATATTTAGATTATTTAATATTCTCTGTTATGATTATTTGATATTCTGTGATGAATTATATTGGAATATTGAATGTTATAGTTTGCTTGAACATTTCGGTACACTGAGTTATCAAAATATATAGAATTGGATTTTTGAAAAGAAAATAAAAGAGCGAATTTGTAAGTAAATAATTATAGAGAATTTGAATAAAATTGAAGGATAAATTAGAAAAGAATAAAAGTGATTTAAAATTCTAATAAATAAATTTCGAGTATGGAGAGGGGATTTTGAATAAACAGTGAAATAATGAATTTGAAACCTTAAGTGACATTATTTAAAGGAATAAAGAATTTATTTTAAAATCTAAGTTTTAAATTTATTGAAATAGATAAAGAAGGAATTTAATTCAAAATGGAGTAAATTGGAAATCAATTTGGAAATTGATTCAAGTATTTGAAATTGGAAATTTAAAGGTGAATGTGACTATGGAATTTATAAACTGGGTTTATAAAAGTGAAGTAATATATCAGTGGATATTTTGGAGAATAAATTAATGGCGGGAATTTATTAAGGAAATGAGAAAATTTGTTTAAAAATAAATAGGGATTTATTTTTAAAGGATGTGAAGAAAAGTATATTTCCCTGGATAGCCAAGTACGTTTTCAAGGTGAATTTTTAAATGTAAGTTAAAAGCTTTAATGTTGTTTTAAAAAGCATGTTCTAGGAAATTTATTATTTCTAAATGTTTAAATTCTAAAATAGGTATTTTTCAAATCTATTATCGTAGTAATTATTTAAGGTGACTTGGTATTTTGTTTTAAAAAGAGAAATTTAGATTTATATTCTATAAAGTAGCTTTATTTTAAATATTCTTAAAGTATATATATTTTTAATAAAGTATTAAAGTAGTTTTTAATTTAAATATTTTAAAGTATATTTTATAATAAAGTGTTTTTTTTTTAAATTGTTCTAAAATCTAAGTGTTGTACTTGGTGATTTTAGTGGAAATAGAAAATATTTGGGAACTTTATTCCGTAAAAGAAGATGGTTTGAAACTGTGTTCAAAGGGTTGGAAATGGAAATATATCCTGCGAAGATATTTTGAGGATAATAAATAATTAGGAGAAATTATTTATGTTGATGGATGTTTGTGATTGTTATTTGATACTTAAACCATCGACTATCAATATTGGCCAAAGCGCTGATCATTTCGAAGAGACCGGGATCGGGATTAATTTCTCGAAAACCACTTCGATCCAGTTTGTACGTTTTTATGGGAAAATGAGTTCAGAGTCGAAGATGGAGCAGTGAAGTGCAAGGGCTAGTCGCCACTAATCCTATGGATATTTCCAAAATGGATGTAGTAGGTGTAGTGCCTTCGGTTCCGTTCGAACCCGGGACAGACTTGTATGGATGAATGCTTTCAGAACATCGTCAGGTGGACGATGAGCATTCTAAGTGAAACGTTCTAAAAGGTAACGCTTAGCCTCAAGCCTTATCAACCGGCAATAACTGAAAATCAGGGGTTATGCAGCTAGGATAGGTGGGTAGCACCCATTTCAGGGTGAGGTCATCCCTGTCTAGATGTCCCTTTTATTTCGGCTTAGTGGTGCGGTTGCTGATCACAACCGTGGGGTGATCTTACTCGGGATTATCCAGTAAGGGGTAGTCCCAGTCTTGTGTTGCAGGGGTTTGGGAGTGATTCTCGGTACAGTGATCTAGGCCACGTATTGTGGCAGTTGGTACGCCAATGCCTAGTCATTAGTTGGAATTCCATTCTCCCTACGCGCCTTTTACGAGTTTTGTTTGTATTACCCACGATTGTGGCTAGTAGCATGAATTTAATAGATGTATTAATTTCATCTATTTTAATAAGTATTTGTAAATAGACCCTATTATAATATTAGAGGATTTTATAAAAAGTGTTTTAGCTTTCGTAAGGTAAAAACCCAGCATGTTTATTTGTGGCGTGGTCTTATGAGATGCTTTTGTTTTCAAAGGATTTTGAAACTTTAATAATCAATTTGAGTGTGATTTCTCACGCTGGTATTCCAAACTGACTTGGGTATTATTTAACTATAATGCTCGGGTCAGACTGAGTATCATAGAATACAGGAAAGGATGTTGTGGAGCTCAGGAGACGATCTGGATGGCGATACGTACTTCCGTATTTGTGTTACATAGATAGATTGTGATTACTGTCCAGTTGTGTGTTATGTATACTCTGATGATGTATGTATAAACAAATATAGTATTTGTTTTTGGTGTAAAGATCTATGATTTTCTATTATATTTTATTCCGCTACTATGGTTAGATTCTGATGTTGTTTTCTATCTTCTTCTTCTACCTCTTCTTCTTTAACCCAAATGGTTTGTATTTCTGTTCATCTTGAGTTGATTGACGTAGAATATGGTTGACTCAAGGGGTACGGATTTGTGGGCCGTTACATCACTATTACGGATCCGATGAAATTAGTTTCGTCAAAACCCGATACGGTGCCTAAAATGGCTATTTTACACGTTAATTAAAACAAGCAATTTCCATAAGATAATTTGACGCTTTAAATTCCATTTTACAAGTTAATAATCTTCATTCATATTTAAATAAAATTTATATCAATTTCTGATACCATCTTCATTCACATTAATTCATGGTTCGATTATTTAAATAAATGCAATATTAAATTTAAACAATTTTAATTATCAATAAATCGGCATGTTTCAAATATAAGTTATTTAACTTATGTAACGACCCGTAAATATTAGTGGTTTTATTTATTTAATTAATTGAAATTTTGTGAAATTTTAAACAACAAAAATTTGAAATAAAAATTTAATATTTGGAATATGTCTAATTAAACATAGCAACTGGTAAATTTCCATCAAATAATATGAAAGTTTATTTTCTAGTATAATTTTATTTTCATTTATATACCAGTTTAATATTTGATGATAATAAAATGTTGTCTAAACTTGAATATTTTTTAATAAAAAATTTGTAAATCATCTTCTGAGTGAGACGTCATATTTCGTTTCTTCAAATTTGGACTACTTTTGCTCCTTTAATCTTATTTCCGGGAAATTTGCAGCATTTTCAGTATCGATTTCGACTTTTGATCGGATGATCAAACCACTGATATCTGTATACCGTTTTGACCGTCTCGTCGTGCTGATTTCTGTGTTATATTCAATTCTATGTTTTGAAGTCCGAAATGTGGCGAAATCTACGGAATGATTTCCATGTCGGTTCCGCAGTTTGGCTTTTGATTTTGTGACCATTCAACTTTCCTCAGTGTAAACGCAACAGCCATCAACAATTATTAACTCGGTTTTTTTTAACATTTTCTATTCCCCATAATAATTTATTTTATCACTGGTTCACTATTGCTTTTGGTCTCTTCTTATTCCTTTATGCGTTTATAGTATTAACTTTCATTTTCTTCTCCTGTTGCTTTCTTCCTCTTCTCTTCTTTTTATATAGCCCACTTCTTCTAATTTTCGACCACCATATTTTGCTCGTGCATGAATCTATCGGCCTTCCCACCTATAACCAGATCCATGTTGCTACTTTCTATGCTCCTCCTTCCCTCCAAGCTAACCCCATAGCCGAGCCCAACGTGATGCTATGCCCGCCTCTCATCCATCTCTGCTCAGTGGCCGAGCTCCGTAAAGCGAACCTGTAACCTTGTGAGGAATCAAAGTGATGGAATGATGGTGGTCCTCGCATTCGCATTTAATATATAGGTATATGCTGCAGTTTTCTTTTATATTTAAATAAGTTTAAATATATATATACATATACATATATATACATAAACATACATACATATA
Source organism: Allium cepa (assembly GCA_030765085.1). Taxonomy (NCBI): domain Eukaryota; kingdom Viridiplantae; phylum Streptophyta; class Magnoliopsida; order Asparagales; family Amaryllidaceae; genus Allium; species Allium cepa. Next base: position 678,863,724 of record CM060929.1, read on the forward strand.
TATATTTATGTTGTTTTAATTTGTTGTTACTGGTCTAAGTATATATATGTACGTTGTTTGAATTTTTTGTTACTGGTCTAAGTATAAGTATATTATTTATATAAGATGTATAAACTATCTTTTTGCTGTTAGATAAAAGTTTATGTACTATATACACATGTTTGGGTACAGTATGAATTTATATATATATATATATATATATATATATATATAGTTTTTCCTTCCCTACAATATTTTGCTGTTAGATAAATGTTAGAATATAATTCGATCCATATATATGTGCATAAGTTTGTATATATATAATTATATAAATTGAAAAGTTATGTGCTGTTATATATATAAGTCTGTACATACAAATTTCCAAGGCTTGCATATTTTGTTCATTTAATTATACATTAGTTACAGTTTTAACTATTATGAGGTATGACATAGTTATGTACTTATCTATTTTGATTATTAAGACATATGTATAACGTTGTATATTCATTTGTTATATATACATTCTGTCTACTTATATTTGTAGAAGTACATACATATGTATAACGTTCTATATTCATTTGTTATATATACAACATGTCTACTTATATTTGTAGAAGTACATACATTTGCATATATTGAGTTTATACATAATTATATACAGGGTGTGTTTTAATGTAAGAAAGTTATATATTGGTATATATACAGGTGTCGTTGTTATGTTGTATATGTCAGTTTTCGTATAACCTGGTAGTACATATGCTAATTGATATATCTATAATGTTACCTTATATAGGTTTTACTGGTTAGTCTATATATTAGTTTTATATTGTGAAAATTTAGAAATATAGTTTATATATTCATTGCTTTAGTTGAAACTGGATATTGATTTCAAAGTACATATTAGTTTGGTTTTAAATTTACATATCGAGACCTTGTTTTATATGTGTTTATTTATATTCAAGATAATATGTGTTTAAATTAATATTGATTTCATGGAAAATAATAATAATAATAATACTATTGTTCTATCAAATTGATTCTGATTCGTTTCTCATCGATTTTTATCTATCAACTTTGTCCGTCAAAACCCGCTTTCAGCTTACTTCACTTTGAGACTATTGTTTAGATTGTTCGGTTTTCTAGATTGCGATCCAATTCATAGCTGGTTGTATTTCAAACTTCTCTAGCCTCGAAAGGTGAGCTATCACTCACGATTAACATTCTTATGTTTATTAAATTTGATTTCAATTGAAACGACAATTGAAATATGGTGCTGTTAGTTATTTACATTGCTATATATATGCTATTATTTGTATCTGTTCACCTGTGACATCTGACACCATTATCTGTTATTTACATTGATGATATATGCCTGCTATATTATTATCATATCTGCTATCACTCTACAAGTTCCTTGTTAGTATAGAATCACTATGGGTTGAAATAATACATACCCGAACAGACTTTAGAATATGAGAAAATCGTTATGGGTTGAAATGATAGACCCAAGCGATTTTCATTGAATTGAATTTGGGATTACGGGTTGAAATGATATATACCTTTATATATTTAAATTAAAGATTGAAATGATAAATATACGCATCACTTGACCATATGATAGAAAATTATACATAGACACCGTTGATCTATATATAAATATTTTGAAAATGATTTCTATGATTTTTGAAAGAAATATATGGTTTTTATAGAAATATTGATTTTTTATATTATATAAATGTTACTTTATATATAGTTAAATTCTTGATTTTAAGTTATGTATAAATTTGTTTTAATATAAAATAAGCTTAATAATAAAGTTTGTTTTTATTAAAATATAACATGGTTAAGTATTTATTTAAATTATATTTTTATATAGAATTTATAATGATTTTATTAAATTAAGGTTGAGAAGTTAAATTTGAAACTGATTTGAAATTATATTTATTTAAGAATTTTTAATTAAATAATTTTGATTTGGAATTTATTAAATTTGAATTTTAAAGATATGTTTATAAACTGAATTTGATTAAAAGTGACTTAAATGAGTATTTCAAACTTATATAAATTTAAATTGGATATTTTGTTTATTTAAAATTTGTAAATTGAAGTTTATTTAAATGATACTGAAATGATTAAGTAAATATTTCAAAACTAAATAATAGTGAAGTGGATTTGATATATACATGAAATTATCGAATTTAGTTTTGGAAATGTTGAATATTTAAAGCTTTGAAATATATAGAAATTGAAATGGCTTATTTTACTGTTCATATCTGCATTTGAAATTGATATTATTTGAAATGGTTTATTAAGAAACTAAATTAATTAAAATTGATGATTTGAGATTGTATTAAATTTGAATTTTTGGAATCGATCTATGAGATTTGAGGAAGCTATTTTATTATATAAAGTATTTTTAAATTATATTTAAAACTATTTAAAAATTTTACTATGTAAATTATTTTTAATATAAACTATTTTTAATATAAACTATTTTGGTATACTAATTATTTTAACATAAACCATTTTTAACTTACAATTATTTTTATACAAACTATTTTATTTTATAAATTATTTTATTATATATACTATTATTAATATCTAAACTGTTTAAGGGTGGAAGTTATGATTTCAAGTTATGGTTTTCCAAAGAATTATGATTTCAAAGGGTTTTGGTTTCGAAAGTGTTATAACTTTGAAAAATGATATGATTTTCAACAATGGATATATTTGAAATGGAAATTATATCTTATTTGGTTTTGAAATGGAAATGATATTTTGGTTTTGAAGTATTAACTATTTTGAAATGATCGCAGTGTTATAATAACGTTTGGTTGTTAAAGAGACCGAGATCGGAAGTTGTCATACTCTCTGCCAACTCCGAGAACCACTTTAACAACCGTGTACGCGGTGGAGATTTCAGAATGAAGTAGGACGGTAGTGACGTCCTTTTGAGGTATATACGTGGACCCGACTCCCGTGAGTTGGCATAAGGTGGCTAAAACTGGAGCAATTGATGGGCTAATGAGGTAGCTCCTCTTATCAGACACACTTCTTCGTATGCCATTCTATTACTTTGTGGTTGATTGGTGCGCACCTTTGATTTTGGGAGTGTGGCTCGAGGTGGGCGGTAGTGGCTGCTACGTGTTAACACCAGTCCGGAAGTGCAATTGGTATATCTATCCTAGCATTGCCTAGTTGTGCCGTGTCACCTACCATAGCGTGCCTTGTACGAGTTTTTATTTATGTCGTACCTATGGTGTATCCTATGGTGGCTTCCCGATCAGGAGGGACTATGATACTGTATAGACTATTGGCACTATAAAATGTGTTAAGGTGGAAAATGTAAAGCTTTAACGCTATTTTTAAAATATATCATACTTTACTTTAGACATTATTATAATAGCGTATATTACTACATAGTAGATAGTTGAACGGATCCTTAGAGGATGGTTATCCAAAACATCCTTTGAGTTACTTATATTTTAGTTTTTATTTCACTTGAGTTGGATTTATTGATATAAGAATGATAATCCTGACTCGAATGTTTTATGTTTTGCTTTACGCTTGGGTCAGACTGAGTGTACTAGTATTCAAGACTCACCTTTGGAGTTGGAGCTTCGCTTGGAGATCCAACTATCTATCCATCTTTTAGATATTCAGTTGATTCTAGTGATGTATTCTGATATTCTATTTGACTATTGTAATCGAGACATCTGTTGTATCTTATTTAACTCTGTTATATATATAGTAGCTTCATGAACTACTATTCTCTTGTTTCCGCTGCATTATTGTCATATTACTCAGTGTCTGTGATTCTGTGATTTATTTATTTACTATATATGCTGACTTTTGCCAAATATAAATTAACAACTTGATATTTTAAGCAATTCAATTTCGGCTTGTGTGAATGCGAATGGCTGAAAATATCAGGTAGTTACATGGGTATCAAAGCTTTGGTTTTAGGCAAAACTCAATATATAAGGTAAATTTAATTATGGAATCACTTTCGTTCGGGATTGAATTCCTTATTCTTTGACTCGGTTTCCTTTGCATTTTGGAATGTTCCCCTCGGTTTCAAAACCCATTCTTTCCTCTCCCATTCGTTCTGAAATCCATTCTATCCATCCTTATTTGTATTCCGGAGTATCCCATAACTCCACTTCGAATAATCTCTATAATAAATCGGTGATCTCGCCTATCTTTGAATGATTTGTAAAGGAGTGACACTCTTTTACAATTAGCATTGATTCACCAGAGACTTCTGTATCCTTGGTTCAGATGGTGCTATCTTTTGTCAAACCCGAATTCTATCTCTTGAGATCGAATGTAGATTTGCCTAAGAATTCCATATCGATATAATTCTTAAAGTCGGTTGACCCGGTTAAGGTGCTCGCAATTCGTAGAAGCTTATCCATCTCCCTATTCTGTTATTTAATTATCCTATCTTTTGTTTCGAACTTATCTTCGAATCTGAATACTCTTTGATTTGAGCCCATCAAATTTGAATCTCTATTCTTTCTTTGAAAATCTGTTCTTGTATCATCGAACGAGGAAGTGTATTTTTAAATTAATATTTAAATTGTTTTATTATATATTGTTTCGTTTGAGTTGTTGATGTTGATTTAGGTTTCCGATAGATTGGTCTGATAAACATTATCGATATGATTTCCAAATCTCTTGAACAGAGCAAATCGACACAATATTATTTTCAAATGGTAAATGAAATAAATTTTTATATATTATATATATAAGTATAATTTTATGAACTTTGATAGTTAATTTAATTGGTTATTAAGAAATAATATTTTTTTTAAGGCAAACGAGTATTTTATACTGGACTCTACCAGATCATATTAAGAATGAAGAAGTAATTACATACAGAGGTATCAAAGATCGAAACAACAAAAATATAACAAACCGAAAACTGCAATAACAGAATAGCAGTAATTAAAATAGGATTTAGGCCCGAATAGCCCAAATACCAGACTAATTAATGCACCGTGAATCCAATATGTCCAACTGATTGTAGCCATCTCGCACGCTTCTTAAAAGCCCCGTTTATCACCGCGATCAACTCCCTTCTGTTCTTAATTTTGTTTTCAAATATACGAGCGTTCCTCTCACACCAAATCGCAGAGACAAAACATCTGATGATAATAAGCATTCGCTCCCCCTTCTCATTTCGCCATCTGGATCGTTGAAATATCTCGAACCATTGTTGCTCTCGCCTCGTGTTAGGGTAATATATGTTAGCAGCAAGAAGAACAGCCTTCCAAAGGCGATAAGTGACCGTACATTGGAAGAAGATGTGATCCTTGCTCTCAGGGTGTGTATTGCAGAATATGCATGTATTAGTCGCAATGAATCCCCTCTCTAAGAGTTTGTCTCTAGTAAGTAGAGAGTTATGTATAGTTTTCCAGAGGATGAAATTTTCTTTTTCAGACCCGAGCTTACTCCATATTCGGCGATACCATACGTTATAATTATTGTTAGTATCTGTGAGAATGGCCTTGTATATAGTTTTGATGCAGTGTGGTGTGTATTTGTCGGTCCATTGTATAAAGTGCACGGTGTTAATATGGTTAACCATTGTAATTTTTCTCCAGAGATTCCTAACCTCGGTAGATGCCGCATATGGTAAATGAATCACCCCATGGTTGATGAAATGTCGAATGTTTGCGCCATCAGGAATCCCAGTGGATATCTTTTCCATATTGCTGAGCACATTGTTAAGTATGACACCATGAGACGACCACGGTGAATGCCAGAAGGAGATGGGCCGATCGTGGAAAATATTGTATTTAATGTGTGGAAGAATGATATCACGAATATTCTGGATGTTCCGCAAGAAGTAGCTAGAAGTGGGAGTGGGACTGGTACTCCAAAAATTCTTATCGTAAAGGTAGTTCGATCTTAACCAGCGTATCCGTAATTTCATATTGTGTGAGAGTATATCATTGATGTGTTTTGATGCCGCCGCGATATTCCACTCACGTAAATTTATTATAACCAGACCCCCAAGTTTCCTTGGTCTGCATATCTTGTAGAAAGCAATGGGAATAGGTTTGCGAGAATAGCAATCTCCATGCCATAAGAAATGGCTCATAGCAGCATTAACCATGGATATTAATTTTTTTGGCAATATAAAAATGCGTGCCCAGTATGTTGTCATGCAAAAAATAATAGCTTTAACAATAGAAATTCTACCTGCTTGAGAAAGTAGGTGAGTTGGCCAAGTTTGAAGTTTAGCAATAATCTTTTCATACATGGGAGTGCATTGAGTAGTACTGATCCTAGCTTTAGTGAGAGGAATCCCCAAGTAAACAGCATCATTAGGCATAGTAAGAAGACCCGATAGTGCAGTGATACGTCTATTATCATTTTCACTAAGGCCCGCAATCAGAATATGCGACTTATTCTTGTTAATATGTAGCCCAGTCATTTCATGCAATTGCATAAGAGTATCGTTGATGGCAGAAATGGTACCTACATCAGGCTTGGCGAAGATAACAATGTCATCAGCGAACATGAGAGAAGTAATAACAGGGTTCTTGCACTTTGGGTGGAGCTTGAAAGTCTTGTTTAAAACATGTTTAGTGAAAATGGAATTAAGCAGTTCCATCACCATGATTAATATATAAGGGGAAATCGGGTCGCCTTGTCGAATTCCCCGACTCGATTTGAAATACCCCGCAGAATGGCCATTAATCTTAATGGTGTATGTGGCATTGGATATGCAGGTGTATATCCAGGCAATGTAAGATTCAGGTATTCTCATACTGGACATAAGAGCAACGATAGAAAACCACTCAATAGAGTCAAAAGCCTTTTGAATATCAAGTTTCATCATACATCGCGGTGAAATATTTTTATGGTTATATCCTCTAAGTAATTCATGAGTGAGCAAGATATTGTCAGTAATATTTCTACCCTGAAGAAATGCAGTTTGATTAGGAGATATAATGTTATTCAGCACTGGTTTTAATCTATTTGCAAGGATTTTGGCAATGCACCTGTATATCACATTACAGCAAGATATCGGTCTGTAATGTGTAACAGAAGTAGACGAGTCGTTTTTGGGAATTAAAGCAACGTTAGTGGCATTAATACCCTGGAGTAAAATATTCGAGGAGAAGAAATATTTAATAGCCTTAACGAATATGACGTCGATGGTAGACCAAGTAGTAGTGAAAAATTTTGTGTTGAAACCATCGGGTCCCCCCACACTGTCAGGGTTAAGATCGAATAAAGCCTTCTTGATCTCGTCGTAAGTAACCGCTGATATCAGCGCAATAGCTTCTTCGTCGTTGATCTTTGGAATGGTTAGATTTGTAATGTCAGCAAGGTTCTGTATATGTCCAGATGCCGAGAAGCATTGTTTGAAGTAATTAACGAAAGCTTCATCGATGAGATTACCTTCAGTATTGAGCCTATCATCCATGTCAACAATAGAGGTGATTTTTTTAGCTGATCTGTCAATGCAGATTGCATTTTGGAAAAAAGTCGAGTTCTTGTTACCATGGAAAAACTTCTCTTTGTCTAGCATTTCTGTATTCCTATCTAGTTTGTATTGAAGAGCTTCTCGCAGTTGATTATTTATGAATTCCTCTTTAACAAACAGATCGATATTACCAGGGGAGGCTAACATGTCCAGTTGAGCCTTGTGGAGATCATGTCTCAGCTGATCAGATTTAGAAGTTCCTTTGCCAAAAGTAGAAAGTGCCCATTTTTTCAAACTTTGTTCTGTATTCTTAAGCTTTGCCTGAAGAATGTACATAGGATTGCCAAATGTGTGAGTGTTCCATCCCTGCAAAAAAATATCAAAGAATTGTGCGTGTTTAGTCCAAAAATTAAAAAATTTAAATGAGGCACGGTATTTTGTAGTTTTCAATCCCCATGATAGGATAAGAGGGCTGTGGTCAGATATTCCAGGGTGAAGGATAGTGGATATTAGGCTAGGCCAGGTTATAAGGGCATGTATATTAACAAGAGAATGGTCGAGAGTGCAAAAGGTACGTTTGTTTTTGTGTCGGTTGTTCCAAGTGTAGATAGGGCCAATGGAAGGAATTTTGTGAAGAGCAGCTATGTGCATTGTTTGAGATAGAGGCCTAATGTCATGAAGGGATAAAGGATTTCCACTATATTTCTGAGTTGATGTATACATACAGTTGAAGTCGCCAATAAGGATCCATGGGTCACTGATATTATTTTGAGATTGGATGAAGTTGTGAAGCTGTGTTCTGGTTTCTTTACAACATGAAGCATATATGTAAGTTAAATAGAAACTGGCTGAAGTTGGTATATGAGTGACATAAAGGTGAATATACTGTTCGGAGGCTGAGATGGTGTCAGTGTTGTATGTAAGAGGGTTCCATAACACCACCACACGGCCATAAACAGCATGGTCAAGATTGTCTGTGAAATTCCATTGGGGGTTGATATAGTTACACATTTTCAGGGTTTGTGCTTTGTTTAGTTTTGTTTCCAATATGACAAGCATATGCAGATTGTTGTTATTGATCAGGTTTTTTGCTTCCAGTTGCTTTAAGGGAAGATGTGCTCCCCTTATATTCCATGCACCTACGTTGTCAAGCATTGGAGATATAGTGTTTCTTCTTCCTACCCGATTTTCTTTGTCCTACCGGGTTTAGCTTTTTTGTTTGTACTTCATTCTCTTCTGAACTGGTGTTGTTACTCAGAATATCCTCAAGTTGGTATGTATGCCCTTCATCGTTATCCTCAACTTCTTCGCTATCTTTGTTGACCTTGTTTTTGTAATTTTTCTTGTTTTTCTTTTTCTTACTTTGAGCTGGGTTTGATGAGAAAATGGTAGTGGTAGATTTGGATGTGGATGGCTGCTGATTGGGATGAACATTATTGTTTGCTGTGACAGGGGAGTCCTGTTGAAAGAGAAGTTTGAGGCCAGTATTTTGATCATGAAAAGTATCATGTTGAATAATATTTTGTTCAACAAGTTTGTTGGTTATGATAGGGGATAAGTGGATGTGTTCATATGGTAGAGGGGGTGCAACTTCATTGTGGGGGTCTTCAGTTTGCTGTACTGTATCATTTTCATCATGATGATAAACAGTATTAGGAGGTATATTCTGGGAGTGTGTAGGTATGGATGAGTTTTGTAAGAGGCCATGAGGAGCAACTAGAGGAATGGATGATGTCACAGTGTCGGCTATGGCACATGTATCCCCCAGTATGTCAAAACAATTTGACAATTGAATACTATTGAAAGGTTGAGGCTGTTTTATTGATGTGTCAGTGGAAGCAAGGTGTAAGTTGGATGGTATATGTTTGGTTAGTGAGGTGTTGGTTGGATCCATTGTTGTATTGGTATTCTTGTGTATGTCTTTCTCATGAACTTGTGCATGTGTGTCACGGACATCAATTTTTTCTTGTATTTGTGTTTTCTGTAGTATCTGCATGTTTTTTGTATCCACTTTCTTTTTCTTTGTCCATTGTTTGGTTGTTTTGTTTTGCCATCTTTCCTTCTCACCAGTTATATGTTGATTGCTGTATGCATCTGCATTTCCTTCCACATGAATATTAGACAGGGTACAAAGTGTTTCATTGTTTACTTTTGCAGCATTATCGTGAATCACTGCATCAGTTGATATTTGTTGTACTAGGTCAATGCATGTTGAACTGTCATGACTAAAACATCTGCAGTGCACACATATTTTTGGTCGCCAGTCATAAATTACTTCAACATATACAACATCATCACCTTCTCCACATTTTATAACATCAGGAAGTTCTTTTCCTGGAGTAATTTCAATAAGGCACTTGGCATATTCAAAAAATTTCATTTTCTCTGTTGCTTCATTGTAACAAACCAACTTTCCCAAATGACATGCCATCCAGTTTATACCCAGTAAAGTCCAAGCGATTGTGGGAATGTGGTGAAAGTGTACCCAAATCGGTACAGATTTTATACTGGCCTGTGCGTTTTTGAAAGTTGGCTTCCAAGATGATATAATAAACATTTTGCCACGAATGAATATTGGATCACTCTCCAGAATTTTCTGTCTATCAGATTCATCAGAGAATTCAAAATAAAAACTAGAGTGGTCAGTTTTCACCTGATACGATCCATTGAGGCGCCAAATTCTCTTCAAATGGTATAATACCACATTGAACGGCAGACAGTCGTTAAGGAAGAATCCAACCAAAAGCTTATTCCATGTTTTGGTACCGGCCTCGTGTACATCCGCAGGCATCTGCAGTGCCTCGCCAGTATATGATAAGTCAAAAAACTTGGGATATATCGACCTGCGTTTCTAGGCTTGGTTTTGAAAAGGGAGGTCCAAGGAGCGGGAGGGTGAGGAGGCAGTGTGGCACTGGAAGGGTCTGGTGGTTCGGGCAATGGCGGAGATATAAGAACATTGGTGGAAGTAAGGTTGACAGGAGAGATGGACAGAGACGGTGGGTATGGTAAAGTCTGGTCGACGTAGATGGTGGGAGGTATGGCAGTACACGGTACATCAGGGAGGGACGGGCCGTGAGAAGTGACATGGTTTTGTTTATCACTGACGTTGGATGGGATGTGAACAGAGGAAGTATGGTAAGGTACAGAAGGATTGGTGGGGGACGAAATCATAGGGACGAAAAGTAAACTTTGGGGCCAAGGAAACTATGTTTGCCCTGGCCTTTGGTTAAGCCGGTTTTATAAGTGGCCGTGCACTATGTCTCATTATTGTGGCCGCTGGGATTCGAACCGGTGCCACTACAACCACATGTAGCAACTCCACTATTGATTTTATATATAGCTTGTAAACCACTAGTTTTTTTTCTCATATATAAATAATTGAACTAATAAAACATGGTTATAATTAATTTGGGAATTGAAATTAATTTAATTCACGAATTTGTGAATTTAATTTCCAGTGATTTCAAACTTTGGTTTTAAAAGTTCAAATTGTATATTATTGAAAGTATACTCGAATAGAAATCGTTATCAAAGAATTTTGGAAGGTTTAAATCCGTACTCTCATATTTTGTCGCTAGAAAATAATTTCGCTAATGACGGCCGCATCATCGACATTCATTTTCGAGTTTCAAAGAGGAGAGGTCACTTAGTAGCTATGGTACACTTTCATTTTGGAAATTAAATTGATTTGAATTTTCTAAAGTATGACTTGATTTATATATATATATATATATATATATATATATATATATATATTATATAGGTATATGATAATAGATTTGGTTTGATATATATAATATTTATATATATGTATCTCTAAATGGTTTGAAATTAATTGAGAATTGAATTCTTAAATCTTATGATTAAAGAATATTTCAATTATTATACAATAAAGTCAAAAAAATTGAATAAATATTCAAACTTGCAATAATTTAATTGGAAAAACTTTATTTGTACAATACTCAATTACATTCGAATATAACTTACCTAAATCATTCAGAAGTGCAATATGTAATTGGATAATATACAATATAAAATGTTTTTTAAATAAAATTATAGTGTTTATAATAAATGTTATACACTTAAATTTTGATTATAAAAATATTAATAGAGATAAATAGAAAATTAAGTTAACAGATTAATAAATGAAATAAATAAAATAAATTTTGTTTTAAAGGAATTAATAAATTTAAATAAAATCAACTTGACGAAATATCTTGAATTTAAAATCGATTATTTGAATATAAATTAATTTAAATTGAAATTTATATGGATTAATAGTTTTATTTTGTTTTTCAAATCTATTTTCTTTCTGGCTGTTTCTATTCTCCTACCTCCTTCCTTTTTAGGGACGAAAAGTTTTAAGTGGGGGAGAGTCTAACGACCCGTAAATATTAATGGTTTTATTTAATTAATTAATTGAAATATTATGAAATTTTAAACAATAAAATTTTGAAATAAAAATTTAATATTTGGAATTCTAATTAAGCATAGCAACTGGTAAATTTCCATCAAATAATATGAAAGTTTACTTTCTAGTGTAATTTTATTTCCATTTATATCAGTTAATATTTGATGATAATAAAATGTTTTCCAAACTTGAATATTTTTTTATAGAAAATTTGTAAATCATCTTCTGAGTAGGACGTCATATTCCCCATAACAATTTATTTTATCACTGGTTCACTATTGCTTTTTGTCACGGCCCAAATTTCAGCATTCGAAAATCGACACCCGTACTTCACTTGTACTCGAATGTCGTAGATTCAATCGTTGAAATCTGACTCATGCCAGAGCTTATAACACATTAAGTATAACAATACAGCGGAAGAAATGAATATATATCATTGATATACACAGTTGATACAACAGATAGATGCAATCGAATATCAAATACAATTAGAGATACAAGAAACATCGGAAATAACACAGTAGATGGTCTAGGCTTTGCGACCATCGACGGCGGAAAGATAATATAAACTTGAACTCCAATATCAGCAATCTCCGTCTCCAAAGAAAGCACCAATCTAGAAATAGCTCGATCTCCCAATCAAGTCGTACTAAGCAAGGCCAGCCATGAATGCTGAAGTGTAGCAAATGCAATCCCCGAATCCAAAGGCTTCGACGGCTATCGAATCTATACCTACTATTTGATTATCTAAAAAACCCAACTCTAGACTGTCCGTGTGAAAAATTGTCGGCATCCAGAGTTTAGGAAAGGAAAAATAAACTCCGGGTCAGTCAAGGGACCGGTACGAGCAAACAAAAACAGTTTGAAACAAACAACAAAAGATTTTAAAATTTTGAAAACCGCAATGCTTTTTAGAAAATTAAACTACCATAAGGCCTCCCGCCACACACACAATGCAAGCGCACACTTAGAGGAGATTTGTCCTTATGATAGCAAGAAATGCTTGATACGCGAAAATCATTTGATATTATTATTAGCGCATAGTGCAGAAAACATTTCGAAGGTATAATATTAATCTTAGCCAGCATACGTACCGTTATAGTACGCCTACTATAGCTACCATGTTAAATGGCAGGTTCTACAACTAAAACCGTACAGGGCGCGTATTGGATGATTGGATTTCCAACAAATGGTTAGGCCAAGGAACTTCCTTAATAAATGGGACGCCCCTGGAGGGACGCCCCCAAGAACAAAAATGGTTCCCTACCGACACATAGCCGGGTTACCACTTCCTGGAAGTAACCCTCAAGATATGTCATCCCCGGTCGTAACCAATCTTTATCCGAGCGCTCGACACCAACAACCACAAAGTAATAATTTTTTAGTAACCATGTAGGTTAAATATCTGGGCTCCATACCATGATACCACCTCTATCCAGAAGAGATGGACTTGCCCTAGGGGCACGACCCCTACAACCTTGCCGCCAAATTCCTGTTTCGACCATTTCTGGGTTGTGAGGCTCGACGAAGTCTCGTCCACAAAGCTACGCTTTTTCACAAAGCCATGCTTTGATCAATAAACGATCAACAGCACTTTGTATGCCACATTACCAAATTGGTAATGTATCACTAATAACCATCAACTACATAACCTCTGAGCTTGTACGTCTCAGAGAAGGGTGTTAAGCTAAGAGAATAAATCTCCACCACCAAAAAGAAATGTATTTGATAGAAACCAGCTTTACATCTCAAAGTGTAATGTCAGACACACATGCATACAAGTCTGTTCTGGGTTCGAACAGAACCGACGGCACTTCACAAAGAAGCCCTTGCAAATCCGGATAATCCCTAACGACGTCCGAACTTCTCATCATAAAGGGTGATCAAACTCTATACCGAGGATCAGCCGGTGCAGAGACATTCGACGAGTTATCCTTTTGCTTTTGGAAATATCCAGTCTTTACCACCGGTCTTCAAATGCTATCCATATCGTCGTATCATTATTCGGAATGGGTTATATGACACAAAGTCCACTCCCGGCTAAACCGAATAATGAGCGCTTATATTTAAAAAACATATGGATATTGGGATCTCAATTAAGTCACAACTTAAAACCCAAAACCTTTCTCTTAATGGTTTGAAAAAAATTACCATTTTCAAATCTTTAAACGAAAAGATTCACTTCACAAATTTTACCAATCTTTTACAAAGATTCATTCACGGCTTTTCAAAACAATTTCCTTTTCAAATTGGATTAACTCAACCAATCATTAGATCAAAGATTCAATTCATAGATTTCAAAAACTTTTCCAAAGATTCATAGCTCTCAGAAACAATTTTCATTTCAAATCTTTTATACAGAAGATACACCTTTTAGATCCTCTTTAATTTCAAACAAGGTTCAACAATCTTTTACAAAGATTCATTCGTAGCTTTCAAAACAATTTCGTTTCAAACTTGAAATCTTTCAACACAAATTGGAAGTCCTTCCTTTATTTGAAAACATATAGTTTTCGTTTCGGAAAAATCCAATTACATTTGCACAAATTAAAGCCCTTCAAGTATAAAACCTAAGTTAGATTCAAATTTCCAAAATAATATATTTTAAAATGTTTAAAACCCATATAAACACATTATATAACTTATTCAACCATAATTCAAATCTTGAATTCAAATTCAAATCAAACTTTTTCAATTTCAAAACTTAATCAAGTTATTCAAAATAACTTTTATCTTCAAAGATCCTTTTCGAAAGATTTTTATATTTAACCCAATTCCATTTCCCAAACTATTTTGAATTCAAAATTCAATTTTAAAACCATTTCAAAAATCTTATGATTCAACCAATTTCCTCGTGCAATCCATATTTATGTGTGTATAGTGTAGTCCAGGGGTTTTACACAATAGTACAACATCATCAATCATCACAGATTCGATCATATCAATATCGATAAGCGGTATAATCTATGATGCTTATCCTCATTCACAGATTCACAGATAAATAATATACATTTATCACAAGTAAATAAATTGCATTCATCACAGATAAATCAAAATAACTTATTTCACAAAGCATCACATACCAGGGATATCAAACAATTCACAGCATTCATTAGAGTACAGTCATTCATAAGTAAGACTAATTAGTTATCTGATAAATTTAAATCTGATTAATTACTTATAGATAAACTACTAATCCTGCTTAATTAATATTGATTAATTACAAACCTTAATCATTAATTTTTTTATCATTTATTAATTAACCTTTAAAATAAATTAATCAACTTTTAATTATTAATTAATAAACCCTTAATCGTTAAATAATTAACTTTTAATTATTTAATTATCCTTTAATTAATTACCCTTAATAAATTAATTAATAAATTAGTTAATAAATTAGTTAACCCTTATATAATTACCATTAAATTAATTATTCTTAATAAATTGCAGTAAGTGATTATCCTAATCACTTATACTACTAAATCACAAATTAATTACTTTGGGTAATTATCCTTTTAATCACTTGAAATTTAACTTTAATTATTAATTACTTTTAATTAAGAAATTATCTTTAAACAATTAATTACCTTTAATCAATCAGTTAAACTTTTGTTATTAAGTAATTAAACAATCTTTAATTACTCAAGATTTAAAACGAAATCATTACTTGATTTTCCATGCAATCACATCAATTAATTATATTTGAAAAACTATCAGAAATCTAATTTAAAATCTATTTCACAACCACATCAAATTATTTTCAAATCATATTTGAATTTAAAATTCATGTTTGAAACTTGTTTTAGAAAACTTATTAAAAAAAATTACTTTTAAAACATGTATTGTTTTTTACTTTAAAACTTGGTTTCCTTTTGCTTTTGAGGAACTTATTAGCTTGCACAAGAAAAATGCGAGCCTACATACTAAATCCACGAGCTCAATCTTGAGATAAAACCCGAGCTCCTTCTTTCTTTTGTTTTTCTCAACTTGTTTTGATTTAAATTTTAAAATCATGTTCCTTCAAGCTCTCGTGCACCCATGATAATGCACTCAAGCCAATACTGAAACTACTCGATCTATTACCCGAGATCACTTCATCTTCCCAAGCCTGAAATCAATAGGCACAAAAATAGGCTCGTGCACGTGCACAGGTCGTCTGAGTAACGGCGATCGCGATCGATGCTGCCACTTCCTACACCTCAACTACTACCCCCTCAACCATCACGATCACCCAGAACCCATCATTTCGTCGGCAATCGAAATCGAGTTCTTTGATAAGATCTAGAACCCAAACCAGTTGCCTAGATCAACGTTATGCCGATCATCTCGACCCCCAAGCACTACGCCGCTGTGTCCATAGCCTCGCCCGTGTCCCCCCTTCTGTTCCCTTGGGTCGCACCTCGTCCGATACAACATCGACATCACGGTTGCACCTGGAATCACTCTATCCCAACGCAATTCTAAACCCTAAAATTACGTCGAACAGCCACCGTCGTCATCTAGTATTCGAGTGGGTATTTTTCTGATGATCATCAACCCACAAGTTAGCTTCAACGTTAACCCCAAGCTTCCATTCGTCAACGTTCAACAGTAATTGACGAAATACCCAAATTTGATCAACTCCGGACATCTCGATTTATACAATGCTAAAAATCATAATTTCTTCACCTAAATTCATCATTGTGTAATACGATTTTGTTTATATATCAACATCAAAATTTCCAGATGGTCGAATATTTGACCTGTCATTGATTTCCTCTGTAATCAATTGTTATTGAAATAATTACTGAATTCAAAACCATGATATCATTTTTTAAAATAATGTTGCTTTGTTTTAAATAAATTTTTTTCTAAACTCATTTTAAAACTGGAGGTTCCACAGAAACATGGATGTCTGCATATATTTACAGACATACATACTCAAATCTATATGTATATACACATGCAGATATATGCACACAATCACACCAGCACATACTTCAAATACCAATTTAACACCAAAATAACAGTGTTAAGTTTTCTCACCAGTCATGTGAAGAACAGAGGAGCTATGAAAACCTAGAAATTCTATTTTAAACTTGAGCTTTGATCTGGGACTTTGAATTTGAACTTTGAAACTGATATGTTGTAAATCTTTGCCCAGGGATGAGACTAAAAGATTTGCTGCTTGATTCCAGATTTTAAGTTTGATTGCTTTTCCTTTTATTTCCAGTCAAATTTGAACTTGGCCTTAAGTTTAGAATAACTTATGCTGAGATGATCTAAAGCTTTGATTTACTTGAGTTTGAATTTGATCTTTGAATATGAATTGATCTTGCTGTAGTTTGATTGAGTCTACCAAGGTTTGATTTTGTTTTGGTTTTCTTTTTCCTGGTTTTCTTTTATTCTTGTTTTCCAGGTTTTTACTTTTTCATTGAATTTCATTTTCTGGTTTTTATTTTTGATCTGAGAAGTTTAAAACTGATTTGAAACTCTGTTTTGTTATTTGATTTGAAAATAAATCAAAAAGAAAATCATAATGCCATTGGTAATTTGCATGGCACCATTTACTTACACTTGTTTAAATGTTTGTTAAAATGTTTACAAGTGTAAATTTCATTGTAGAAATACTTACACATGTAATCTTTCATGCATTAGTAATATATTTCCTTTTCATATTAGCATATATTACACACACACACACACACACACACATATATATATATATATATATTTAAATGTATATTAGTATTTTATTCAAATCTTATTTACATATATAATATCTTGTTTACACTTGATAAAAACAAATGTGTATACATATATATAATTCTATTATTAATGCATTTCTTTACATATATATATTTACAACTTTGAAGGAAATTGATTTTAAGGCTTAATTATATACTAATAATATAAGTATCTATGTATATATATAAATTAGAATTTTAATCTTTAAATAGCCTTTTGAAAATTGTATATATTAGATTAAAAATACCATTTCCAAATCATAATGTATATATATATTAGAATTAGGAAGCAAATTAACTTAATATTATAGATTCTTCAAATTCAATTTATCCTTTATTTTTTTAAATTCAAATTCAATTCAATTTACAATCAATTTGTATTTATAAACGAACAAACAAACAAATATCTTATTTTATTTGAAAAAAATTCAAATTAATTCATAATTGAATTTATAATTGATATATTATTCAAAATATTTATTTCTTAATTTCCAATTAGAAATTTTATTTTAAAATCATATTTATATTCATTTATATTAATAAACAAACAGGTATCTATTTAAATTGGAAAATACCAATTTAATTCACAATTAAATTTCAAAATTAAATAAACTACCAATTCAAATTTGATTTAACAACGGGAATGTTACACTTTTGGTCTCTTCTCATTCCTTTATTTGTTTATAATATAAAGTTTAATTTTCTTCTCCTGTTGCTTTCTTCATCTTCTCTTTTTTTTATATAGCCTGCTTCTTCTAATTTTCGACCACTATATTTTGCTCGTGCACGAGTCTATCGGCCTTCCCACCCGTAACCAGATCCAAGTTGCCACTTTCTGTGCTCCTTCTTCTCTGCAAGCTAACTCCATAGCCGAGCCCAACCTGATGCTATGCCCGCTTCTCATCTGTCTCCGCTTAGTGGCCGAGCTAAGTAATGCGAGTCTGTAACCGTGTGAAGAATCGAAGTGATGGAATGATGGTGGTCCTCGCATTTGCATTTAAGTCTGTAGGTACATATGCTACAGTTTTCTTTTATATTTAAATAAGTTTATATATATATATATATATATATATATATTACGCTGTTTGAATTTGTTGTTACTGGTCTAAGTATAAGTATATTATTTATATAAGATGTATAAGTTATCATTTTGCTGTTAGATAAAAGTTTATGTACTATATACACATGTTTGGGTGTAGTATGAATTTATATAGTTTTTCCTTCCCTACAATATTTTGCTGTTAGATAAATGTTAGCATATAATTCGATTCATATATAAGTGTATAAGTTTGTATATATAAATATATAAATTGTAGGTTATGTGTTATTATATACATATATAAGTCTATGCATATAAATTTCTAAGGCTTACATATTTTGTTCATTTAATTATACCATACGTTACAGTTTTAACTATTATGAGATATGACATAGTTATGTACTTATCTACTTTGCTTATTAACACATATGTATAACGTTGTATATTCATTTGTTATATATACAACCTGTCTGCTTATATTTGTAGAAGTACATACTTTTTTTTTGTTTATATATATCGTATAGTATATATGAGTTAGTTTATATATATATATATATATTAATTAAATAAACATTTGCAAGTTATATATAGTTTGGTTACCTAATTTCATATTTATATATTCGCACTGTGCTGTTATATATACTATTATTTAGTTTTATCATCTTATATATGATGTTTGTATAATATATGTATATAGCCTCTAATCTTTTGCATTTTTGTTTAAAGAATTTTTTTATTTTATTTGGATATTTATAGATGTTCAATAAATTATAATAGAGTGTATTCATATAAAAGTATATGTATAGAGGGTGCGTTTCGATTTAACTATTACATATATTGAGTTTGTACATAATTATATGTAGGGTGCGTTTCAATGTAAGAAAGTTATATATTGGTATATATACAGGTGTCATTGTTATGTTGTATATGTCAGTTTTGGTATAACCTGGCAGTACATATGCTAATTGATATATATACACTGTTACCTTATATAGGTTTTACTGGTTAGTCTATATATTAGTTTTATATTGTGAAAATTTAGAAATATAGTTTATATATTCATTGCTTAAGTTGAATCTGGATATTGATTTCGAAGTACATATTAGTTTGGTTTCAAATTTACATATTGAGACTTTGTTTTATATGTGTTTATTTATATTCAAGATAATACGTGTTTAAATTAATATTGATTTCATGGAAAATAAAAATAATAATATTGTTGTTCTATCAAATTGATTTCCATTCGTTTCTCATCGATTTTTATCTATCATCTTTGTCCGTCAAAATCCGCTTTCAGCTCACTTCACTTTGAGACTGTTGTTGGATTTTTCGATTTTCTAGATCGTGATCCAATTCATAGCTGGTCGTATTTCAAACTTCTCTAGCCTCGAAAGGTGAGCAATCACTCACGATTAACGTTCTTATATTTATTAAAATGGTTTCAGTTGAAACGACAATTGAAATATGATGTTGTTAGTTATTTACATTGCAACATATATATGTTATTATCTTTATCGGTTCACCTGTGACATCTGATAGCATTATCTGTTATTTACAATGATGATATATGCCTGTAATATTATTACCATATCTGTTATCACTCTGCAAGTTCCTTGTTAGTATAGAATCACTATGGGTTGAAATGATACACACCCTAACAGACTTTAGAATAGGAGAAAATCGTTATGAGTTGAAATGATTGACCCAAGCGATTTTCATTGAATTGCATTTGGGATTGCGGGTTGAAATAATATATACCCGCATACATTTAAATTACGGATTGAAATGATAAATATACGTATCGCTTTACCATAGGATAGAAAATTATATACAGACACCGTTGGTCTATACATAAATATTTTGAAAATGATTTCTATGGTTTTGGAAAGAAATATATGGTTTTTATAAAAATATTGGTTTTTGATATTATATAAATGTTATTTTATATATAGTTAAATTCTTGATTTTAAGTTATGTATAAATTTGTTTTAATATAAAATAAGTTTAATATTAAAGTTTATTTTTATTAAAATATAATATGGTTAATTATTCATTTAAATTATATTTTTATATAGAATTTATAGTGGTTTTATTAAATTAAGGTTGAGAAGATAAATTTGAAATTGATTTGAAATTATATTTATTTAAGAATTTTTAATTAAATAAGTTTGATTTGGAATTTATTAAATTTGAAATTTTGAAGATATGTTTTATAACTTGAATTTGATTAAAAGTGTAACGACCCAGAATTTCTATTAATTAAAATTCGTATATTTAATTGATTTTAAATATTATTAAGTGAAGTTTATAAGTCGAATAATTTTATTTCGAATGATTGAATTTAATTGGATAATTAAATCGATTATTCAATAGTTGAAATTACAGAAATAATTGAAAATTTGGGTTTAATGTGATTGAAAATGATTTGTAATTTTTTCTTACTTGGTAATTTCGAGGACGAAATTCTTTTAAGGGGGAAGTATGTAACGACCCAGAATTTCTATTAATTAAAATTCGTATATTTAATTTATTTTAAATATTAATAAGTGAAGTTTATAAGTCGAATAATTTTATTTCGAATAATTGAATTTAATCGGATAATTAAATCGATTATTCAATAGTTGAAATTACAGAAATAATTGAAAAATTGGGTTTAATGTGATTGAAAATGATTTGTAAAATTTTATTTAATCATGTTGGAGCTAAAATGATGTTATAGAACTTTCAAAATCGAATTTAAAGTTAATTTGTGAAAATTGAATATTTTAATATTTAAATTGACAAGTAAAATAGCCGTTTTTCAAACAGCCTCGGATTTCGATGAAACTAGTTTAATCGGATCCGTAATGTCATATTATTGTATGGTTTGAAATTTTGTGTCAATCGGATTTACGATTTGTTCGGGGAAAGCCAAAATGCATAGAAAATTCGTTTAATCGGTTTAATTTAAAATCGATCGTTTATTGCCGTAACTCGCACATATTATCGAATTAGCTTCCGAAACCTATTCCATTATGTTCGGAACGCGGGGCAAACCTTAGAAACGCCAACCGGCACGCTTCGTTTGGAGTTTGGAAAATTTCGGATGAATAGTGTTTTTGGTAGAATTTCTATAAAAGGACCCATCATCTTCATAATTTCAGAAACCCTAACATCTAAACCCTAGCCGCCACCACAGAAATGCACGTCCAGAAACTTCACCAATTCTTTCTCGATTATCTCTCGATCCAAACCCTTTTAGTTTTCGATTCCTAAATGAAAGTTGAAGAGCTTCGCGAGCTCTACGATGTGAACGGCTATGATCGCCTATCGTAGCCGCGATCGTTCAAAAATTGGCTCGAGATGCCGGCCGTTCGCACACAATTTGATGGAGCTAGGGTTGACCAAGCTGGGTCTGGTCGTGGCCGTGGGTAGCTCCTGGCGAGGCCTTCGATATGGCGTTGCTTGATCGGGTAGAAGTCAACGGGGTGGTCGCGTGATTTAGGGTTTGTGGCGGCAAGATGGGTTCTTCGGTCGCGATATTTACTGGAGGGAGAGGAAAGGAGCACCGGCCCTGATGCATTCAAACGTGAGCAACGGCCCAGATCTGTTAGGGTTAGAAATAAAATAAAAGTTGTATATTAATTTATATAAAAATTTGTGTAAACTTATAAATGTCATAACTTGTTCTTACGTGGTCGGAATCTGACGAAACGAATTGCATTGCAATCGTTTTGTCGAGCACTACGCTATGGAACTGGAATGGAATCGTTTGGAGCTAGTGAAAATTTCGGGTAAAATTAAACGTCCGTTTAATTTTATTCGAAATAAAACGCCGAAACTGAATTTAAACCATGGTGAGAACTTCTCACTCAATCGAATCTGTTTCGATTTAAATTTTAAATAGTTATATTTAAAATTTCTTGATTGTATGTTTGAATGATGATTGTTATCTATTGATTGCTAACATAGACATTATGCGCCGTTAGTAAGCGGAGGTTATTTATAAAAACATATACCGCGAATATTTCACTGCAAAGTGAAATTGGTATTATATATGTACTTGGAGTTGATTTTCCCGCATTATATAGCGGATGAGACCCTATAGCGCCGCCTATTAAGCAGATAATATTTTTATAAATCCCATATACCGCGATAATTCCGTACTTGAACGGAATTGGTATTGTGCTAATGTTTGTGGATGCAGGGAAACAGGTTGGAGGGATCCAACTGGATTCCTCACCAGTATTTATTTGATTACAGATATTTTGATGTTTGTTGATTATCATATGATGATATATGATGTTTGTTGTCGTGAGTGACTATTGGGTGTTGTTGCA
Source organism: Allium cepa (assembly GCA_030765085.1). Taxonomy (NCBI): domain Eukaryota; kingdom Viridiplantae; phylum Streptophyta; class Magnoliopsida; order Asparagales; family Amaryllidaceae; genus Allium; species Allium cepa. The sequence continues at coordinate 678,886,642 of CM060929.1, forward strand.
TCATCGGATCCATTTTTAAAGTTTAAAAATAACGATTTTGATCTTAAAAGGATTTTTAAAATCATTTTTCAAAGTATACATTTTATTAAATTTTTGAATTGATTCATTTTAAATAATTAAAATGTTATAAATTTTTATGTTATAAAAATTAAGATTTTTGTGAAATATAACCAAAAGGTGATTTTTAAAATAAATAGATTCATAAAATAGTTTAAATTTGGATTTTTGAATTATCATAAAGGATGTATATAAAAGATTTTTAACATTGATATTTATAATAATATATATATATATATATATATATATATAATATTGGAATTATAAAACGAGTTTATTAAGTGTTCAAATGAAGTATAAAATGGATTTCATTAAAAATTATAGATTTATAAATTGTGAAGTTATGAAATGAATAGATTTTGTAAAATAAAAGATTTATAAATAATTAACTTATAAATCGGATTTTTTGGTATAAAATTTGAGTTATGAACTGAAGTGGTTAATAAAGGAGATTTATAAACCGAAGTTTTATAAATAGAAATGGAATTTATAAACATTAATTATAAATCCGAAATAAATTGAATTTGATAAATCTAATATAAAAGGTTATTAAAGGAGATATATTCGCGATTTCGGATAGCGAATTATCCTTGAAATAAAATGTGTAGAATATATTGAATTTGGTTAGTGAAGTATATTCACGATTTTGGACAGTGAATATATTATTAAATAAAATGGATATGTTTCGGGAAAATGAATATTATCAAATGAAGTTAATTGTTTTAACGATGTTTTAAAATGGATTAACTATCGAAACCACAGATTTCAACATTTATTGTTGAAATAGACGTTTTCGAGAAATAGAAGGAAATGGTGGACTATAACACTATTGTTATAGTAAATGATTTCCGAAAGGAAATGTTTTTGTATAGTATTGGGATTTATATATCTATCTAAATTTCAAATCCCTATACTAGTGATTTTGGGTTGTCATAAGGATGTTTTACGCAACATTCGTTTTGGCCCAAACAAATGTGTTTAAGAGAATGATTTCTTAAAGAATGAAATATATACTTAATTTCGATTTAAGTATATTGAATATTTTCCAAGTGTTGAAAATAAATGGATTTGTAAATTACTTATTATTAAATAAGTATGGAAATGTTTTCCAATATGAACTGAATATTTTGAGACTTTATCTTTTAAAGCTAAATTGAAAATGAATATTAGAAATCGATTTGAAAATCGTATATTCATAGATATTTTGGAATTGTCAATTCACTATGCAATTTATAGAAGGAAAGGAAATTTGTTTAAAAATAAACGTTGATTTATTTTAGAAGTGTGGGAATAAATTTACGGATTTGGAACGTAAATATAAAGTAAATCGGTAAGGATTTATTTAATTGGTTTAAATGAACCATTTTGAAATGAAAGTTTTTCCGCGTTAGGAAAATGATGAAATTTGTTTTCAAATGGTTGAAGTGTGGAAAATTATATATCTAGTAAAGATATTTTTGGAAAATAAATAATTTGGGAAATTATTTGGAATCTGGTGATGTTGAGCATGCCTATTGATAGTTAAATAACCGACTATCAGTAATTACCTTTAAATAGGTATTTGTTGTGATTTGCTTGAATTTGAATGCCATACTTATTTTTAAATAACGCTCACTATTCGGGTTAGCCGGGAAAGGACATTAGGGTCGTATAACGCATTCCGAATATGTGTCTGACGCCCCACCTCTATACCCACGCTAGCCAAAAACACTACAGTGTAATGTTGTCAACTAGCACGGAGAATAAGGCTGTTGAGGAGCGACCATCCGTGTAATTGCTTTGTGCGAGCACCGATATGCCAGATAAAATATAACATGGATTTCATCTCAAGAGGAAATCCGACATGCCGACACAAACTCAAAGCTACTACACAGTGGCTATATAAAATCTTCGGAAACAAATATAGAAATAAACATAACATAAATCAGTCATAGACAATTCGTATCACAAAGGCGGAAATAGATATGAATATTACACATAAAAGTGTATATCAGAGTAGTGGTCAAATAAGATCCACAACATCACAAAAAAATAGATACAAGTGCTAGACAAAAGAATATGTATACATCATGGAGTCTATTTCTCAAATGCATACAACAAAAACTACTAGACTAAAGTAGTTAAGAAAAAGTCAGAAGATGGTTCCAGATAGGAAGTCATGAGGAAGCACCTGTAATATCTCAGTCTGACCCGAGTATTATTTAATATGAAAATAATAAACGGATCAGTCTAGTTATAACTATCAGATAAAATGAGATATAAGAAGAGATATAATTAAAAGATATGATAACCAAAAATGTCATACTACGACAAGTATACATTCGAGAACCACGAAAGTCATACAAAATCCCAAGAATCTCATAGCATCAAAAAGAATATCATATTCTTTATTTAATTCACCAAGCCACAATAAATGACATACATATCAATGCCAACTGAAAAAGGTGGTGAAACATAAATTCCAGAAATCATCATATAGAAATCTAGAAATCACAAGAAAAGGTTGGCCAAGACATTGATGTAGTGCAAACGGTACATCCAATGAATCCAAATAGCCAAGACATTGATGTAGTGCAAACGGTACATCCAATGAATCAAAAAGCAAAGACATTGATGTAGTACAAACGGTACATCCAATGAATCCAAAAGCAAAGACATTGATGTAGTGCAAACGGTACATCCAATGAATCAAAAAGCAAAGACATTAATGTAGTACAGACGGTACATCCAATGAATCAAAAGCAAAGACATTGATGTAGTACACACGGTACATCCAATGAATCCAAAAGAAAAGACATTGATGTAGTGCAAACGGTACATCCAATGAATCAAAAAGCAAAGATATTGATGTAGTACAAACGGTACATCCAATGAATCCAAAAGCAAAGACATTGATGTAGTGCAAATGGTACATCCAATGAATCAAAAAGCAAAGACATTGATGTAGTACAAACGGTACATCCAATGAATCAAAAGCAAAGACATTGATGTAGTACAAACGGTACATCCAATGAATCCAAAAGCAAAGACATTGATGTAGTGCAAACGGTACATCCAATGAATCAAAAAGTAAAAACATTGATGCGGTACAAACGGTACATCCAATGAATCCAAAAGCAAAGACATTGATGTAGTGCAAACGGTACATCCAATGAATCAAAAAGCAAAAACATTGATGCAGTACAAACGGTACATCCAATGAATCCAAAAGCAAAGACATTGATGTAGTGCAAACGGTATTTTGAACTCAATGGGAGGGGTCTCGAGTCCTAATTCGACTGTTTGCAAAAAGTAGCTTTTCGGACCAAAATTCGACGAACGATAAAATATTTAAATAAAATATTTAAATATACAATTGATAAATATGCGGGTTGTTACAGACTCCCCTCCTTAAAGAAATTGTGTCCTCGCAATACTTAAGAAGAAAATAAGAAGTAACAACCATAGAAGCATATCAACACAAAAGAAAATTTGAAATAGGAAGTTCACCATAAGGAGCATGAAAGAGTAAGCCTGAACGGGTTCGTGTGAAATATGCGCTTTGCGCTTATATGATTTTTGTTTGATGATAATAAACACATATATATAGTTCGTTTAAATGTATTTGTTAATGTACTATTTTAATTTTCATATATTAAATAAATATTTGTTGAATAAAATAAATTACACAGATTTTGAATTCAAACAGAAATTTTATTCAAACAAATATTTATTATAAATCTTGAAAAGTACAAATTCATGCTCTCACTATATACAATTTTGAACTACATCACATTTCATATTTACATCATTATCCTCACTACATATCACTCACTCTCGTATTTGGTCTTCAACTGCATTTCAGTTTGTATCTAGCATCTGAGCAAATCTGCAAAAATATTCACTAACGCAGTAAAATTGATCGAGAAATATTTTTGAAGTTTAAAATAAACGATATTTTTGAAAATAATGTTTGCCTCAGATATATGGGTTGTTCGTCATCATTCACACTTGAATTTATCACAAAGTCGTGCACATAGATATTACAGGGACAGGTAATCACAAGTGGCTGCAATACACACGTGTACATTCATACACGTGTGCACTGCCTCGCCAACTCGTGTGTGCAGCCAACAAGAGCAAGTGTGAAAGTGCAAAGGTCAAGCCATCACTGCAAATTCGACTCAACGCAATGCAATCCAAAAACAAGTCCAAAACAGATGTACTATGAAATGTATAACAAGTCCAGCAGCCCAAATGAACAACCAATGGTCAATATGCACAAATATGCATATGAAACTAACATGGCCGAGCATTGTTCAAAACTGCAACAAGAAGTATGCAGTTCAAAACATCTACGACAGCAAGTACATGAATGCAAACTACAGGAATGAATATCAAGCAGTACAACTGCAATAGAACATCAACTGACAGCAAACACAAATGGAATGCAACAGTGAAGTTCAACACCATCAGAGACCAAGTTCAAGAATGTACAGTGTGGCAATGCACTAACAAGTCAAGTGATAAACTGCAACAACTCAAACAGTACCATGGACAAAAGGAATGCCACCAACAGACCAAAGTGAGTATGCAAGTGCAGACAAGATATACCAGTGATACAAGCAGCAACAATGAAGTTGTACAAGAATGCCAGAGACTGCAATATCAAGTGCAACATACAAACAAGCATGCAACAGAGACCAAGAAAAAGCACAACTTACAAATCAGAACAAATCAAGCCAGAGCCACCAAAGTGCAGAACAACTTCAAGCAAGTGTACAACAGTCTTGGCAAACAACTACATGGCAGTGGAATGAACTCAAATGAATGCAAGTTCATATAAACATGTCAACAGCTACATGAAACAGTGGAATGAACTCAAATGAATGCAAGTTCATATGAACATGTCAACAGCAACATGGCAGGACATAGATGCATCAAAGCAAGAACAACTACACTGCCAACAGAAGTACAACTGCAAATGTCAACAGAAGACAAAGCCAATGCCAACAACAAAGTTCACAAGTGCAGACAACTCACTGAAATGAACAACTACACCAATGCAAACTCAACATAGAAATGCTCAGTGAATAATGCAACATGGTAAAGGGACAGTAATACAATGTCAATGTCAATGCACCAGACAAGACTACACCAGAGGCAAGCTACAAGTATGGCAGTGAAACAAATTCAAGTGATACATGAACCAACTGTGCATATATGAAAGCAACATGACAGTGTAAACCAGGCATCATAGTGATACACAAGCAACTGGAGACAACGACCAGAATGACTCGAGTGCATGCATCAGTAAGCAACACAAATGTGCACAAGTCATGAAGCAATCAACATGAATATCACAAGTGTCACAGCAAAAATGAAGACTGCAAGATCAAGTGATAAAATATGTGTCCAGACAACAACACAATGAACTAGTGTAGCATCTGTGTCGAAGCATTGCAAATGTCAACATGAAGTGTATGCAATTCGAAGTGAGATTACAGCTAAATGAAAGAACAGCCAAGTGCACACTGGAAATATAAGCACATGCACATGAAACCAAACAATCAAGTTCAAGTGACCAACCACAAGTGCAAATGGCCTCGATCAAAATTCAATGATCACTGCAACATTGAAATACGCATATACACAGTGAAGTTAACAAAAGTCTGGATGGTCAGCAATTTGAAAATGCAACATATTCAACAATGACCAGATGAACATACGTTCAAATGGAGACAAGAAAAGATGGCCGAAGTCAGTTTCTTTTTTGCTTTAATTAAGGAATTTAATTTTGGAAAGATATCTCGGCATCAAATATCTCAAAATTCATATATGGTATGTGTTAATTCATAAAGGGGCCGAACCAACAAGTATGGAAAGAGATTTTCGAATTAATTAATTCGAATACAAATATGGATAGCAGTAATTCAAAATTGATTTCAAGAAAAAATCAACGACATGGAAAAATCAAGTATGACAGTGATTAGGAGGGTTTCAACCCTATAAATAAACCCAAAAGAAATCATCATCGGCATAGAGTTATGAAGAGAAAAAGGCAAATAATCAAACCAGCATACGAAAATCACATACCACAATTCAACGAACTCGGTCAGCTGCAAGTACAATCAATCATCAGAGAACGAACGAAGCAGTGAGCAAGAGCAACGTGAATCAAGCAATTGATCATCAGAGAACAAACACAAGAGCATCACAAACCAGCCGAAAACCCAATTTGGATCGCAAGAGACGAACCCTAGTTTCAGAAAGAAGGAGATCAGTCGCCATTATTTTTCACAAAGCAAAAGAACGAAGTGGGTCGGGTTAAAGGAAAACAAGGGGCCGGCTTTGTTAATGATAAAAGGGGTTTAAGTTTTAAAAGGGGTTTGCTTTATTTTATTTCAAGCAAAAATTAGGGGTTCAAATTCATATTTTAATTTTTGCATCGGGTTTTTTTTTTGAAGTTGTTCTTGTTTTTATTTTCGAGTCAACAAATTTGTAAATCACCACCTAGGGTTTAGGTAGTGTCAGATTGTCTAGTTAGAATTAGTTCAGTGAGCAGGGTGTGCGAGTTTGCGAAGCTCTAGAGGCGGAGCAGAGTTTGCGAGTAAACAAAGCTCTATAGGCGGAGCAGGGTGTGCGAGTCTGTGAGAGTGTTTGTGAGCGGGAGCAAGGGTTTGCGAGTCTGGTAGAGTGTTTGTAAGCGAGATACTGTTTAATTCTAATAGAAATCTGGGAATGCAGCAGTAGGCAGGGGTTGCCGAAGCTGGGTAAATTTTGTGTGTGATTTACTTTTCAGCATATTTATTTCTGCAGTTTGTTTCTTTGTTTTAAATCGAGAAAATTTGTTATTAACCCTATTCACCCCCCCCCCCTCTAGGGTTAATCTAGATCCTACAAGTGGTATCAGAGCCTGGTATTTTTTATTTAACTCTAGAGTCATGAGTCTACCAAATAATGCTTTTTCTGAGGGGCAATCTATTGTCAGGCCACCCATGTTTAACGGGAATGATTATGCTTATTGGAAAGTTAGGATGGGTATTTATCTTAGTTCAGTGGATTATGATGTTTGGGATATTATTGAAACTGGCTATAAACCTCCTACTATAACTGTTGGTGGTACTGAGATTCCTAAACCTAAGGATAGGTGGGATGAAAACGATAAGAGATTGAAAACCACAAATGCTAAAGCCATGAATGCTTTAATCTGTGCACTTGATAAAAACGAATTTAATAGAATTTCTCATTGTACAACAGCACAGGAAATTTGGCACACTTTGGAGGTGACACACGAAGGAACTTCTCAAGTCAAGGAGTCTCGTCTAGCCCTATTCAGCAACGAATACGAGAACTTTGTGATGGACAAAGGCGAGAGCATAAAGGATATGTTTGGACGCTTTTCAACCTTGGTATACAACGCTAGAGCACTTGGGAAGGTCTTCACTGAGGTAGAGCTTGTGCGGAAGATTCTACGAGTCTTACCGATGAACTTTGAGGCAAAAGTCACAGCAATACAAGAATCGAAAGATCTGAGTAAGCTAAGCATGGAGGAGTTGATTGGCAACTTGATGACATATGAGCTTGAGCTAAAAGCAAAGGAAGAACGCAACAACTCCGAACCAAAGAAGAAGACAATTGCCTTAAAAATCAAACAAGAGAGCGATGAAGGAGAAGATCCAATTGAAGAACTTGCCATGGCTGTCAATAATCTTAGAAGATGGTCAAGATTCAAGCCACGCAAGAAGAAAACAAAGGGCAATTCGTCAAAAGAATCTGAAAATTCCGATAATGAGCTGACGTGTTATAATTGCAACAAGCCTAGCCACATCAAACCAGAATGCCCACTTCTCAAATATAACAAAGGAAAGAAAAAGGAAAAGAAGGTGTTCGCAGCAACTTGGGATGATGAAGAAGGAGAGGAAGTTTCAGATAGCAGCTCAGAGGAGGCTAACTTGTGTCTTGTGGCAAAATCAGATTCAGAAGCAAGCTCGGAGGAATCAAGTGAGGAAGGTGAGTATTCCTATAGAGATCTTGTTTTTATGTGTTCTGATCTCACTGGAGTAGTTGATACTCTTGAATCTAAAATTGAAAAACTGAAATCTGATAAGAGAAAACTTGCTCGTGAAAATTTTAGGTTAGAAACCGAACTTGAAAATATTCATAACCTAGAATATGAAAAACGTAGAAGTTTAGATTCGGAATTGTCAAGACTCAAGAATAGCTTTGAGAGTCTTGAAAAAGAAAACTTGAGTCTTATGGAAACCATTGACACTAGGAAAAAGGATTTCATAAATAGATGCGCCTCACTTGTAACTGAAAACTCAACACTAAAAACCAAAGTCCAAAATCTTGAAAAATCTCTGAATAACTTTTCAATAGGAGAAAAATCATTCAACATGTTATTGGGAAATCAAATTTTTGCTAACAACAGAAAAGGACTAGGTTTTGGGAAAACACAAGTTGAGGATAGTGCAAAAGGAAGGAGTGTCTTTGGTAGATGTGAAATAATTGGACATCATGTTGAAAATTGTAGACATAGGAACAAGAACACAAAATTTATACAAGTTTGGGTTCCTAAAAATTCTACAAACAGATTTCATGTCTATTGGAACAAGAATGAAAGGACAAAACAAGTTTGGGTTTCAAAGGGTTTGTTTATTCATAATGCTTCTGCCACTAACAACCATGGACCTATAAATAGGTCACATAAATCTTTTCTCGTGTAGGTATGGTGGCAGGCTAAGGAACATCAACGGTGTTTTCTGGATTTTGACTGTTCCAGAAACACAATGAGTGTCAAAGCAAAGTTCCTTAGCCTAGTATAAAGGTGACAGAATCACAATGGGTAATCACGTAAAATCATCGTAAAGGTAAAACAGGTAAAGATATTCTTATGTGATAATCTGTACCATTTTCTGAATGAAATCAGCCAAGATTGAGATGATGATTTATTCTGACTTGTTCACTATTCAAAATTGAGTGTAAGTTTCTTATGCATATTTTCATGGTCTTGTTTATCAAGTTAGTGATATTTTGAAGTGAAAAAGAAATTCAGATGCAGTTCATTCTGGTAATCTAGTTGATAGAAAATTTACGAGTTGAACGTGATTTATGGTGAAACATACATTTGCTGCATCGTTTTTTCAAAGAAAATATCTGCATATTTTTCACTTGAAATAATTTTCATTTAGCAGATTTTTTTTCTCTCATATAACCCCTTCGTAAAAATAATTGTTTGACCATACTTTCAGATTAGTCATGTTTATTTGATTTTAAATGACAAATTTTGACTAATCCGACTCCCTGCTGATTATCGAAGAGATAAATTGTGATTCAAAAAGTGATTAGTGTTGATAATTAACATACATTACTCAAAAGAGTATATTTGGAAAATTTCTTTAGGAATTTAATCAAGAGTTATAAAACTTTTTGTTGGGTAAAAATTCCATGACCATTTCTATATCTACCATTATTTCTATGGACCATGATTTATCAAATATTCAAGATAGTTTGTCAATAGGTGGTACTATAATCAGGGATCATTTGCTTTTCATTTCACATTTTTTTTGTAAAAATAAATAAATATCCAAAGTATCCACTCTCATTTAAAAGTCCTCATGGTTATGCATGGGTGAATTACTTGGATTTTTGATTATGTGCTTCCATGCTCATTTAAAAGTCCTTATGGTTATGCATGTATGAAACGCATATCAAAATTAATTGATTTAATAGACAAGTTGATTTTAATCCCATTTAAAAGTCCTCACGGTCATGCGTGGTTAGAAGATACTTGATTTCATTTTTAAAAAAAAAAAATTATTAAATTGGAATACTACTAATCTCATTTAAAAGTCCTAACGGTTATGCATGATTAGTAGATATTCAAATTCCTGATATAAATGTACCACAAGAAGATTTAACTGTATGATATTGTATGAGAATTTTATTTCCGTCATTTCTAAAAGTGGAATATGCGCCTAACAAGGGTCGTTATGATTTTTGTTTGATTCTTATTTGAGTTTAATATTTATATTCAATTTGAGTTTAATGTTGGATTAATATTGATCACTTCATCTCTATTTTCTCTCACACTGTTATTCTTTTGCTGATAACAAAAGGGGGAGAGAAAAGTTAAGATTTTGTCAAATAGAATCAAGCAAAGGTCAAATAATTTTCCATATGCATCTAAGCTCATTTGTATATAATTTTATTTGTATGCATATATGTAGGGGGAGCATCATGTAGAGAGAAAGCATTTAAATAGGGGGAGCAAATTAGAGTATACCATGGATCAAATACATTTAACACGGTCAAAATCTTAAATATATGTTTGTTATCATCAAAAGGGGGAGATTGTGAAATATGCGCTTTGCGCTTATATGATTTTTGTTTGATGATAATAAACACATATATATAGTTCGTTTATATGTATTTGTTAATGTACTATTTTAATTTTCATATATTAAATAAATATTTGTTGAATAAAATAAATTACACAGATTTTGAATTCAAACAGAAATTTTATTCAAACAAATATTTATTACAAATCTTGAAAAGTACAAATTCATGCTCTCACTATATACAATTTTGAACTACATCACATTTCATATTTACATCATTATCCTCACTACATATCACTCACTCTCGTATTTGGTCTTCAACTGCATTTCAGTTTGTATCTAGCATCTGAGCAAATCTGCAAAAATATTCACTAACGCAGTAAAATTGATCGAGAAATATTTTTGAAGTTTAAAATAAACGATATTTTTGAAAATAATGTTTGCCTCAGATATATGGGTTGTTCGTCATCATTCACACTTGAATTTATCACAAAGTCGTGCACATAGATATTACAGGGACAGGTAATCACAAGTGGCTGCAATACACACGTGTACATTCATACACGTGTGCACTGCCTCGCCAACTCGTGTGTGCAGCCAACAAGAGCAAGTGTGAAAGTGCAAAGGTCAAGCCATCACTGCAAATTCGACTCAACGCAATGCAATCCAAAAACAAGTCCAAAACAGATGTACTATGAAATGTATAACAAGTCCAGCAGCCCAAATGAACAACCAATGGTCAATATGCACAAATATGCATATGAAACTAACATGGCCGAGCATTGTTCAAAACTGCAACAAGAAGTATGCAGTTCAAAACATCTACGACAGCAAGTACATGAATGCAAACTACAGGAATGAATATCAAGCAGTACAACTGCAATAGAACATCAACTGACAGCAAACACAAATGGAATGCAACAGTGAAGTTCAACACCATCAGAGACCAAGTTCAAGAATGTACAGTGTGGCAATGCACTAACAAGTCAAGTGATAAACTGCAACAACTCAAACAGTACCATGGACAAAAGGAATGCCACCAACAGACCAAAGTGAGTATGCAAGTGCAGACAAGATATACCAGTGATACAAGCAGCAACAATGAAGTTGTACAAGAATGCCAGAGACTGCAATATCAAGTGCAACATACAAACAAGCATGCAACAGAGACCAAGAAAAAGCACAACTTACAAATCAGAACAAATCAAGCCAGAGCCACCAAAGTGCAGAACAACTTCAAGCAAGTGTACAACAGTCTTGGCAAACAACTACATGGCAGTGGAATGAACTCAAATGAATGCAAGTTCATATAAACATGTCAACAGCTACATGAAACAGTGGAATGAACTCAAATGAATGCAAGTTCATATGAACATGTCAACAGCAACATGGCAGGACATAGATGCATCAAAGCAAGAACAACTACACTGCCAACAGAAGTACAACTGCAAATGTCAACAGAAGACAAAGCCAATGCCAACAACAAAGTTCACAAGTGCAGACAACTCACTGAAATGAACAACTACACCAATGCAAACTCAACATAGAAATGCTCAGTGAATAATGCAACATGGTAAAGGGACAGTAATACAATGTCAATGTCAATGCACCAGACAAGACTACACCAGAGGCAAGCTACAAGTATGGCAGTGAAACAAATTCAAGTGATACATGAACCAACTGTGCATATATGAAAGCAACATGACAGTGTAAACCAGGCATCATAGTGATACACAAGCAACTGGAGACAACGACCAGAATGACTCGAGTGCATGCATCAGTAAGCAACACAAATGTGCACAAGTCATGAAGCAATCAACATGAATATCACAAGTGTCACAGCAAAAATGAAGACTGCAAGATCAAGTGATAAAATATGTGTCCAGACAACAACACAATGAACTAGTGTAGCATCTGTGTCGAAGCATTGCAAATGTCAACATGAAGTGTATGCAATTCGAAGTGAGATTACAGCAAAATGAAAGAACAGCCAAGTGCACACTGGAAATATAAGCACATGCACATGAAACCAAACAATCAAGTTCAAGTGACCAACCACAAGTGCAAATGGCCTCGATCAAAATTCAATGATCACTGCAACATTGAAATACGCATATACACAGTGAAGTTAACAAAAGTCTGGATGGTCAGCAATTTGAAAATGCAACATATTCAACAATGACCAGATGAACATACGTTCAAATGGAGACAAGAAAAGATGGCCGAAGTCAGTTTCTTTTTTGCTTTAATTAAGGAATTTAATTTTGGAAAGATATCTCGGCATCAAATATCTCAAAATTCATATATGGTATGTGTTAATTCATAAAGGGGCCGAACCAACAAGTATGGAAAGAGATTTTCGAATTAATTAATTCGAATACAAATATGGATAGCAGTAATTCAAAATTGATTTCAAGAAAAAATCAACGACATGGAAAAATCAAGTATGACAGTGATTAGGAGGGTTTCAACCCTATAAATAAACCCAAAAGAAATCATCATCGGCATCGAGTTATGAAGAGAAAAAGGCAAATAATCAAACCAGCATACGAAAATCACATACCACAATTCAACGAACTCGGTCAGCTGCAAGTACAATCAATCATCAGAGAACGAACGAAGCAGTGAGCAAGAGCAACGTGAATCAAGCAATTGATCATCAGAGAACAAACACAAGAGCATCACAAACCAGCCGAAAACCCAATTTGGATCGCAAGAGACGAACCCTAGTTTCAGAAAGAAGGAGATCAGTCGCCATTATTTTTCACAAAGCAAAAGAACGAAGTGGGTCGGGTTAAAGGAAAACAAGGGGCCGGCTTTGTTAATGATAAAAGGGGTTTAAGTTTTAAAAGGGGTTTGCTTTATTTTATTTCAAGCAAAAATTAGGGGTTCAAATTCATATTTTAATTTTTGCATCGGGTTTTTTTTTTGAAGTTGTTCTTGTTTTTATTTTCGAGTCAACAAATTTGTAAATCACCACCTAGGGTTTAGGTAGTGTCAGATTGTCTAGTTAGAATTAGTTCAGTGAGCAGGGTGTGCGAGTTTGCGAAGCTCTAGAGGCGGAGCAGAGTTTGCGAGTAAACAAAGCTCTATAGGCGGAGCAGGGTGTGCGAGTCTGTGAGAGTGTTTGTGAGCGGGAGCAAGGGTTTGCGAGTCTGGTAGAGTGTTTGTAAGCGAGATACTGTTTAATTCTAATAGAAATCTGGGAATGCAGCAGTAGGCAGGGGTTGCCGAAGCTGGGTAAATTTTGTGTGTGATTTACTTTTCAGCATATTTATTTCTGCAGTTTGTTTCTTTGTTTTAAATCGAGAAAATTTGTTATTAACCCTATTCACCCCCCCCCCTCTAGGGTTAATCTAGATCCTACAGTTCGCACGGTGAATTCTCTGGATTCCCAAGAGCAATCATTAGGATTTGAGAACCATTGAACTCTCACAAAAAGAACATCTTTATTTCGAAGGCACCCAACCTTCGAAGCAATGATGCGAATAGAATATAACTCCTAAGTCAAATCTGGTAAAACTTCACTTCCTTTAATAATACCGGCCTCAAGAATAAAAATCGGAATCCCTAAGGCATTTCCGTTGTATAAAGACGTGAGAAAACGTCATGAATAATAGAAAATTGAGCCGATGCAACGACGTAGTACAAAAACGTTATGCCCGAGAAACTAGAATAATTTAGAACACCGACGTAGTACAAAAACGGTACGTCCAATGAACCGATAAACCGGAACAACGATGTAGTATAATAATGGTACATCCACTGATCCAGATAAGACGGAACATCGATGTAGTATAATAACAGTACATCCGATGAACCGAACACCATAAAAGAACATCGGACGCTAGTCCATAAAAGAAATGAGATAAAGCTCAATAAAACGAAGTATATCAAAACGTCCGATGAACTTTATAAAAAGATAATTCCATTCAGACAACATCAAAGAATCACCAACTTGTTGCCTACGACAAAGCGCATTGGCAACACGATTTCCAGAATATCAAGATCATAAGATGCCAGGAACTTGAGTCGACATGAAGTTCCTTATGAGTAAACAAATATTCCAAAGATTTATGATCGAGGTGGAGAACAAATTTCTCCCCCAAAAATGATGATGCCAAACTCTAAAAGCGAAAACAATAGCCGCGAGCACTATATCATGAGTGGCATACCTAGTCTCAATCGGCTTTTAATGATTTAGAAGCACAAGTGATAGCACGTTATCTTTTGCAAGAGAACGGCATCCAAACCAATACGATTAGCATTGGTAGAAAAGATAAAGTCTTGGTTCCTTTCGAGATTCACAAGAATAAGAGTATCGAAAAGAAAGAATTTCTTTTAAATAATCTTCTTTCCTGAAAAGTTAGAACTTTCAAAATTACATTTATCTTTATGTAATAATCTTTCTAGAAAAATTTACATTTTTACAAGTCAATTTATTGTGTCTGACTGTCTCATCAAAGCGTTTAGGAAATTCCTATCGATAACGTTGATCAAGCGTATCGACCAGAATTCTTAAAGCACTCAATGGGCAATACAATCACAAAATCATCTTCCATATAATAAACATGTTTCTTAAAAACCTTTAAGAATATTCTTTGCTTGTTTAAGAGCAAAGTCAAATTGTACTTATAAATAAATCTTATGAAAAAGATTTGTAAAATTTTTAAATTGCTATTTTCATCCAAAATCAATAAATACAAGAATGGTCTCATCGAAATATTCATAGAATATTCGATTTATAAAATGGATGAAATAAGTTGGACAAACTGAATGACAAAATAAGTCATTCATAAGAATCGTAACGAGTGCGGAACGCGGTAAGTGGAATGCGAACTCCCGCAACTCATAGCCAAATGAAAATCGGTGGCAAGGTCGAACTAGAAAGACCTTAACACCACACAAAAGATTTCTTAGGTGATAATCCTAAGACAAACTCAAAGATACCGGAAAAGTTTCACAAACTATTTAGATAAGAGAAATAACACTTTTCTCATATTGAGGGCTTAAAGAATAAAATGATGCCTTCAAAAATTTGAAATCGGAATCATAAGAAAAAATAGAAATATGCTTAACAGATAGAAAATTTCGAAGATGAATAGTCCACACGGAAAATAGGATATGGGCTTCACAACGATTAAGCCAATCCTTACAAAATCAATTCCGAAGCCTAAGTAAAAATCGGCTCGAAAAGAAAAATCACATAAAATAATTTCGACATCAATAGAAAGCAAATTGAGTGTTGCGGATCTACCATCCGGATTCGCAACTCTCAAAGAAGTCATCAAGCCCAAAATATTTTCAAAGAAAAATAATCAACAAGTTCTTTTGATATAAAATAGTGAGATGGAACCCATATCAAAAAGGACTCAAATAAGAAGATCACGAAATAAAACAATGCCATCAAGGATTGAGTAAAAAATACCTTGACCAAGAGAAGAGTTGTTAGGGGCTTGCAGGTTTCCCTCTCTCTTGCTTGGAAGCCTAGGACACGAAGATAAAAGTTGACCCTAATTTTTGCAATAGCGACAAAAGAGAGGTTTCGGACACTCCCTTGCATAATGGTCAGTGGAACCACAATTGTAGCATTGACCACGACTAGAGGTAGGGGTCTTTGCTACCGGAATTTGTTGCTTCCCTTTCTTGTTGGGAGTGGGGCCTTTGAACATAATAGGCCTCTTCATGTTGTTGTTGAAGTTTTGTTTGGCACCCACAACTTCAACATCACACTCTTTATCGGCCTCTTCAAGACGAAGAGCGATATCAATAAGCTGATCAAAAGAAACTTCGAGTTTCAGAAGTAATGGCTTCTTAAGATTTTTATTCAAGCCATAGACAAATCCTTGATTTTTCTTCAATGGGGTATTAATATACTCAACCCCATACTTAGAGAGAGATTCGAAAGATGCGACGTAATCCGTCACAGAAGATCCACCTTGAACAAGGTCAATAAAACGCCGGGCCAAAGTTACTTTTTCAGCCTCCGACACAAACTTTAGTTCGGATCCTTCCCGGAATTGCTCCCAAGTAAGATCCGCTTCGATAATTTCCGAAGTCAAGAGCTCATACCAATCTAACGCTCTTTCTTGGAGCATGCTAGAAGCCACTTGGACTCGATGAAGGTCAATAAGATTCATGCGAGTGAAGATGCGATCGCACGATTTGAGCCAAGCTTGAATTTCTATAACACTCTCGGATCCCTTGAATGGCTTTCCACCCAAATCGGTATAGTCTCTGCACAAGCGTGCAAAACTGGATCTAGGATGAGTAGGCTTTGGATTGGGACCGGCTGCTTGAGCATTCTTTACTAGATCAAGAAGCTACTGGGCAGACATAAAAATTCCATCTTGGGGAGTAGCACTAGATTGACCGGCACTGGGACGATCAGGTCTAACCATTTCTCTTCCTTAAGAAAGAAAGAAGGAAGAAGAAGAAGGTTATTCACAAAGTGAATATCAAGCAATCTTGATAGATAAAACAAGGAATCATAAAGAAAATAGGATGAATCGGTACGAAGACCCGAATTAAATCCTAAGGCACAACTCCTAAGAAAGACTTAGGACATGATCCTAGCTAGATTATTCTACATTGTTCCGAAGATTGGCTCCGATACCAAGCTGTGACGCCCCACCTCTATACCCACACTAGCCAAGGACACTACGGTGTAATGTCGTCAACTAGCACGGAGAATAAGGCTGTTGAGGAGCGACCATCCGTGTAATGGCTTTGTGCGAGCACCGATATGCCAGATAAAATATAACATGGATTTCATCTCAAGAGGAAATCCGACATACCGACACAAACTCAAAGCTACTACACGGTGGCTATATAAAATCTTCGGAAACAAATATAGAAATAAACATAACATAAATCAGTCACAGACAATTCATATCACAAAGGCGGAAATAGATATGAATATTACACATAAAAGTGTATATCAGAGTAGTGGTCAAATAAGATCCACAACATCACAGAAGAATATATACAAGTGCTAGACAAAAGAATATGTATACATCAAGGAGTCTATTTCTCAAATGCATACAACAAAAACTACTAGACTAAAGTATTTAAGCAAAAGTCAGAAGATGGTTCCAGATAGGAAGTCATGAGGAAGCACCTGTAATATCTCAGTCTGACCCGAGTATTATTTAATAAGAAAATAATAAACGGATCAATCTAATTATGATTATCAGATAAAATGAGATATAAGCAGAGATATAATTAGAACATATGATAAATAAAAATGTCATACTACGACAAGTATACAATCGAGAACCACGAAAGTCATACAAAATCCCAAGAATCTCATAGCATCAAAAAGAATATCATATTCTTTATTTAATTCACCAAGCCACAATAAATGACATACATATCAATGCCAACTGAAAAAGGTGGTGAAACATAAATTCCGGAAATCATCATATAGAAATCCAGAAATCACAAGAAAAGGTTGGCCAAGACATTGTGCAAACGGTACATCCAATGAATCCAAATAGCCAAGACATTGATGTAGTGCAAACGTTACATCCAATGAATCAAAAAGCAAAGACATTGATGTAGTACAGACGGTACATCCAATGAATCAAAAGAAAAGACATTGATGTAGTGCAAACGGTACATCCAATGAATCAAAAAGCAAAGACATTAATGTAGTACAGACGGTACATCCAATGAATCAAAAGCAAAGACATTGATGTAGTACAAATGGTACATCCAATGAATCCAAAAGCAAAGACATTGATGTAGTGCAAACGGTACATCCAATGAATCAAAAAGCAAAGACATTGATGTAGTACAAACGGTACATCCAATGAATCAAAAGCAAAGACATTGATGTAGTGCAAACGATACATCCAATGAATCAAAAAGCAAAGACATTAATGTAGTACAGACGGTACATCCAATGAATCAAAAGCAAAGACATTGATGTAGTACAAACGGTACATCTAATGAATTCAAAAGCAAAGACATTGATGTAGTGCAAACGGTACATCCAATGTATCAAAAAGCAAAGACATTGATGTAGTACAAACGGTACATCCAATGAATCCAAAGGCAAAGACAATGATGTAGTGCAAACGGTATTTTGAACTCAATGGGAGGGGTCTCGAGTCCTAATTCGACTGTTTGCAAAATGTAGCTTTTCGGACCAAAATCCGACGAACGATAAAATATTTAAATAAAATATTTAAATATACGATTGATAAATATGTGGGTTGTTACAATGCGATACGTCATTATGGATTGCATTTGATGACCGGTGCCGAAGACCGGATATTTGTGAAAATGGAAGGATTACCGTCGAATATTTTTACATCGGCTGATCTCCGATATAGAAATTTATTACCCTTTATGAAGGAAAGTCTGGTCGTGATTAGTGAATATCCGGATTGCAAGGGCTTCTTTGGAAGTGCCTTTGGTTTCGTTCGATCCCGGAACGGACTTGTATTGATGTGTATCTGACGTTACAATTTGAGATGTAAAGCTGGTTTCTATCAAATATATTTTCGTTGGTGGCGGAGAATTTATTCTCTTAGCTTAACACCTCAGAGGTTATGTAGTTGATGGTTACTAGTGATACATTCCCAAATTGGTAATGTGGCATACGAAGTGCTGTTGAGCATTTGATGATCAATGCATAGCTTTTGTATAAAGCGTGGCTTTGTGGACGAGACTTCGTCGGACCTCACACCCCAGAAATGGTCAAAACAGGAAGGATGCGGCAAAGTTATTAGGGGGTAGCGCCCCTTTAGTGTATGTCATTCCTTCTGGGTAGAGGTGGTATCATGGTATGGAGCCCAGATACTTAACCTATGTTGTTGCTGCGAATTTATTACTTTGTGGTATTTGGAATCGAGGATCCTCGAATATAGATCGGTTACGATCGGGGAATGACATATTCGTGTCAGTATTTACCCAGTTAAGGGTAACCCGGCCTTGTGTTGGCAGAGATCCGGTTAGGTTCTCGGGTCGTCTTTCCAGAGGCGTACCCATGTGGCAATGGGAAGTTCCTTGGCCTGACCATTTGTTGGAAATCCAAAGAAACAATATGAACCCTGTACGGTTTTAGTTGTATAACCTGCAATGGAATGTGGCGGTAACCTGCTATTGAACATGGTAGCTATAGTAGGCGTACGATAATGGTCGTATGTTGGCTAAGATTTATATCTTTACTTTCGAAATGTTTTCTACACTATGCACTAGTAATAATATCAAATGTTTCTTTTTAATGTGTATCAAGCATCTTTGACTATCATAAGGAGAAATCTCCTCTGATTCTGCGTTTGCATTGTGTGTGTGCGCGGGAGGCCTTATGGTAGTCTCATTTTCTAAAAAGCATTGCGAATCTATTTTAAAATTATCCTGTACTTTGTTTTAAAAATAAACTGTTTTAGTTCTCACACCAGTCACATGACTGACTTGGAGTTTATTGTTTTCCTTCCTAAACTCTGGGTGCCCACCAATTTCCACACGGCAGTCCAGAGTCAGGTTATCAGGATATTCTGAAATTCAGGAGTTGCTGGAGGCAAGCTGGATGGCATGGCGTATTCACTAGTATATAGTATTTCTTTCCGCTGTTTGTTGTTGTTTGTTGTTGTACACTCTGATGATGTAATGTAATGTAATAACTGATATAGTTCTTTGTTTAAAGATTATTCATTATCTATTATATGTTGTTCCGCTGCGATTGTGAGATTCTGATATTGTTCTGTTGTACTTTCTGTTCTGTTCTATCTTTTTCTCTCTTCTTCTACCTTTTTCTTCTTCTTTAACCATAACGGTACAGTTTTCCGGCATTCGATTGCTCGGCAGTTGATACAGTGGACGTATTGATGTCGGTTTTCGAGCGTCGAAAAGAAACAACGTTACAAAAAGTGACTTAAATGAGTATTTCAAACTTATATAAATTTAAATGGGATACTTTTGTTGATTTAAATTTGTAAATTGAAGTTTATTTGAATGATAATGAAATTATTAAGTAAATATTTCAAAACTAAATAATAGTGAAATGGATTTGATATATATATGAAATTATTGAATTTAGTTTTGGAAATGTTCAATATTCAAAGCTTTGAAATATATAGAAAATGAAATGGCTTATTTTACTGTTCAAATCTGTATTTGAAATCGATATATTTTGAAATAGTTTATTGAGAAACTAAATTGAATTTAAATTGATGATTTGAGATTGGATTAAATTTGAATTTTTGGAATTGATCTATGAGATTTAAAGAAGCTATTATATTATATAAAGTATTTTTGAATTATGTTTAAAACTATTTAAATATTTTACTATGTAAATTATTTTTAATATAAACTATTTTTAGTATAAACTATTTAGGTGTATTAATTATTTTAACATAAACCATTTTTAACTTACAATTATTTTTATATATACTATTTTATTTTGTAAACTATTTTCTTATATATACTATTATTAATATCTAAACTGTTTAAGGGTGGAAGTTATGATTTCTGGTTATGGTTTTCCAAAGAATTATGATTTCAAAGGGTTTTGGTTTCGGAAGTGTTATAACTTTAAAAAATGACATAATTTTTGGAAATGGATATATTTGAAATGGAAATTATATCTTATTTGGTTTTGAAATGGAAATGATATCGCATTGATAAGGTTTTTGAAATGGAAATGATATTTTGGTTCTGAAGTATAAACTATTTTGAAATCACCGCGGTGTTATAATAATGTTTGGTTGTTAAAGAGACCAGGATCGGAAGTTATCATACTCTCTACCAACTCCGAAAACCACTTTAACAACCGTGTACGTGGTGGAGATTCGAGAATGAAGTAGGATGGTAGCGACGTCCTATTGAGGTATATACGTGGACCCGACTCTCGTAAGTTGGCATAAGGTGGCTAAAGCAAGAGCAATTGACGGGCTAATGAGATAGCTCCTCTTATCGGACACACTTCTTCGTATGCAATTCTATTACTTTGTGATTGATTAGTGCGCACCTTTGATTTTGGGAGTGTGGCTCGAGGTGGGCGGTAGTGGCTGCTATGCGTTACCGCCGGTCCGGAAGTGCAATTGGTATATCAACCCTGGCATTGCCTAGTTGTACCGTGTCACCTATCCTAGCGCACCTTGTATGAATTTTGATTTATGTCTTACCTATGGAGTATCCTCCGATGGCTTCCCGTTCAGGAGGGACTATGATACTATATAGACTATTGGCACTATAAAATGTGTTAAGGTGGGAAATCTAAAGCCTAACGCTTTTTTTTAATATATTATACTTTACTTTAGACATTATTACAATAATGTACATTACTACATAGTCGATGGTTTAAAGGATCCTTAGAGGATGGTTATCCCAAATATCCTTTGAGTTACTTGTATTGTAGTTGTTATTTCACTTGAGTTGGATTTATTGATATAAGAATGTTAATCCTGACTCGATTGTTTTGTGTTTTGCTTTATGCTCGGGTTAGACTGAGTGTACCAGTATTCAAGACTCACCTTTGGAGTTGGAGCTTTGCTTGGAGATCCAGCTATCTATCCAGCTTTCAGATATTCAGTTGATTCTAGAGATGTATTCTGATCTTGTATTTGACTATTCTATTCGAGACTTCTGTTGTATCTTATTTAACTCTGTTATATATATAGTAGCTTCATGAATTACCATTCTCTTGTTTTCGCTGCATTATTGTTATATTACTCTGTGTTTATGATTCCGTGATTTATTTATTTACTGTATA
The DNA here is from genome assembly GCA_030765085.1 of Allium cepa. Taxonomy (NCBI): domain Eukaryota; kingdom Viridiplantae; phylum Streptophyta; class Magnoliopsida; order Asparagales; family Amaryllidaceae; genus Allium; species Allium cepa. The sequence goes on from CM060929.1 coordinate 678,908,743, forward strand.
TACTGAGTTTTGCCAAATATAAATTGACAACTTGATATTTTGAGTAATTCAATTCCGGCATGTGTGGATGTGAATGGTTGAAAATATCAGGTCATTACAACTTATAAATTTACTTTTAAACGAATTCAAGTAGTAAAGCAACTACTTTCACTTTACGATAATTCAACATTAATGTAATTACTTACAATTCAATACTATTTAATTTACTTCCTAATATAAATTACAATATCTTATATTCTAGAATTTTTTATTCAAAATTTTATCCAAGTTCATATCCAATAAATTACATTGATAATTCATTGATTTTTATTTCTAATCGTTTTTAATTTAATAATCATATTAAATTTAATAATTTAAAATATTTAAAAATACGGGTCTTTGCTCTCTTCCCCACTCAAAACTTTTCGTCCTCGAGAAGGGGTGAAGGAATTTAACATACAACATATTTTTTTTCAAAATAATTAACTTACAAAATAAAAATCTTATTAGAAAAACTTTACTATGCTTCCACTACGCCACTCGGATCGACTTACAAAAATTATAAGTTAGTTAAAAAAACGAGCTATAAAATTTTAAAACCTCAAAAATTATCTAACACCCAGATTTATGGAATATTTCGGCAGCGTCTCCTTTGCACGCTCGATCGAAAAAAATTTCTAATACAATATATAACACAAATATATACCAAATATATCAAATATACATCTCATTCCAATGGTGAGGCATCCTGTAGGGAAAAATAAAACTGCGGTATGTAATCCGAGATACATGCCTTATTATTATTGATACGAATGAGTTAACTCATATTAAGCAAGCAAAAGAAATATAAAACCTGCGTATACATCCTAACGATCTTCGTATGTACTTATCTTAACTCAATTTAGAATATTAGTCACTTATAATAAGATATGGAACAAGTATAGGTTAATTGAAAGCACATAGCATGATTTTGAATCCAAATCCTAAGCACAAGTTGTAACATTACTGTTTTTAAATCAACTTTAATTGGTAATTAATTTAGTTTTTGAAATTAAATTATGAATTAATTTGGTATTTTCTAAATTTAAATAAATATTGTGCATGCTTAATTATAAATAGATTGTAAATTGAATTATGGGTTTGAAATTCAAATAAATATTTATTAATAACAATAGTAGTTCAAGATAATATGAATATTCAATATGGTATAATAGTTTAACTAAAAGTAGGATTTGATAAAAAGATTTAATATTTTATAAAGTGTAACATGAATACAAGTGATTTGTATATAATATATAAAATAATATATTGGATATTGATTTTAAATTTAATTGTGAATTTGAAATTCTAAATTAAATATCTTATAAATAAAGATTTGAATTTGAAATTTAAGAATAAAAGTTTTGAATTTATATATTGGAGAAAAAAATCTAAAATTCTATAGTAGGAAAAATTGTTTTTTATTTATAATATGATGATTTGAAAATTTTATTTTGGAATTGATGGAAGTATAATTTGCTTAAATTAATAAAAAGTTTAAAATACTTTTCTTTTATACTTGAAATAAATTGGTTTTGTACATATTTTATTAAATAGAAAATGTACTACATAAACATATGTAATTATAAAAATTAAGTAATTTATAAAAGAATAGGGTTAAAATATAAATTAAATAAAGGTTTAATAAAGGACTTAAACATAAATTTTGCTTGTATTTACAAGTGTGAAAGAATTAACATTTTACATTAACAAGTGTAAAAAATAAGTAGCATGGAATAAAAAAGTGGCAAAATTTTTTATAAAAAATTAATTAAAAACATAAATAACATGCATAAGGAAAATAACCAAACCAGGGCGTATTTCTTTCATCTTCATTCCTCAGATCAACAAACCTGAGAAAAGTTTCTACAAACCAAATCATCTCAACATCAAAACCAAAACAGAAAAGAAATCAAAAACAAGAATTTTTTAGTGTCAACCTGAAACGAATCAAAGCAAAGAAAAAAGAAAATATGGTTTCAGTTAAAAAAGTTGAAAACTTTCTCTCATCTTCAATTTAGAAACAAAAATAAATCAAAAACCTGATTTCAAAAGCCTGGAAGCAAGAAATCAATGCAAAAGATCAAAGAAAAACAAAAATGAAGCATCTCAATATTAAAACCAAGTTCCAGGCAATTCAACAACTCAAAAAATCAAGTTCAAGCAATTTAAACAAGTACAGAGGATCAGTGAATGAAGCTTCGGGCAAATTAAAAAATGCATGCAAGAATCAAGCATCAACAACAATTCAACCTGATTCCAAACTCAAAGTGAATCCGTTCCAGTTTTTTCCAGACTTTTGTCCCCTATCTTCATCAAATAAGGTGAGCAAACTACCCCTTTAAGAATTTCAACCCTGTTTATATTTTGATTGTGTGATGATTATTCTGATGCTTGTGTTTGAAATTGTCATTGCATGTTTGTATTGATGAAAATATCAGAGTGTATATGTCTTTGTATACATAAGTACACATTTCTGCTGTATTCAGGTTCCATCCCACTTAAATTCAATTCAATTTCCTGATAAACCATCAATTTGAGGCTTGGATTTTCAAATAATAGATGATGGTAAGAATGTAAACTGAATTTTAAAATTAACTATAAGTAAAATTAGTTAAAGAATTAATGGAAAAGATGAAAACACAGTAGAATCCCAAATATGGCAAGATTTCAACTTCAAAAATTTATTGTTTCAGTTACATAATCTGATACGTTTTTGTAAACAATGAACTTTGAAGATAATATCATGATTTTTAGTGCTGAGAACAATGGGGTTTCTCGAGTTGATCGAATTTAGGTTTATGGTCAGTTTCTATGGAACGACGTCGAACTGGGCATCGAAATCAATTGTGAAGGAAGCTGATGTATAGGAGAGCATGGGAAAAATGTTCACAAAATTAATTGTCGATCCGAGTGATGGGAAAATGGTGAAATAGGGTTTTGGGTATGGGTTATCGATTGGGTTTGCATATCAATTTCGTTAACCATGGTGGATTATAAATGATCGGACTAGGGGGAAAGTGTTCGTGGATCATCCGAGCAGCTGGGGTTGTGGTCATGAGGCGTTCGGCGGTCTGTGGTGTCGACGCTGGGAAAATTTTCCGGTGATAGTTGGTTTCAGGTTTGATGCAGATAGCTCGATTTCGAATCCACCGTTGTTTCATCGATTTGGGTTCTTGTGAGGGATGGCGAGGTTGTCAGTGATTGATCGACGATCGGAGGAGGGGTCAGAGAGTGGTGGATCGTTGGTGTTCGTGCACAGGTGCACGGTGTATCTGGTGGATATAAGTTTTTGGGGAAGACGATGATGTGCTGGGGAACGAAATCGAAGTGGTTGGTAGATTTGCTCGAGTGATGTAATGACGTGAGTTTCTTGTGGGATGCTCGGGGAAAACTGAAAGATAGCTCGGGTCTTGGCCTATATCTAAATAACATAGTTTTAAATTAAAAATATAATTCTGTTTTTAAGAATTTTTGAATAAGTTTTTCAAAGAAATATTACTAGTTTCCAAAGTGAATTTTTAAACAAGTTTTCATACTAGCTTTCAAAGATTAAAAATGTTAAAGCTAAGGGTTTTAAGTTGTTTTGAAAATTTATTAATTTGGCTTGGAAATAATTTATATGATGACAATAATAAATAAATTCCTAAATATGTCCAAATGGAACTTAATAATGTTTGAATTTAGCAAGTGTTTGAGATGTATATTAAATACTTTAAATAAAAGGGGTGTTTTCGAATAAATTTATTTCAAACTTTTGATTTAAATAAAGTTTAAATGGTGACTAAATAAATAAATGGTTATCTTAAAATAAATTAAGGATAATTTTATTAATGTAATAAAAGTAATTAATTTATTAATAAAAAGGGTTGTTGATTACTTAAAGATAATTACTTAATTAAAAGTAATTAATGATTAAAGTTGATTAATCAAGTGATTATGGAATAATTAATTAAGGATAATTAATTTGTATGATTAATTAATTAAGGTAATTAATTAAAGGATAATTAATTAATTTAAGATTAATTAATGAAGTGATTAAGGATGATCACTTATTTTAATTAATTAATAATAATTAATTCAATGGTAATTAATTAAGAGTTAATTAATTAGTGTGATTTACTAAGGATAATTAAATATTTAAAGGGTTAATTAATAAATGATTCAAGAATAATTAATTATATAGTTTATAATTAATTAATATTGACTAACCAGGGTTATTAATTTATTAATCTGGTTTAAGTTAAGTTATAGGATAACTAATTCACAAAGGAATTTATTTAACTGAAAATTAAATTGAATTAATTAAGGATTAAATAATGAATTAATCTTGTTTATAAGTGATTATTGAATGCTTGGATTGCTTATGAATTGTATTGAATGCTTGAATGGCTGTTATGTATGATCTGTGATATTCTATGATATGAATTGTTGAGCTGTATGTAATTCATTTATCTGTGATGAATTTATATTATTTATCTGTGAATCTATGAATGGAACATAAGCATTTTAGATTATACCGCTTATCGATATTGATGTGATTAAATCTATGATGATTGAATGATGTTGCACATTGTGTAAAACCCCTGGACTACACCATACACACACAAATATAGATTGCACGAGGAAATCGGTTAAGTCACAGATATTTGAATTAAATATTTTAAATGATTTTAAAGTTGAATTTTGAATCCAAATAGTTTTGGAAATGGAATTGGGTTAAATATGAAAAGCTTTTGAATGAGAATTTTCAAAGATAAAAGTTATTTTAAATAACTTGATAAGGTTTTGAAATTTAAATAATTTGATTTAAATTTGAATTCAAAATTTGAAATCGAAACCTATGTTTAGAAATTATGGTTTAAAAAGGCTATACAAGTTATAAATATGTTTTATATGGGTTTAAACCATTTTAAAGGTATTGTTTTAAGAATTTGAATTTAACCCAAGAGCTTTAACTTGTGCAAATGTAATCGGATTTTTTCGAAACGAAAACTTTTTGTTTTCAAATAATAAAAGCTTTCATATAAGGAAAGAATTTTCAATTTATGTTGAAAAGATTTCAAATTTGAAATAGAATTGTTTTGGAAGCTATAAACATATCTTTGTGAAAGATTGTTGAACTTTTTTTGAAATTGGAAAGATGTATCTTTTGTACAAAAGATTTGAAATGGAAATGGTTTTAAAAGTTATGAATTGAATCTTTGATTTAAAGATTGGATGAGTTAATTTAATTTGAAATGGAATTGTTTTGAACGCTATGAATTAATCTTTGTGAAAGCTGGGTGGACTTTGTGAATTGAATCTTTTTGTTTAAAGATTTGGAAATGGTAATTTGTTAAACCATTTTACTAGAAGGTTTGGGGATTTAAAAGTGTGACTTAACTGAAATCCCATTATCCATATGTTTTTAAGTATTGCGCTCATTATTCGGTTTAGCCGGGAGTGGACCTTGTGTCATACAACCCATTCCGAATAATGATACGTCGCTATGGATTGCATTTGAAGACCGGGTATTTTCGAGAATGATAGGGTAACCTATCGAATGTCTCCGCACGGAGTCGCGCCGGTATAGAGATCTCCATATGTGATAGGAAGTCCAATCGGGATTATGAATACCCGGATTGCAAGGGCTTCTTTTGAAGTGCCTTCGGTTCTGTTCGAACACGGAATAGACTTGTATGGATGTGTGTGTCTGACATTACACTTTGAGATGTAAAGCTAGTTTCTATCAAATACATTTCTGTTTGGTGGCGGAGATTTATTCTCTTAGCATAACACCCTTCTCCGAGACGCACGAACATAGAGGTTATGTAGTTGATGGTTACTAGTGATACATCCCCAATTTGGTAATGTGGCATATGAAGTGCTGCTGATCATTTGTTGATCAAAGCATGGCTCTGTGAAAAGCATAGCTTTGTGGATGAGACTTCATCGAGCCTCACAACCCGAAAATGGTCCAAGCAGGAATTTTGCGGCAAGATTGTAGGGGTCACACCCCTAGGGTATGCCCATCTCCTCTAGATAAAAGGTGGTATCATGGTATGGAGCCCAGATATTTACCTATGTGGTTGCTGCATATTTATTGTTGTGTGGTTGTTTGTTGTGGCCCCTCGGATAAAGGTTGGTTACGACCAGGGATGGAATTTCTTGAGGGTTACTTTTGGGAAGTGGTAGCCCGACCTTGTGTCAGTAGGGAACCGTTTGGTTCTTGGGGCATACCTCTAGAGGCGTCCCATTTACTAAGGAAGTTTCTTAGCCTGACCATTTGTTGGAAATCCAATCATCCAATACGTGCCTTGTACGGTTTAAGGTGTATAATCTGCCATCTACGTATGGTGGCGCACCACTGTTTAGATGGTAGCTATAGTAGGCATAGTTTGAAATGTCTATGCTAGATAAGATTACTATTATACTTTCGAAATGTTTTCTGCACTATACACTAATAATAATATCAAATGATTTTCGCGTATCAAGCTTTTTTTACTGTCATAAGGAGAAATCTCCTCCAAGTGTGCGCTTGCATTTGTGTATGGTGGGAGGCCTTACGGCAGTTTCATTTTTCAAAAGGCATTGCGAGTTTCAACTTTAAAATCTTTTGTTGTTTGTTTTAAAGATAAAGCTGTTTTTGTTTGCTCATACCAGTCCCATGACTGGCCTGGAGTTTATTGTTCCCTATCTAAATTCTAGGTGCCCGCAATTTTCCACACGAGCAGTCTAGAGTTGGATTTTTCAGATAGTCGAATAGTAAGTATAGATTCGATAGCATTCAATCCCTGGATGTTGGCGATCGCATTTGGATCAAGTTGCTTCACTTCAGCAATGATGGTAGCTTAAGCTTTTGGTCCAAGCTATCTTCGGTTTGGAGCTTTGGAGCATTTGAGATGGACTTGCAGATATTGGAGCTCTCACTTGGTGGTTCAAGTTATTTATTCCACTGTAGCATTGTATTAGATCTCTGATATGTATTTGAGATCTTTGTTGTATATCATTGGATATTGTATCGTTGGAGTTATATGATATTATTCTTTTCCTTTCGCTGTGTTATTATACTTAATGTGTTATAAGCTCCAGCGAATCAAATTCGGCATTCGAATCTATGGCATTCGAGTAGAAGCGAAGTATGGGTGCCGATTTTCGAAGGTCGAGTCAGGATCTTTAGAAAAATGCAGAACATAAAACAATCATATGCAATCAAAAATAGTAATAACAATGGTTCACAATGAAAGAAACCATTCAGCCACCAATATTCATCCAATTAATTCATAATTATGTGAATTTACGTTATCCAATATCAACATTTAATTTTTATACCTCATTTCTTATTAACATCCAATTTTTATTAACATTCAATCCGTTTGCTTCAAATTTGTTCATATCTATTTCATTAACATTTAATTTATTCAATTCAATTTGTTAAATTCCAATTGTTTCACTTCTTGTTTATGATATTTCATATAAATTCATTTATGAACCATTTTATTAAGTTATTTCATTTAACCTTGTTTAAGTTAAATTTTATTTTATTACCACTTAATATATTCTCTTTAATAAGAATTTTATTTAAAACCCATTTCATAAACAATTATGTTTATTATAAACATTTCATGAAATGCAACTCATGTTCATTATTATTACTTCACATCTTAAGTTCATATTAGCTCGCAGATTCACTTCATTGGTTCATTTCATAAATTTAAATTCATATTAATAATTTTACTTAAGTAAATTTTATTTTATAAAATGATTCAGTTTATTAGTTCATTATCAACTTTACTTAAGTAAAATTTTATTTATAACTCAAATTCATATTAATAATAAAATTTCTTTCATATTAATAATAAAATTTCTTTTTACCACAATCGTTTTCATTCAACATTCTTAAGTTAACTTCCATTTTATAATTCATTTCATTAACTTATTTGATATTCATTTAGTTAACATTCAATTTATCAAAACTCACACCACTTGCATTTAATTTATTTACATCTGATATAAATCAAATTCATTTACTCATATTACTTTTACTTACACTCATTTATTTTTATTTAATTTCTTTCACACCCAAATTGCATTTCATTTTTAATAATTCAAGTTCGTATTCATTCTATTAATTCATTTTATAGCTTAAATGGAATTAATTCGCTTTACTAATTCATCTAGTTTGATTCAAACCCAATTCAATTCATTTAATCTTTATTATGTTAAATTTTATTTTGTTTGATCCATTACTCATTATTTAAGTGAAATTATCCCTTTCTTATCATTCACATTCAACAAATTTAAAATTTGCTTTAGCTTAATATTTATCAAATCTATGAGTTATACAAACTAATTCACTTAAAATTTCCTTTTATTATTTATCTAATTTGTTTCAAATACAATTCACTTTCATTATGCTTTCCAGAGTTAAACTTTATTTTATTTACTTCACTCCACTAACTCGATTTATTTAACATCTCTTAAGTTGATTATTTTATTGCATACCTTCAAATTCAAATTTCTTTTGTTTGCTTAACCAAAGTGTTCAACTGTTTTAAAATTCAATTTTACTTTCCTGTTCAAATCTATAAGTTATAAACTTATTTTTATCTATACTATTTTCAATTAAGTTCAAAACTATTTTCATATATTTACCAAATCATACTAATCAAAACTTGTTTTAATCGAAAATAAATTTCTTTTGGTGGCAATTCTCACTCAGAAACTCGAAAATGAATACTTACGATGTTGTAGTCATCTCTAGAATTATTTCCCAGCGACTAATGCGAGTTCAATGCTTTTATTTCTTTCAAAATATATTTCAAAAAATATTTGTAGTCGGAGCACTTTCAAATAATATTGTTATTAATTTTGAAGACTTTGAAAACAATTTTTGAAAATCAACTGGATTTTAAATTCTAAAAGCCTCAGCTTTTAAATTCTTTCTACTTATAATATAACTTATAAAACCTCATTACCTTTAATGAAGACATTTCATTAATTTACAACTTGGTTATTTCTAACATTTCTTATTTTATTTAGATGTCAATCAAATTTAATTATCGAATGCTTCGTGGAGTAGATTTAATAAAGTATTCTTTTTTAATTTAATTCAACCAATAATCGATGATAACCAAATATTATCATCTTCTAACAACCAACATTCATTAAAATTGTCATTTTATATATAAAATATAATTTAAGTAAAAATATTTCATTTACTTGGTTTTAAAACGATATTATTCGACTTGTCTCGTTGAAGTGTTTAGAAATCCCTATCGATAACATGGCGTCCCACGCACTGACCAGAGTTCATAGACAACTCAATGGATAAGTAAACACAATATAAAACATTTTATTACACTAACAAGTATGCACTCTCATATATATATATATATGTATATGTATATATGTATATATGTATATATGTATATAGACACACACACAAATGCTCAACAACTCTTTATAGGGTATTACTACCCTATCTCTAATGAGTCAAACTCCAAAAAGCTAAGATTATCGCTAAAACAAAGCTCTGATACTAACTATGACGATCCACGTGAGAAAGGTTTAAAATGACAATAATCCAAACATGTCCAATTCAAACAATTTGGAACATATATGATCAACGGGGTAATTAATAAAAGTAAGAAAAGAAGAATAAACAAAACATAGAATCTCGCAGCGAAAAGACAAATTATAATAATCAAATAAACAGTTCATGAAGCTGTTTACTATACATGTGATCATAGTTTTATACAACATTGATAGTGTTATATATACAACAGAAACGAAATATAATGCAGCAGAACAGTATGCCACAGGGAATAATAATAGTAATAATATACCTCCTTGTCTTCGTCCTCCAGAAAATGATCCTCAATGCACTGAAATACTCAGGGCTGACCCGAGCGTAATGAAAATAAAAAACACTCAAGGCAGAATTAAAATATCCTTATGTGAGTCAAATTGAAATCACATATAACATGAGTGTACTTTCACCAGAGATGTTTATAGGGTTTCACATCTCCTATCCAGTGTATAACGTGTATGCAATAACTCAAGAGATGTTACGGAAATTTCCATCTCTTAAGGATCCACCAAGATTGTAACGACCCGTAAAATTTTCAATAAATTAATTTATTAAGTTAACAAGTTTTGGTAATTTAATATAAAAAAACCTTATTAATTAAAAATTGAACGATGGTAATTAGAACGAATTGGTAACAGTTGAAATGAAATTACAATTTAGTGAAGTAATGAAAATTGGTATACTTGGCTATAAATTAATGTAAGAAAACTAATGCAAACATTTAAATTTATAAAAGGAATAATATGAAATAAATGACTCTTGAATAAAGATTGGGTAAATAAGAATTGTAACATTTGTTGTGAACAATGAAATCACAAGTGTGAATGTTGAATCATTAATGAGACAATATACGATTAATATAAATTGAAGTTGATCGGTGTTAATTAAGTAATTGTAACGTTTGATTTGTAAACAATAATGAATTCATTAATATGCCTTAAAGTAATAGCAATAGTTGTAAGTTACTATTTAGTTGGCCTATTAATTTAGCTGTAACAGTTATATTTGAGTAGAAATTTGAATATAAGTAAATAAGAGTAAGTGGTGTATAAATAAATAAATTAGTATAATTAATAGCAATTAAATAAATTCAATATTAGGTAGGTAATTATAACAATTAGTTGAATATAATAAACTAAAGTGTAAACTAAAGGGTAAGGGTAACGGCTATTATAAGTTGCCTATTTAGTCTATAAAATAAATAGGAAATCTTTAATGTCATCAATGAGAATTAATGCAGTAACGGGAGGTGTGAATGTATGAATTAAATAGAAACGTAAATTTATTTATAAAGTAATAAATTGGTAAAAGGAATGGAACTAAGTTAAATTAATTAATTGGTTTTATACCTTAATTAATGTGTACAATTGACAAGATTTCACATTTAGAAATGTAACATTAATACAAATTTAAGATCAAAATTGGAGTAGACTAGTGTAACGACCCGTAAATTTTCAATAATTAAAATGGGTTAATTTAATAAGATTTTGAAATTTAATCTAGAAAGATAGAAAAATAAAAATTTTATGATTTATAATGAAGTAAATGCTAAGAATAAAGGGTAGCAATGGTTATTAAAACTAATTATTGACAAACTGAAGTGAAATCACAATAACAATGAAATGGTGTAAATTGATGCACTTGGATATAAAATGGAAAATAAGTAAATAAAAGTAAGCTTTGAATTAACTAATGAAATATTATATTAATTAATATAGACTTAATAAAAGAATTGAATTGAATCAATCTATTTATTTGAAAATAATTAATGGGTATGCAAATTTATAATAAATGGGTTTATTGTAAGGAATTGAAATTTGATACTATAATGAATTGGAAACATAACCTGGGTTGATAAGTAACAAATTTATAAATGCAATTAAAAGAAAATAGGTGACAATGAATATAGGTTGTTCATTTATTTAATGTGTTAAATAAATTTTGGTAATCAATCGCAACAAATCTAAATTTAACGTTTTGTTAATGTAAATTTAGGTAATAAAGCTTATGTAGGTCAATAAATTTCATTAAAGGTAATTAATTTTTATGTTAATGTAAATTAAGATAATATTTGAAATTAATGTTAATTCCATTCATAATATGACAATTGGTTGAAGTATAAGAAACTTAAGCAAAACCTTGGCTTGTAAACAATTATTATAAGTTGCAAGTTGAAATGTTAATTGAATTGGAATTGAAATTAAATTTTAATGAATATAAATAAAGTTTACAATAATGGGAATGAGAATATGACAAGTAAATGAAAGGTAAACAACGGTAACTAGTTTATAGAGCAATAATAGGCAGAGTATAAAGATGGGAATTTAATTCAAATCAATGGAAATAATGTAGATGTTATACTTAGCTACAAATTGAATAATGAAAACAAATGTAAGCATTGAATTAATTAATAAATTTAAATTTTAATAAATGGTAATTGAATAAAATCAATGTTTTGCAAGTAATTATAATATTTGTTTGAAAGTAATAAACTTAAAGTTAATTAAAGTTTAATGGTTACAATTGTTATAAATTACCTATTTGTTTAGTTCATAGAATTTAATATGAAAGCAATTGTAGTAATTGACTTAATTAGTGCAATCCCGATTTATTAAAACAAATGGTTGGATAAGAAGAATGGAAATCAAGATGTATCAATTTATTGGGATTTGAACTATAAAAATAATTGGATTAATTGCAAATGAATGAAATTAAATATTTAATAATTTCGTTAATTGAAATTTAGTTGAAAGTGGAGAATTTTAATGTTATAGATCTTGAGTCCAAGGTTAATTACATCTATTTGACATCAATAAATTGAATAATATAATGAAAAGTAAATAAATTGGAATTATTGTGAATTAAATTTATAATTTCTGAATGTAAGAGAAATGAAATTTAATGCTAAAATTGATGAGTGAATCAACGTTAAATTGACATATAAATTTGTTTAAATCATTGTAAATGATTCAGAAATTAAAATTGTTGAGTTTTTTTTAATTTTCGAATTAAAATTGGAAATTTGATTCAATTAATTAATTATTAAATTATTTAATTAACTGGTAAATAGCCATTTTGGCCACTGACTCGGATTTCGATAAAACCAGTTTTACCGGATCCATAACCGTGAATTATTGTAGGATTTCAAGTTTCGTGACGATCGGAGTTATCGTTTGATTGTACGGACTTGAAACGTCTAGAAAATCAATGAAATTGAAATCAATTTGAAAAATATTGATTTTAGCACAACTTCTTCATACGATGGAATTTGGACTTGAAACCTTTTCCATTGAATTTAAAATATTTTAAAACATCTATTTTGGTATATGAGTTGACCCAATTTCGTTTCGGAGTCAGAACGGGCTTTTCGGGCCACTTTATCGTTTAACACGTATACCAATCTGATCCATCTATTCTATTTCATCCTTGTCTATAGATACCCTATTACAAACCCTTGCCTACATCTATTTCTCATTTGTCTATACGTACAATTCCTCCTCATCTTCTAATTTCAATGGAAGACAATTCCAAATACTATTGCAATTCAAAAATTAAATTGAAATTTCAAACTCCTCAAAAAAATTCAGAAAAATTATATATCGTATATCTCGACAATACGAATCTACATCTAGTGTTTGTTTTCGGAATTAGTGCTTGAATAACCGGAAAATCTCGGTCAAAGTTCATAAATCGCGAAACCTAAGTGCGATTGGGCGTTTTCGATTTGGGCAGCAATCGAGAAATTGCTCTTTGGGTTTTGGAGAGGGAGGCTTGTGGAGTCGATTGGTGGTGGTGTTGTGGCCTAGCTAGACCTATGGTGGCATGAATTGGCATTTTAGGGTTCGAAAATCATCGTTTTCACATGGCGGCCGGAGGGACTTCGCGTGACCGGACCATGTCCATCGCGTGCGGCTCGTCGTGGGCAGGCCAGTGGTGGTGACAACGGGGAGGATGGCAGCCTATAGGCGAGGCCGTGGCTGGTCAAAGTTGGGGGCTGTACATTTCCATGGGTTCGAACGCGGCTTGTTTCGCGGTTGCGTACGAGAGAGAAGGGTGACGTGTTAAAAAAGGGTGAGGGTTTTGTTTTTTCTTTTATTTATTTAATTTGAATTTAACAATGTTAAAACCTTAATAACTTTTGCATACGTGATCTGTTTCATGCGCGGTTTTCTCCGCTAGGTTCATATTGGAATTTTGGACATTTTGGTGCTGGTTTGGACGGATTTGGAGACTATTCAATTTTTGGGTTTAAATTGGATTTAAATTCAATTTAAATTCAAAAGGTGAGTGTTTTAACCCACTCACAATTTCTAAAATTTCTTATGTGTGTTAAATTAATTTCTGATGTGATTAGAAATTTATTTATTGCTATTTGGTATATTTTATCATCATTCCAATTAAATTTTAATTTATTGAATTAAATTGTTATTTAATTTATTATTGCATATAAACTGCCAGTTAGATTGTTTAATTTATTATTGAATATAGACTATCTGTAATTACCTGTTATTTATTATATGCTCTATATTGATGTTATTGTTTAAATTGGATGATGATTGTAATAAATGGTTGATGATTGATATTGGATGAATAGGTGTTGTATTTTTATTGTTTTAAACTGCAAATTTGTTGTGCACTTTATTCCATTCGGGATTGCGGTTTGAAATGATATATAACCGTATTTTTATTTTAAATTACGGTTTAAAATGATAAATATCCGTATCACTTTGACCATAAGGTAGAAAATTATATACAAACACCATGGTCTATATATAAAAATATTTTGAAATAATTTTCTATGGTTTTGTAAAGAAATATGGTTTTATGAGATAGTGATTTGGATATTTTACAAATGTTATTTTATATGTAGTTAAATTCTGGGTTTTAAGATATATATAAAATTTATTTGAAGTATAAAAGAAGTTAATAATTAAGTTTGATCTTATTAAGATAAAATATGATTAAGCATTTATTTAAATTAACTTTCTGGAGTTTATAATGACTTAAATGAGAATAAGGTTAGAAGATGAATATGGAATTTATTTATAATTTAATAAAATTTTAAATTTTAAAGGGTATGATTTTTATAATTTGGTTTTTGTTTAGAGTGATTTAAATGAATATCAAGTTGATTTAAATGAATATATCAAGTTAAATAAATTGAAAGGATATCCAGTTGTTAAAGCTAAAAGTTTTACTTAAATTATATTGGATTTATTAAGTAGACATTTCAAATCTAAATAATAGTAATTAAATTTTATATATATGGAATTATCAAAGAATTAGTTTTGAAATGGTGGAATATTTAAAGCTTTGAATTATATATAAATTGAAATGGTTTAGTTGGAGGTTCAAATCGGTATTTGGAATTTATTTGTGAAATTTAAAAAAAAAAAGCTATTTTATTATATAAAGTAATTTAATATTTAAATCATTAAGTGTTCGAAGTCATATTTCAAAGCTATGGGGTTCAAGGTATACAGAGTTGAAAGTACTATGATTTTGGAAAAAGGATATATTTTGAAATAAAAATGATATCATGTTGATGTGGGTTTTTAAAAACGGAAATGATATCGTATTTATATAGTTTGAAATGTATATTATATTCTAGTTTTGAAGTATAAATTATTTTGAAATAACTGCGGTGTTATAATAACGTTTGGTTGTTGAAGAGACCGGGATCGGGAGTTGTCATACTCTCTGCCAACTCCGAAAACCACATTAACAACCGTGTACGCGGTGGAGATTCCAGAATAAAGTAAGATGGTGGCGGCGTTTCCTTTGAGGTAAATACGTGGACTCGACTTCCATGAGTTTGCATAAGGTGGCTAAAACAGGAGCGATTGACGGGTTAAGAAGGTAGCCCCTTTTATCGGACACATCCCTTCGACATTATACTCTGACTTTGGATTGATTCGGTGGCCACTTTTGATTTTTGATTTG